>CM056600.1:15621282-16221282 GCA_029721355.1 Tegillarca granosa | reverse complement strand
TTCATCTGAAGGATCAGTAAATACTCATATGGTTTGATTGATGTTTTAGGTTTCTTGGAGAAAGCTGCCTTATATAACACCTATAATAACAGGAGTTAAAAGATTTGCAGACGACAGACGATATCAGTCACGTAACATTCCATATAAGGATGAATGGAACTTAATTATTCGAAACGTACAACCAGTAGATTCTGGTATATACGAGTGCCAAGTTAGCTCCAAACGACGTACACTTCGGCAAAATATTACGCTTACAGTAAAAGGTAAATATTCTTCCTGACATTGTCTTATATTGGCCTGACTAGGACTTTTTTGTCAAAAAGAAGCCTAACCAATAACACCATGCTGGTTTATATGTTATGCCACCTTTAGTTTAGCATAGTCTATAGTGTGCTCATACGTGTAGTTTTTATTTGGCACCCTTGCATTGTTCTAATTTTTATCATTCCTATGGTAACTGTGTGTCAGTGACTTTCTACGAGGAAAGTTAAAGTTAATAGACCTGATAACACACTGTGTTACCGCTAAACCGTAGATCTAATATACAAAGGCAAAATAAGATTGATGTACATTTATCTGCAGTTGTCACAATTGCATCAGTAGATTTAATTTGCATTTCAAGTAAAGTAACGTAAGATGGTCAGACGCATTATATACAAAACATAGCAAAGCATGTTGTTCATTTGATCATTCAATGGAGTGACAAAAATATTTGAAAACAAAATCCAAACATACATAGAATACAAAAAAAAAAAAAAAAAAAAAAATTTCCGGTAACAACATTTTGATTAACATTCCCGCTTGTAAATATAGAATGCAGATTGGCTTCTCAAAGAATGTTGCTTTTTAAGACAGATTTGTTTCTAATTGAGTTCAGCATGCGGCTTTTTTTCATTTTAGAAAGCATGTATATTACCTTTTTAACATGTTCAGAATTTTAAAATCACCAGATTTCCATCAGTGTTTCATCTTTATCGCTTTATTCTAGTATTGTACAATGTTTCCTTGTCTTTTCGTTTAATTACATATTGTATCATGACATATTTATTGACATAAAATACAACTTATAATGTTTATTATAAACTGAAATATTTTAGTTTGAATACAAATTTACTTCTCCCCTGGTTTTTAGATACTTTAAATAAAGATAAAAGGTAAAAATTTTAAAAGGTTGCCTCAAAATAGCCCCCGCTCTTTATTTTGTTTTTATTTTATTATTGATTTTTTTTATTTATAATTTTTTATTTTTAGTATAACGGCTACTTACTTAAAACAAGTCTTTTTAGTTTCAAAACTTTGTGAAGTCTTGATAAAGATAATTTTTCAATCCTAATGTTTTAAAGTGGAATTTGTTGGATAAATATTAGGATTATTCTTTTAATCGGACTCCGTGAATAATTTTAAGGTAATTCTGTAGGCCATATTTTTTTTTTTTTTTTTTTTAATAAAATGACAATGTATTTTGGTACTATCACATGTTGTTTTGCATAGAACGACAAATTGCATAGAGTTTATGTTCCAGTTTTTAAAAACAAATAACCAGAAAATCCATAAAAATTAACTAATATGATAAAAAAAAACAATCATTCGTGATAAAGGTACGATATCCTTTTCTTTGATAATCTTAGGGCAGACTTAAAATTCTTGTTTTGTGGATTCTTGACAATTCGCTAAAATAAACATTTCCGCGTATTAAAAAGTTATTTTTTCATTTATTTATTTACATGTTTTTATTAATTAATTCATTAATTAATTCGCAATTGACAATTCGCTAAAATAAACATTTCCGCGTATTAAAAAGTTATTATTTCATTTATTTATTACATGTTTTTATTAATTAATTAATTTATTTATTTATTTATTTATGTATTGCAGCTGACGTACCTTCGTAAATCTGTATGTATCAGCGTCAACAGCATTTAAAGCCTAGTTGTTCATAATTGATTCTCTAAATAAGTTAATTACTGATTAAACCTGTCTACCTGTCTCAGAAATGTAATTATGGTATTGATTAAAAATAATTCTATTTACGAAGTTCAAAACGTACATTTTACGAATATTAAGACTTTTTTTAAACAAATACAACAGAAAAAGACAAATATTTGTGTTAACCAGCTATAAAAGACAAAAGACTGATTCGTTAGGTGATTTTTACACAAATGAATTTTGTTTTTCAGGTTCATCTTCAGATAAAATGGTTTTGCATGAAAGAGTCAAAATAAGGCATGATGGATATCGTCCGCGTAAGATATTTATTTTGGCTTTTTTGTCAATGAAACAAGACAACCAACACCACTTTATGAATATTATATGTATATTTGTTCAAACGTTTTATGTACCACTGAATTACAGATTCAATGCTGATGTTTTATGCTAAATAACGAAATTTAACTGTGTTTAAAATTTTATTGTTCTAATATAGAGAGAGAGTGTGTGTTGTTTGGAGAGAGAGAGAGAGAGAGAGAGAGAGAGAGAGAGAGAGAGAGAGAGAGAGACTATTGTTAGGAAAGAAGAGAGAGAGGGGGAATTGATAAATTCATGTTAATGTAATCAATGATCTCTGTATATTTTAAAAACTGGAAAAGTGTAAAAATTCAAGGAATTGGTTCTGTTAAGTTAACAGGTTAGCAGTGTCATGTAAGATATGTTCAAAAGTCCGACTATTACAAATCGTTATGTTTTAAAGACGATTTGTTTTTGGAAAATAGTTTACATAGAGATGTGTGCATTATATTTTCACTTTCTCCTGTTGGTGTTGGTATGTTTTGGTTTCGAATTTATGTAATATTTCAATCAAAAATTAACAAAGACAAATTATTTGTTCACCTGTTGGTTTTGATGTGTTGCTTTTTATATTGCTTATTTGTGATTCTGTGCTTTGTTTTGTGCATTGATATTTTGTTAAAACTAATTACAACCCTTTAAACACTTTTTGAAAATTACAATAATCTACGCAAAATTATCAATTTTTAACTGATAATTTTGGTTATATTTTTGAGTATATGTGTTTTTCCGTGTTGTTGTCAAAAAAATTACAACTAATAAGACCGTCTATATGACAATGATTATATGAAAGATGGATTTAGAAAATCAATTACAGCAAATATGCAAAAAAAAAAAAAAAACAAAAACAAAAAAAACAAAAACAAAAAAAAAAAAAAAAAAAAACAAAAAAAAAAAAAAAAACAAATTGGCGTCATTATTCGAATGTCTCTTATCAAAAATTCCCTGCACTGCTAAAGACCTTGATAGGTATTAGCATGCAGTAAAGAAATTTACTTCGACTTTCG
The DNA here is from genome assembly GCA_029721355.1 of Tegillarca granosa. Lineage (NCBI taxonomy): Eukaryota > Metazoa > Mollusca > Bivalvia > Arcoida > Arcidae > Tegillarca > Tegillarca granosa. The sequence goes on along the minus strand of CM056600.1, from coordinate 16,217,992 downwards.
TCTAACAAGCATCATTTTGTTGGTAATAAAGTGTCTCGAAATTTTTATAAACCCCGAACTTGAAAATTTAAAAGCCTATCTAAAAAGTTATTTGATTATCTGTAAAAAAAAGGTGTCTAAACTTTTTCCAATTGCCGACGAGACAATCTTTCTTGTCAAAGTCGTTTCGTGCATAGATTCTTGAAGCCAACATCCATTTGAAATCTATCTGGGAAATACAAATATGTACACCACTTTTTAAATTTAATCATGAAAAAACATTAAAAAAGTGGTATATGACAATATACCAATTTTTGAATGTATTTTTATGATTAAATTCAAAAAGTTGTATATGACAAATGCATAATGATAGAAAGGTCAAAAAGATTTTCGAATTTCTGAAAGTTTGTTAGTTACAATAAGCCATATCTATACACTATTGTAGCTCTTTGTTATACGTTTTATCGGTGTCTTACGTCTTTTTAGTGATTTTTGTTGTCCAAAATTATTTATTTTTATTTTCAGATATAGAAACTGAAATAAAACCAGGTAAATATATGTTTTTATTTATTTATTCACTTAATTACTTATTTAGTATTATTTTTATTTTTTTTTAAATACAGACTCCCTTCATTGTCTTTATTCAACACAATAATAACGTGTTTGTATACCCTTAGAGTCTGTCGATCGGAACATTTCGCGTCAGGTAATTTTCGCAAGAATCGTGATTTCAAAACATTTACATACTTTTATTTTTGCATTGCTGGATGTTTGCCAGTGAAAATCAAAATAAAATATTCACTATTTAAAAAAAAAATTGTTTTCCCATCCAGTTGCCCTCACAAACTCACGCAAAAATAAAATAAATGCTAAAATATTCGATTTGCAGTATACAAACATCACTAGCCCCCAAAATAGGGAGTTTAAAAATTGTCATTAAAGTGAACTGAAAAAATTCATTAAACTCAGGATTTGCATTGCAAAACACCGGTACCATTTTTAAACTCAGTATATTTTGCTGAAAACCCTAATAAAGAGACGTCTGCTGAAAAAGTGTGTTTTCACAAACCTGTCGATAACTTCTAAATAAATGAGCCAACATCACCTGGTAGAACTTGTTGTATTATACTAAGGTTACAAAGTATCCCATGTGATATCTGACAACAATTAATACTACATCCCACATGATGCGTCTAACTAAGGTCAAATATTGGCCATGTTTTTATGATCATTAATTTTTCATTTTTATATCGTATCCCTGACGTGTTTTATATTAAAATACAGTGATTGTTGGCATTTATTTTCTAACGGTACTATAAGGATACTATTGATCTTTATTGTTTTGATAAGGTTCAACTACAGCACAACATCCTAAACGTGCAAAGTTTTTGGGAGTATCTTTCTAATATGTTTGTTTTCAGAACACTTTAATTGTGATAACAATCGCAGGATCGTAAAAGAACCGTCTATTCTAAATTGCTGTTTTAGAGCTTCCAACAGTACTTGTATCGAACAGTACAATCTGAAAAATTATATGCAGTACTCGACTAAAGTGTTTTTGAATGATAACGTTTTGTACCCCGAGCCTTATCACTTGTTTCTTTGTGTAGTTTGTTCAGTTATATCAAATTAAGGAGAAGGAGATATGTAGACTAATGGTGTTTTACGCCCAAGCCAATATATCTTTTTTTTTTCATTGTATCGATGCGGCCAGTCTTGTGGTAGTGGGGAAAACCGGTGTGCCCAGAGATAACCACTGGATTTGTGCAAGCAATGTAGACAGCTGAAGGCACTGTAAAACGTAAGCGCGTACTTTACACTATTCGGCCTCGGAGTCGCTTAATAAAGCGTAATTCTTTTGGAATACACTGTCTTGTACATTTGTGCTGTAATATCACCTATCATTCATTAAAATATGGTTTCCTCAGCCGTTAATAATTTATTTATTAAGGAACCACAACTACTGTTTGAAACTATTATCAGCTTTGAAATACACTACTTAGTATCATTTTGTCCAATCTGTCGAAGTTTAGCAGTGGTCTCAAAATGAACTGATTATGTTAATTTTTTTTTCTATTTCATTTCTTCTTTTTGTATTGACATGGGTTTTGCTATTAATTATTTAGAAATAAGCATAAATGGTACCAAATTCGTAGAGCGGGGTGATCCAATTTTAATAAAGTGTAATGCCACTGGAGAAGAATTTCCACCAGATGACATACAATGGTATAAAGAAGGTAACAAAATTAAAAGTGATCCAAGACGGAATCTTGTTGTAAAAAAGGAAGTTAAAATGAGATCAAGAAGTCTTCTCAGTTCATTGGAAATCGCGCATGCGTCAATGGAGGATGCCGGGACTTATGTTTGTAGAACAACATCACGGGAGTTAGCAATTTCGTTTCCTGTCAACGTCTTAAACGGTAAGAGTAAGTACATAATCTTATATAGACGCTATGTAACTCAAAAGGTTAAAGTTAAAAGTTCAAGGTCGCCTTTTTCACGAGATTAAGTTTTTTTGACAATTTTATTGAAATATACTTAATGCTATACTAAGATCTGCGAGGTAGTATTCTTTTTTAAGGAATTTGTTTAACAAAAAACTCTGTTAGCGATGTTAGCTCTGAAACGTATAGTTTACTATACACGTGTGTAATAATATTGCATCAGTTTGTCTTTGTGAATTCTTATATGCGATAAGTTTGCTTCATACATAAAGAGGTTACATATATCAGCTGGGTTAACATACAACAGTCTAATTTACACGTGCACGATACTAATGTAAAACACCAACTGTTCTTTTACAAGTGTCGTGATATTACAAATTTAAGTACGTTTTTAACATAGGGAAATTGTTTTATGCCATCAATGGTCTATACGAAATGTTAATTTTCCAAACCAGTAAGGTCAAATATGCTTCTGTTATCGTATATTAATTGTTAATCACAGTCTAATGAACTACTTTTGAATCCTTCTAAAATAATGCATTTAAATTTAGCACATGACAATTATGGAACACTTTTAGAAAACAGAAAATATTTTTATGTTTAAAAAAAAATAATAAAGAAATTGTCAAAATTTGATTTAGGAATACATAAAACATTTAAATTACTCTGAACTACATTATCTATCTGCATTTATTTATTTGTAACATATGTTTTTTCATTCACATATTTTTCTGTTTCTAGGAGGTACATCTGGAAATGTAAAAAGAGGTGAGTTCCTTTCTTACTTTTAACTAAAATGTTGTCAGCGAAGGTATTAAATTTTGCGAATCTAGTATTCGTCCTTCCTTTCTTCTCTACATCCATCAATGAATAAAACAGAAGTATAAAATATTAGCATGTTAAAACAGATTTAAAAAAAAAAATTTGCTATTTGAAATTTTCCACTCTTAAAAAACGAGTACATTTTTCCTGCCATATTCATTGTTGTTCCCCGTTTTGTGATTGCTAGTTTGTTAGTTTCATTATACAAATGACATTAATAAAACATAAGGCAATATGTTTTCGATTACAATTTGTAGGCTATGTTCCAAAAATGCTTTATGTCAAATTGTTCTTTTTATTACAAATCCTCATTCTGTGCATCGGTCCGAATCCTATAAGCGTAACTACCTTGGTAGTTCAGAGGTAGAGTTTTTGCCCCGAGAACGGGGCATCGTCTGTCGAACCCAAACCGAGTCGAATGAGATTAAAATTTAAGATGCTACTCTCGGCCTGGCCTGTCGAATGGTTCACTCGATTTCAGAGAAATGTTACTTGGGGAGTAGAACGATTGTCTGCTGTGAATTAACTGTTTCATCTAGCACATTATTGTAGCCTTGAGTTCAAGCTAGAGGAGGACCGATCAAAAATCACACAATCACAACCGTTACGCATTCAAAATAAAATTTTTAAAAAAGTGCTTGGATTAATCTTTGGATATTAATGAACTTGCACTCGTCGGAAACTGTTAGTGCAACGTTAACACGATTGCATACAACCACGTAGTATTTTACATCTCTTTGGTTACACCCATACTAGTTTCTTTCAGTACAAATTTTAAAAACTTATAAATTCATAAAAAGATGAAATTTATTTTTAAAAAATAAATAAATAAAACCTTTCAACTACAGATCAACACGTATTGTTACTTGACGATTGTGTGGGTTAATTACTTTTTTCCGTGCAATTTCGAATTATGTTAAGTTAACTGTCGAGAAAAAAAATGGAATTGTAAATTGATATTAAAATGAGCATTTCTTTCTTGAACAGGAATGACTATTTTCAATTTAAATAAAATTACCTAATCTCGTGGCCGCACGATTTTACCAAAACATCTGAAGATGAAATTACGCACATAAATAAAAAGTCAAATAAATATCAGTCTTCTATAATGTAAATCTGAATACAATTTACACCCAATTATCTTAAATTTGTAGAAACAGTGCATATCTAAATAAACACGTGTTAATTAATGCAAAAAATAAATTAACTCTGCATAAATAATTAACACTTGAAACAGAACAGATTACAAAAAAGACAGTAAATCATTTAGGTGCTTAAATACAGAATTAACATATCCAGAGCTATATTCACATTGACCCAAGGTTGTCAAATTGCAATCAAATACATGTATACGCAATTTTCTTTAAAAAAGTATTTATTTATTTATTATTTATTTTTTTATATTTCCTTCTTGACTGTTGAGATGTGTCGTATTTTTGTTAAATAAAAACGCAGCAGAACAGTATATATATGTAATTATAACGGTATCGGCTTATTGTTGACACACCTCTGAAATACTTTTAATAGCCTTTATTAAAAGTAGGATCATATTATTATTTGTTTTTTAATTTAAAATATATACAAAGACTTATGAAATAATACAATTTTGAATGTTTCATTCAGAAAATTCAAAAGTAGTACCACTAATCATCATTTATATACAAACATGGTATATGATATTACTTTCTTTATTGTAAAGCCGAAAAGCTATAAAATTACCCGTGTTGTACAATGACTATATACAGTAATTCAAATTCGACATTTAACTTGGGCACCACTGCGGTAGCTCAGTCGGTAGAGTGCTCGCTTCGTAAGTGGGAGGTCGTAGGTTCGAACCCCCTACCGCGACGGGGTCTGACCCAAGACATAAAAGTGGGTAGTGACAGTTCTTTCGCCAAGCATCTTGGCATCATGGAAAGGCAGTCACGGTTCTTTTGGATGGGAACTTAAAATAAACGAAGTCCCGTGTCAGTGTAGGCATGGCACGATAAAGAACCTTGCTGTATAATGCCATCAGCGCAACGCACAAGCAAAATTTCTGCACTTCCGCCTATAGATGGCGACGTCTCGATATAAGTGAAATATTCTTGACTTGGATGTTAAACACCGATTACTCAACTCATTTAACGTGGGCATTTAAATAACACTTTTTGGTACATAAGAAATAGTTATACTTTTCAAAAGTATTATGTGATGATACGGTGTTTACTTAACTTTGTTGTTAAAAGCTTCTTAATAAATTGCCCAACATGTTTCATTCGTGTTAAGTGTTGTACAAGTATATAAAAAGGGAAATATCAGCAAAGTGGCACACCAGTTTTTGCTTAGGATATTCGCATCCAGAGTGTCAATCATTGATAAACAACGGACATCGCAAATAAAATACAATTAACCAAATTTCGTAAATTTGCATATCCATGTCCAGTATCAGATTTCTAATGCAAATGAGCACATACAAAAACTTGACACCGTAAGACTAAATGTAATATCAAGCATGGAATAATGGAAATCAATGTTATTGTTAAATTCTTGGAGCAATTTATTGGAATATAAACTGGCGCCAGTGTTGCATTTAAACTCTTGACTGCAAGACCTTTAAAACTATATATATATTATTCAGAAATAAGGAATATAAAAATGGCAAATTATATATTTCTTTACATTAACTCGAGCATATATAAGTTTTGACATTTAAAGTAAATTGCTGTTATTAGAGAATGAAAATTGTCATGTAAGTTTTATGAAAGATCAATGTGAAATGATTCGTGTTAATTTTAGTGGTAATTTTAGAAAATGAATAAGATCAAAATTATGTAATTTTGTAATTATAAAGCACATCAAACAAAGAAGAGCAATTCCTCATTCTTCATTATAAGTCTTTCCGCCTTAAGATTGTATGATTCCCAATAAATTTCACATAGGCAATTTTGGGAGTATCAATGAATCGACCTCTAACATGAATTACAGCATTTCGAACATTATAGACTTAACCTGTATAAACCAATTAGTTTCGAAATAAATAAAAACAAAAGTTGTGTCAAGAATACCCTGTGGAGTTTAATAGGCATGTAGATCCTGATAAAATGATTATTTTATCTCTTAAACTAGAGCCAACGTCCCGGGATCGGTTGTTCAAAGCTTCGTTAGTTTAACCACATTGTCTGGTTTTATTCAAAATTTTATCAAAATTAAATATATTGATCTTGCTCATAAGATTTTGACTTTGATTGTTTCTGTTTGCAAACAGAAATTTTAAAAATATTGACTAGGCCTAATACACAAGATACAAATTTTAGCTAACCAATTTGTTAAGCTAACTTAGCTTTAAACAACTGGGCCCATTTGATAAATAATTCTGAAGCAAAATGGAAATTTGTAAGTTGAGATATAGAGACTTATATTCTTGTCTTTGCTATAGTCTACGAAATATTTGCATTGCTATTTGTGTTATCTTGATGGATTATGCAATGCTAGACTCCCAATAGTATATGTGCACTATACAACACGTCCAAATGTCATGATTATTTAGATTACGCAATATTTCCGTTGCGAATGAAACACATTATATTTACTTTAGTTTATGATGTATATAAAATCCTACACAGTTATCAATCATTGGTTTATTTCATCCACACACCAATAACTTGAATTATTTCAGTTATCCGGGGGAGTGCCTATTGGTATTGGTTTTGTTTGTGTATTGTTTAAGAGTGAAGTCTTCAAGGCCCCAGTAAAGAATCTTTTACTTATATCAAAGCGGTCAGTTCTTTATGGTAGAGGAAACAGGCATACCTGGAGAAAACCAGTTTTAGGCAAGCAGTCTGTATTTGTTCACAGAAAGAATTCGTAGGATTTGAAACTAGTCGTTGAAAGGCTCTTAAACCGTAATTAGCGTGAGGTTTTGAATGCTCGGCCACCGAGGCTCCTTGTGTAGCTTATGATACATTATAATGAACCAAACTTCAAGCTTATGTTCCTAAATATTTTATTTGCATATGGTCATTAAAATTAAATATTTAATTCTATAAATTTACTTGCATTTTATTATTCGTGATGATTTTTACATGGTTTCAAATGTTATGTTAAGGTGTTGCTATTGTTTAAAGTTGTCTTACAAAATAACCATAGTTTCGTAATACTGTCTTCGGCTTGTGATTAAAAGTAGTCTCAGATAAAATTCTAATCCAAAGTTCAGTCTCTTAATTCAAGTTAATGACAATTTAACGCTGTGATTACTAAAGTAGGCGGTTTCTGACAAAAGTCATCAAATATGACCAACGATAGAAATGGGATTTACAGAAATAACATGTTAGACGGCAATTTCATCATGCAAACCTTTGGTGGAACCACCAATCAGCAATGGTGCAAAACAGTGATGTTCAGTAAAAAATAAAATAAGTTCTAGGTCAATAGCTGATCTTATTTTCAAATTATGTCGTGTCTTTTTCACACACACACACACACACACACACACACACACACACACACACACACACACTTTAAGGTAAGACGCAAGAGCACTTGGCTCTTTTGAGAGAGAATAGTCTAGAAGTCAAAATCCAGAATCTAAGCCTAATTTTGAAATGCATCAAACGTTATTTAAAAGTAACAAGGATATTTTTCCAGCCCATTCTGCATTTTGTTTTAACATTTTGTATGAAAAATTGTATTCCAAAATGTCACATATTTGTAATTCATATTGACAATTATGTAAATTATAATCACTGGTACAACCATTCATACTTACGTGTTATAACGGGATATTCATTCGGAGGGTTAAAGCGTGTCAAAATTGACATTTCCCGGTAGAAACAGACAGAACTGACAGAAAAACAAATTAAAAAACTTGTATTTAAAGAGAAAAGATATAATCTTCTGATAATGCTATTGGAAACAAATGTATATAATGTATCGGAACAAAAAATCTTTAAACTTTCGTCCAATCATGAGAACATCAAATATGTAACCTCATGTGTTATTTCAATTACAGGTTCGAACGGTCAGAGTGGGATACACGGCAAAAGTAACAAACGTAAGCATATGCCTATCTCAGTATATCACATAGTTAATTATCTGTCAATATGTATAGGTTTTTGTTATTAAACTGCCTTAGATTTTATGTGAATAATGTTTGGAATTAGTTAAATATCAGATCAAGTAATACATGTTTTGGACAAAGTGTCTGCTTCCCAGATTTGTTTTTGAACATGGATAACGCAAGGTCGTTAGCCTCTAAGAAAACAACCATATGCAAATGTGATTGGGTGCACTTATTTCTCTATTACTCCTGTGTACCCAACACAAAGCAAGATGCACAGATTTTAAAATTTTACAAACTAAAAGACAATTGTTTGTGCATATTTTGAATATCTCCTTTGATATATCAATCCAAAATTGCACAGTCTATAAGATTTCGGTTAAAAAGCGAATACGTTTATTATATTTAGGCATGTATGAAACATTAATTATATACATTTGGCACTTGAAGACGCATGCTCCCATGATAAGACACATTTACAATTCTTTTAGATACATTGAAAATTACATATATGCGCATTTTGGAATACAGTTTTTGCCAGTTGACTTTGAGCGTTTTAAGACATAATATTTTATATGATAGTTAAGATTATCTTTAGCAATAAAAAACTTTAGTTGTAAGAAATAAAATGATTAATGCTTGTTTACTGTGAAATGTTTTATCTTTAAAATAAACATTTTGCTAAGATTGGATTCTGCCTCTCATTGTTAATTAACAAAATGGTAATCAACAATTAAATATGCTTATGTTACTATTATCATTAAAAAGTTTTCTTTTAATGATTATAAAAAGATAAAATTTGATAAACTTTGGAATACTAGTAGTAAAATACACAAGATTATTTGAGACTCACTTGGTTATTTAATCTCCCTATTTGGTATAACTCAAGTGCTTGTCAACATGTTTCATATTTTGCAGATTTTTTTTAGTTTCTTTCATTTACTTGTAGCGCCTTATTATTGCGTTGATTAATAATAAATACGTTTGTTTCCGTTATAAATAACTTTCTTCTATCTTCCTCAAAAAATTTTCAGAACTTTTTGATTCCATTTATTTTTAATGCGTTTCTGATGCATATCTCGTTTGAATGAACTGAGTGAAAACCATTGCACGTAATCACTTGGAAAGAATATTCATTTTAATGTTACGTTTTTCCTTGAATGATTGATGTATGAAGTATAACCAATGTCAATCTTCTAACAACGCAGATAATTATCTGTCAAAAATGATACATACTTTGAAATAAGAATTGTTGTTATAAATATAAATTGTCCTTGGAAACAACATAATATAATGTCTTAATGTTTCTTGCTAAACCATTTTGAACACAAGATTCAATATACATTTTGAAATGCAGGCCTACATAGAACTTTGAACAGAATCAGTATCATCAAAATATTGGTATTCTAATTTAAATAAAAGCCTAATCAGCTCTTATATGCAAGTTTGGTTTATGCTTGTTTCGCCTACCTGTGGTAAACAGGTTAAATTTTGTATATAGTATTTTTTTCAATTAGCCTTTTATTGTGTCGTATACCTTTACACAAATATGTGAGTAATTCATACATACATTTACAAGTGAATATTAATGTAATTTAGACAAGCAACAATCAATGACCTTTTTTGTATTGTTTCGTGTTCCTTATTCTTGTGTGTTGCAGTTTGTTTAGTTACTAGTACATTTTTGTCTTTCATGAAAATCCTAAAATCAAACCTTTTACTTTTTCTATATTTCTTTACAGGAACACCAAACCAAACATCAAAAACGGACACCTTAGGACATGCGTCAGATAACGGAGTGTTTTGGTCATCGACTTCACAAGTAGTTGCCGTGTTACTGATTTGTCATATAGTTATACAAAGATTTGTACTGGATTTATCATAGTGAAAGTAGAAAAATATTTATATAATTTTGGAAATTCCAATTATGCAATTATAGTGTTGCCGAATGGTACATCCAGATAAATAGTATGTTATATGCAAGATGATAGGAACAAAGGTTGTGCTACATGGTATACATTGTGTGTATGGTTGTAGTTAAAGAAATACTTTAATGAATCATTACGATTAGAAAGAGATATAACCTGGTTGCTATGAATTTGTTATAAAATTCCATATTATTCATTAATATATTCGACACGCAAAACGAATCTTAAAACATCTACCATCAGAAATTCAAAAGAGAAAGGTTGCGATGAAAGTATTTTTAAATTCCAAACAAAGTAAATCAAGTAAATATACTCAGGGACTGTTCTGCCAACGCTGCAACACCGATTTTGCGCTTTGTGTCCGTATTTTGATTGATATATGTGAAATGTTAGTAACTGTCAGTTAATGAAAGAGGCAACCATTAATTTCAACGAAAAATTAACGTGACGTAATTATTTTTTCATGTGGAATAAATGTGCCTTTTTTTGTCTTTTAGTAATGTTGCGTTGTGAGCAATTCGCAGTACATAAATGCACGTGTAGTGAAGTAGAGAAACTGACACGCCAATAGAGGCAATACTTATTTGAATATGTTGAGTAAATATGTTCTCTGAAATAAACTTAATGGATGTAATATTTATATCATCCCTTATTAGTGGTGATAACTTCTGAATATATTTAGCAACAGAATGCCAATTGGTTCACTTTTAACAGCAGACGCCTGTAATTTTTAGAATATCGACAGATTGCAACATGAATTTGCATAGAATAGTAGTTTTGTCCAAACTGCCATTAAAAGCGAATCAATCACGTATGGTTACTTGTCAGTTTTGGACAAAGGGAAAAAGTGAAATGGACATTTTACAGAATATATAAAAAATATGCTTAAGGTAAAAATAGTGTAATAATATTTGAGTACCAGTGGGATTGATTTAAAATTCTTTTAGGAGAAGCACAGGTTTTTCATAATAGATAATTCAGTATTATTTAAATCGAGTGATTTGGACATGTTGTCGACATTGTGTAACAGAACTTGACAGTTACATAACATGTTGTCCTGGCTAATTTTTCTATATCGTTATATTGTGAATTGTTTTCTAAAACGGGTGATAATGTATTTTTCTCAGTTGTATTTTTAATTTGTTATCTATCATTATGACATCTGTATATTGTTCATATAACATAATTATCATTATATCATCATTTACATTATATGTTTTCCTATAATCAAGTTCATTTCATCCAATCATTTACATGCCATAATATATTATCACTTGTTTCTATGGTTATATTTCTTTCATTTATTTATCACTGTTCGCTCGTAATTATTATGAATCATCTTAATATTGACATTTTTTAAATTGAAATTATTTCTATTTTTATTAAATGTAAATATAAGCTATATTTGTACATTTAAAACAAGAAATAAGTTAATTTGCAAATGTTTTACATATAAAGACCTATGATATACATATAATCAGTCGGTTTGCAACGATCAGACTTCAGTAGAATATCGATAAGTCTTATTTTGGCTTTAGACCCGCACCGGATCTGTCAAAGATCCTAACAGTTTGGCTTAAGTCACACACATGATCCGTCAAAATTTAGTGTTAGATAATTTGAAAATCACTTTGTTTTGAGTCCCACAATGAGTCAGTCACATGTTTGAAATTTATTTTCTTTCAATTTTTTTTAATTTTGACTTGATTCACAAGAGAGTTTAGTCAAAATTTGACTTTTGATCTTTAAAATGTCTTGATTCAAACTTGCCAAATTTTGGCGTACAATCTTTTAAACGTGGCTTGAGTCACACAAGATCATTTGAAAAATCAGACCAGACATTTTTTATAAATTTTCAATTTTCTTGAGTTCCTTCATAAATTAGTCAAAATTTAACTTGTTATAGTTTGGAAATCAGCATAAGTTTGACCTAATTCCCTCTTATATTACTAAATTATTAAAAGCTTGTATTTATTCTTTTTCTGAGATCGGTCCTACGTTCTACTTAGAGGTCAGTTTATACAGACTGGTTTAGATGTTTAAATGTTTGGCTTGAGTCAAATATTAAAACAGTCTTAATTAGATTATTATAGTAATTAACAATAAAAACGGAGAATTTCTTAGTTTAAATCGTTTCTTGATTGGCAACATACTGTAGTATTGTCACCTAATCGCCATGTATTTATATCCCTATAGAAAACCCTTTCAAATTTGTTCTTGATTGTAGTCACGTAATTGTAAATTCAGTTGTAGTAGTTTTTATATGATCAAACAGTGACAGAAGCAATTGAAAATGAAATTGGTTTTAAGTGAACAAAATCGAAAAGAAATTTTTTTAACGTTTGTAAATTGAAATGAAAAAGAAAGTTTTTTAACGTTTGTAAATTGAAATCTTGTAACGCAGGCTTAAACCGATGAAAGTCAATTTGTTGCATTGTTTTACCGTTTCTACCTTTAATTTTATCTTAGATGTAACATTAAACTGTAATTTGTAGACTATTTTTATCTCATAATAAGCCATAACAGCATGACACTACCACTGTAAAACACTTTTTGTCGTATTGCAGAAACAATGTATTATTTCGTTAATTTCTGTCAGTCTTTTAATTAATGTGTATTAGAAGATGTGTTTGCAGAAAGTTTTCTAGCTTTGATTATTTTAAGTATTCTGAAAAAAAATGCAATTAAGCTGCTTTTTTTAATTCAGTCAATTTATCCCTTTCATTAATGGCATTCTTTAATACACTTATGCAAAGCAAATCTACTCTAGTTTGTTTTGAAATCAATATGTTCGTTTGTAAAATATTAATTGGTCTTTGTTATCATGTTTTTTTTTTTGTTTGTAAACATCTCCTTATCAGTAAAATACAAGCAGATAGGTTCATTAAAGATTAAACCATATTTAATATTTGACGGTAACTGTCTTTTACTATTCACTTACTGTAAACATTTTATATAAATATTTTTCCCTAAAATTGATGAAAACTTTGAAAGGTTTTGGTAAAACATGTAATAACTTATTGGAAACATTATAATCATTTATTACTTTATAGTTGGCAAAGTTTCTGTTATAGATTTATTTCATCTTTTTTGTTCAATAATTAGTTGTAACACTACAATAATCTAGAAACATTTTGGCCTTCCAAAGGAGAAAAGAAACCACAAGAGTATGCTGATATGGATTAGTTTTTTATTGTTTCTTCTTAAATGGTTTTCATTTTTTGAAAATAACATTTCTATTCAATTTGCAGTTTATTAAAGCTTCTGTAATTTTATAAGACAATAGTGCTTGCCTGATATAAAAAAATCTTGCTATTTATAAGCATGAAAACAAAAGATAAAACTAAAATGAACAATGATGTAGAAGGCTCCCTTGCGGTTTCCCTTGTCTCGCTGATCAAAAATGAGATTTCACATTGGATTTAAACTAACCTGAGATCAATTGGTTTATGAGTATATTGCGTGTTATCCGTGTAATAAGTATATTTTATATTCCTTAGATGTAAATTGGTTATTGGATTATATTGTTTAGCTTCCTGGAAAATATGAATTATTGATATAATAAGCATTATATCCGAACTGATCGACTGTTTGCAGCAATGCCTGTCGTACACCATTAGAATTGATATTTGATAAGAGTTTATTAGACAATGTCATGTGCAGAAATTCTAAAATTAACATGTTTTACTGTAAAAGCTGATATTTAATATAATGAAAATATTCCAGTTTCAGTTTTTGTTTGTAGTATTGATGATTTGCACATGGCATCTAACCGCGTACACTGAGTTTGTTTGCAAAAAGGAGTGCATAGATACTAACCAATTGGATAAACCTGTCCTACAATATAATCAAACAGTAAAATAATTAACCTTAGAAGCTTAATATTTGAATACGTCTTTCTATCAAAATGAACACGTTCCCTAACTTTATGTTTAGAAAACAATGTTATCACTAAACATAATGTTAAAAGATAAATACATTTAAATCAATTAGAAGTACCATATTATTATTAATAAAATGCATCATTAACAAAAATTCTATTAAAAGTTTATCTTGGAAGATAAATGCTCTATAATAATATAATTAGTACAGGGTTATCACTTTTGTCTCTGTCGGAATACTATAAATACTAAGTAAGTAAATATTCATGTTAAAGACACATTTATTCATTTCTCATTAAAGAACAATATCACCATAATAGTTTACTGCCATTCTTTCATTCTTAACCAAATTTTCTTTCAAACCCAAATAAAATATGAACAAACTTTACAATAACTAAAGTGAAATGTTTTCCATGCCTTGTCTGCAAATTACAAAGTTCTCATATGGGATTGGTACTGATTTTTTAAACTCTGGTTACTAGGTACATACGGTCATAAGCATTAAATTACATTCATAATTGAAATGTTTTTTATTTGAGTTTTTATAAACAATTTATGTGAGTATATAAAACTCTGCATTCAGACGCGTGGGTTATTACCGGGGACTCATGATTGAAGGGTCGAGAGAACGAGCCTAAATCAAGTGGATTCCAACCCGGGTTGTTGTACCCCTGTCGCTTGACGTTATTGAAACCAGAAAAGCCACTGGTCTGATAAAACTATAGGATCGAGACTATGTTTTAGCAGCTTGGTGTGTTTACATTTCATGGTGTCATTTTAATTACATATGATTTGTATACAGTGCAATTTTCAATTGTTTGTATTTCAATAGAATGTACAATTATGTTGCATATTGCAGTGCATCGTAAATTTATAAAACGTTTACGAGGCTTTAACTAAACATAAAATCACTGGATAGGGTATCTAAAATCAAGTTCAAACAATTTAAAACTGTTTTATTTCCCATAATTTTTAGATATTGATTGATTGGATTTTTATTAATAATTGGATTCTAATCATAACAATAGCCGTATTCGACTGGTCGTTTTTCCGTTAAGCAAGAGGCTCTTCCATTAAACGATATTTTCCCACCTTTATTTTTGACCAATCAGACTAAAAACATCAACTTCACATTTGTTATTCGACTGGTAAGTTGTTCTCAACTCGACCTTCGTGAACAACAGTGTTTTTAGAAGTGAAAAGTGTGTTGAGCACTTTACCTGTCGAATAACAAATACAAAACTATATTCTGTGATCCGATTGGTCACAAACAAAGGTGGGAAAATTTCGGTTAATGGAAGAGCCTCTTGCTAAACTGAAAACGACCAGTCGAATACGGCTAATGATTAAACTGTTTTGAACAACTGGTTCTGTCCATTGAAGTAGTAATAGTATTTGTAATATCTGCCTGAAATTACCGGGTTTTTTTTAATTTTATTATAAGACAAACCAAATTGGCCCTTTTGTTTTTGTTTTGAAAATTTGTGCCATTTAAGTAAGATAGTTCAATATCAATGTATGTATTTGACTCCAATGTTATAGGGTTTTTTTAGATTTGTTAAAGTATGAGTTATTTTGTTTTTCATTTCCAATTATAAGTGCTAAGCATTATATTTTGTATTGTTTTAAAGGTCAAAAAGTGCTGTAACTCAGCATCTCAAGTAAATCGAAATCATCGACATCATGTGTTCATTGATATTTAATTTATCCTACTTCTCACACAATTGACCTCTATAATTTTAAGATATAATGTGTTTCTTTCGGGTGAGGGGTTATAACTTTTAAAGATTCGAATTTTTTTTAATAGCTATAGGTGGGTATATTAATAGTCAGTTTAATCTAATGCTGTTATCTTCCACTTTAATTAAATAGTGATTAAACAATGTTTTTAAGATAGTAACTCTTTGAAATGCATAATTATATTTCTTATTTACAAACGAGTCTGCATTTGTCTAAACATTTGGTTTTAATATTTTAACTCTGAAGGGAATTTTTTACATCATATTTCGCAAGAATTTCGTTTAAAAGTTATACGTGTCATATAGAAAACTGTGAAAATGTCCCTGCATTAAATATTATCATGGCATTTGTTGCAACCTAAGTATGCTATAAACAATGCTGTGAAAACATCGAACTTAACACAGTGACGTACAACATTTTGAGGCAAAGTATTGAGAGTTCGATATAAACACAAAGCCTTGATGCATTTAATGTATTTTATGAGGATGTAATCATTTTAAAGATTTGAGATATGTACTCATATATACAAACCAATGTCCAATTTCCTACAACACTTCCGGTCTACAGCACTTCCGGTCTGATAATAATCAGACATTTTTCACAAAGCATGTTATAGTCTTAAGTAGAGACACCATGTGTATATAATTTTTAAAATTAATTTTCACCTCATTTCACTCAGTTATATGAGTAAGGTAGTTGTTGTAATATATTAATAATTCATAATTTCATTTTTTCTTTGTTTTTACATATTTTTGTTGTTATTTGTCCTTAACTTCATACACATTCCTGATTATCGTAGATCTAAGTTACCCCAAGTTTATTATTATATATAATTATATTGTTTCATTTTAATCATGAAAATAAACTAATTCGTTACTTTATTGTTTTTTTTCGGCTTCATTCAACAAGATGTAGTCACTTTCCTTTGAAGTCTGGATATTTACAACTGATTATGAAAACAAAGGTTTGGTCAACGCTGAGAGATTATCCTGAACGCGTCAACATCGAGACGTTACCGTCAACGCGACCAATACCAGGCATCCCCGGGGATTTTTGGTAAACACAACCAATAACAGGTTACTGTAGAGAGTTTACCATTAACCCGGCCAATACAAGTTCAAACATCAATACGTCCAAAACCCAAAAAGAGTTTACCATCAAAACATTCAAACTCATTTTAAAGTCGGGATTATACCATCAACGTGGTCAATAGAGTTCATTGTCAAGATTTTACCTTAACCCGGCCAATACAAGTTCAATATCGAGAATTTGCCATGATTTTACCATCAAAACATTCAAATCCCTTTTATATTAATGTCGGTATTTTACTATCAATAGAGTCAATAGATCGAATTCATTTTCGGGAGTTTGCGATCAATACCAGTTAACTATCAACAGGACGATACCATTTCAATGTTGTAGCACCACTTCATTGTACCCAGTAATATAACCGCCCGTTCAAAGTCTGTGGTTTACCATTGGTGTAGTAAATTTAAAAGTTTAAGAGTTTTTAATCGATATAACCAATTTCGTTTAGCGTCAATAAGGAACTGGGCAATCATAGTAGTCACGAAATGTTCTCATCTTTGTAATGGCAAAATGTATAAATACGTATTATCGGTTAGTTTGAATACCTTGTTCTCAAACATGCTTTTAAAATTGGCTTAAATTGTCTGAAATTTTCTTAATTATTATTTTGAAAATGTTGACACTTGGTTAAAAAGTATAAAGGCTTAAATAAGTGGGACAAAAATATTCTTAAAAATGTAAAAATGATGATAATAACAATAATTACAAATAAAATAAAATAATAAAAGGGGGGGGGGTTACAAACAAAAATGTGGTTTTAACTATTTTTTAATCATTATATGCTTTACCTGAAACACAAGACTGAAAAATACGTACTTGAGAAAACCAGCTTAACTAAGAACAAATACGACACAAGCTGGGGACAGACACCATTGAAAAAGACATGCAGAATAATCAAGAAAAGACAATGCAGACGATGAAAACCTTTAACTCTACCGAGTCATCTAGTTGTAGTTGTAGTTGTTTGGATGGTCTCTATCGTATCCAAGGTCCTCCTCCTCGCCCTAGTGGTCAAAATCGCGTGGCGCTTACAGAGCTTTTATCACAAGGTTCGAAACCCATTCTGGCTGATCATAATGTGAAAAAACCGTGAATAAGGTTTTGCAATCGCAAATGCACATTTTTGATTTTTGTGCAATTTACCTCGAAAAAGATGTGTTAATACCGTTAAAGCCAATATTGCTATCGCAAATTTTACTCACTTTCGCAAAATAAATAAATAAATAAATAAATAAATAAATAAATAAATAAATAAAATTATATATATATATATATATATATATATATATATATATATATATATATATATATATATATATATATATATAGACAGGTTTTACTTCGTAAATAATAGTTTTGCTAAAAACGTGTGCATTTTGTTTGTGTTAAAATATAACTCCGATCGGTCGATAGTTATTCATGTTATGTAATCTTTTGTTTTATTGGATAATGTCTTAAGAGTTTAAAGTAAACAATCGTTCAATACGTTCTAAACAATTTTACCTGTGTTATCTGCGAAATAAATTTGTTGTTGTTGTAGTTTTTTTTAAAATTTAGATTATTATTATTATTATTATGATTTGTGTGCGATTTCATAAAACAGTCTCATTATGCAGAGACATAATAGAAAGGTAAAGATTCTGAAACCGGTACGTGAACGTGTATGTGTATTTAGATTTGTTGTGGATTACGTCACCAGTTCAGTGATATTACATGGCGTCTTTTTTCCGTACAAGTATTATGGAACTTGTAAAACGTTAAGTACACGTTTATAAGAACGTAAAGTTTTTAAATGCATTTTTAAAAGAATGTGTTGAATTTTTATGAATACTTGTTTCACAAGAAGTATGTTCAAATGTCCAAAAACAATTTACATCATGAATCTCATTTTTAAGATTTAAAATTGGAAGTTAATCCGGAATGTTTTTATATCCAAAACATCCCTGTCTTTCAGTGAGGTAAAAAGCAACTTTATTTCGTCGTCCGCTGATAATGCCGCCAAAAGTTTAAGATCCGCTGCCATTTTAATTTTATTTGTATATATTAAAAAAACGTTGACTTTGATTGGTTATAAAATGTTTCGTTGTTACAAGTACACGTTATACAAGATATTCATCTTTTTTACACGTATATAACGTGTACGTGTTTACAACAATACTTTTACGTATGCGTGAACATACACGCACCTTTATTATGAAGTGTTATACGTTTAATTCTCTGATTAGATTGTATAAATATTACCCATAGTAATAACTTTTAAAATAAGTATTTTATAGTAAACAAGGTATAAATTAAAAATTAAATATAAATGACCTTTTTTTTCGGCGTAACATATAATGGAACATTATTCTTTCATGTGAACTAAAGTTGTCACGCGGCAGCAATAACAACAATGTTGAATTTCTAAGACAATAGGGGGAAATGATAACAATTTGACGTGTTATATCAAAATTTTAAACACCTAAATTTATGTTTTTTATTCTTGACCTATTCGTATTAGTGGAGTAGAGTAATGATGTTTCACGTCCCAGTCAAGATTATTTTACTTATTTCGAGGCGGTCATCCCAGGGTGAAGGAAACCGGAGTGCTCGGAGAAAATCACCGCACTTCCGCAATCTAACTGACAAACTTTCTCACACTAGGATCTGTCCCGAGTGGTATTCGAACCCAGGCGGTGATAGGCGCTGTGATCCGTAAGCGCGCGTTTTGAGACCACTTGGTCACCGAGTAGTCTTGTTCTATTTAAACTTTCAAAAATGTATGTTTCTATTGTAGTTTTATAATATTATTATGCATTTGTCCACCTAAATGTTTATACAATGTATTTTGTAATGTACCAATATTCAAATATACCGTTAGGTATTTGATTAAATAAAAAGGAATAGAACAATAATCTATAGGGATACCGTGATAACTTTCTTCTTCGTTTGAGCTTCATTGGAGGCCGCCATTACCGCGTAGGTTTATGGGTAATTAGTATGAATAATTATTTTTTAATTTGAATAAACTACCTCCGCCTTGATTGTGATACTCTCTTTTGGTCCCTTTTATTAAAATTAAAATTATCATATTTATTTAGTTATTGTCATCTATATATGTTTGAATTTGATCGCCAGTCGGCAGTACTGCTTCTCTGCCTCTGAATTCTCCGCCGCTAGATGGCTCCGAATCTGTTTTCGGTACGAAGATCGTCTGCTCATTTTGTGCACATTCACAGACCAAAGAGGGACAACCGCTACTGGCACAACATTACTGCAGAACGGTACATGATATTTTCCAATAAACTCACTAAAAATTATTTTTAAAATAATTGAAAAAAAACTAATTTAATATTTTTGTGAACGATCTTTTAAGGGGTTTTGTAAATTTTGATAAAATGTAAAATATAAAGACATACTGGCGCCCGAAAAAACTTCAACCTTGGATTTAAAAAAAGTATAAAATAATCCATCAAGTTCATTTGCAAAGGCGCAAAAACTAACCCAAATGTTTTTTCATTGGCTTTTTTTTTTACAGCTTTAAGACAAAAAATTCAAATAGCTCAGTTATCATCTGACGCAAAGATCTACTCGTTAGATCACAATTATTGCATCAAATTTCAAAAGCAAAACAAATATGAAAACCAACAAACTCATTTGACCACTCTCATACAAAACAATTTCATAAAAGTGACAATTCCATGGTTTTGTCGGAAATTTCAACACTTAAAGATAAAAAATCTATCTGTACCAGATACGTTATTGTATGAATTTCCGAACTTTCAATCAACTCCCGTTTACAATACCAAATTCACGGACGTTCCACCTAATGGAAACTGTTTTTTAATTGTATAAGTCTTCTTTTAGAAGGCAATGTAGAGAGTGCTAGTTATTATTAGAAGAATGGTTACTGACTACATTCTTACTGATTGAGAAAAATGGTGTGATTTAGCTATGTTAGCCCATGGTAATTGGGTGTACTCAAAACCCACATATATTAACGACATATGAGTATATAACGCAAGATAAAATAAATAGGCTACCGCCCAAGAAAGCGTTTAATGTCTCAATGCCGAAAACTGGGTATATCCTATCGTTTTTCAAGAAATAGAGAATCCTGGAAATTAAAAAATGCCAGAATCATAAAAATGAAAAACGTATTCAATCGGCGCAAAACAAATTACGTACTGATGTGGATAAACTGTCGAATGAACCACCTTTTGTATTTGATGACGAGAATTTTAACAAAATTATGGACTGTCTGCGAGCTGTTGAGGTGGAGAAAATGTCGTACATATTCAGTTATTGCACTGTCTGCCATGAACGGCGTATTAACATGAAACCAGATATATGTACTCGTTGCAAAAATGACAACAATGAAATTAAAATGTTTTCTGAACAGAATAACATGAATCCAATGAATATTCAGACGAACTAAAGAACCTAACAATTATCGAACAACAAATACTTTGTAGAATAGCCTTCTTAATGCACATATATATGCTGAAACATGGCGGGATTAGAGCGAAACGGATATTTCGTAGCTTTTTCTCAGGATGTTAATGAACCAGCCAAAATTTTGCCGAACCTATCCCATGAGATCAAAATACTCAGAGTGCGGAAAAGGGGATCTTATGACACAACAAAGGAGTACAACGTTCGTCGCTCTATCGTTGCGGCTGCCCTTAAATGGCTTAAGACAAACAATTCAGCTTATGCCGATATAGAAATAGATTTAGACAGACTCAACCTTTTACCAGAAATTGGCGAAATTAACGTCGAAACGGTTGAAATAGAACAGCAACAAAGGCAAAGCAGTGATTTTGGACCAGCTCAAGATCAAACAGATTCTGGTCTCGTTGACGGCGAATCTGTATCTGGAGTTCCGCTTCCAGATATATCAATGAACATTAAACAAAACATACAAGAAGTCTTAAAAGAAGCCACTAGTGAGACGGAAATGAGTTCACAGGGTATATCTGATTATAAAGATGAAGATTTAGGACAGAAGAAATCTAGATCCCTCAAGTCCGGACAAAAACGCATATCTATTCCTTGGCCAGGTCTAGATGATAACCCCGTATCGGAATTTACAACAAAGTGTTTCTTTTCCTTAGCATTCCCTTGCTTGTTTCCATACGGAAAAGGAGATTTTAACAATTAACCGTCCAAGAACCTGCACATCTATGTCAGAATGGGTTGAACACCTAATGTGGTATGACGACGGTAGATTCGCTCGACATAAGTACTTCAAATTTATTGTCCATTAATGAGAAAAAGGACTCTTGAGCAAAGCACATACATAGTTCGCCAGCAACTCGGAGATGGACAGATTTTACTGTCAAAAAATAAAGGAAAAAACTCAAAAAGGGGATAATTCTATTGCTCAAAAGATTTTATACTTTGGCGCATGTTTAAGAGGAACCAATCAGTCCTGGGGTCAAAGTAAAAAAGAACTTAGATCACTTATTCAGTATAAAATTAACGAAGGGAGAGGCCTACCATCATTTTTTGTACAGGAAGTTGTGCTGAATATCATTCCAAGCCTTTAAAACGCCTGCTCAAACAATATATTTTTGAGTCCACTGGTAAAGACTTGGTTATAAACAACAAAAATAATCTTTTTATGGCCTTACAGGAAAATACACAGATTGTATCACACTATTTTGATCTACGAACTCAGTCCTATTTCAATACTGTTATGTGCCCAGCCTTTGAGTTGACACTTATTGGTAAAGACAGGAATTTGCCAAATCCAGGGGCATGATCCATTGGCATGGCCTTTGCTGGAGAGCTGATCAGCAGCCTCATCGACTGCTTCACGAAGCTATTGAAAATGGACTAAGCGATGATGAGTGTGCAACAGAGCTAGCTAAATGGGCAAAATCTTTCTTTGGTGTGAATGCTGAACATCCCGCAGGAAAAGATTCTGACGGAAATAGTAGAAAAGATATGTGACCACCACCTGAGGGATATGCTCCATCACCCACGGAAGAGAATAATCCTCTTTTGAAACTTTTAATGGATGTCAGTGAATCGCAAACTTAACTGCTGGAAGATCACATTTTACTCTTAAACAGAATTAACATTCACAGATGCTCTGAATATTGCCTACGAAAACAAGGATCTGAAAAAGTATGTCGCATGGAGTTCGGGACAGAAAAAATCAAAGCACCGGAGGTGCCGTACGAACAGAGAGCATGGAAACGCAAGAGGCTTTGAAAGTGAGTGTAGGTAGTATTACAATTTGTCTTATCCCATTCCATTCATATGCGAGCAAGGTTGTAAAACACCATATGGAAGGGGAGTAAGAATTCATGACTGGAAAAGTGTCCATTATATTTTTTGTATTAGTGTTGGCAAATTACCACATTCAGAAGAGTCTGTGCTGAAGCAAGGTCCTTTCACATTCCAAGCATTTCTCCAAGAAAAGACAAAAACGTTCATACGTAACATTTTTAATTAATTACACAAACAGAAAGATGTTTTTATGGTGTCATCAATCGTTATATTTCTCAATAACGACAAAACGGTTCCGGGACATTTCGGCCCATAAAAAACGGACCATGACAATATCGGCCTATAACAAAATCGGCCCATGAAATAAATGCCTTTATCAAAGATTGCTACTCATTTCGTTTATTTGCATTGTTGTGCATAAACATGTGTTAGTATTATTATGCTTTGAAACATGTAAATTTCAGTAAGTTTATTCAAAGCAATACAAGAATTCAAATTATCATTTCTAATCAAGTCTACCACTAATCTATTAAAACTCAAATAATGGATTATATATATGTCTCATTTTTTTTTAAAATGAATAATTTAAAGACAGGAAGGTGTACCTATACTTTGTTTTAATCTTTAAAATTTAAAAAAAATAGATAATCTTAATTATAATCTTAATTTAATATTTGTATTATTACGATGCTTTCTTTAATTACATGTAGTGTGTAAAGAAAAATAACCATAAGAATGAATTGAAAAGAAAGATCCTTGTAAATATAATTTGTCTTTAAAAGTCCTGATACTTTAGTGTTTTTACATAATTGTAGATTCATACAAGTTACATTCAAACTGTCTTTCTTCTACGCTATCTGCACGAACTAGTTTAGATCGATCAGAATCGACGAGTCTTACAGTCATGAGTAACTCTGACTAAAACATTTGTGAACGGAGTGTGTGCATCATTTATAGGTTGATCTAATATGAAATAAAAAATAATAATTTCTTTTAAAAATAAAATTAAAACCAAGACATAAGTCATGACAAAGTTGTCCAAATTAAGGTGTATTAAATATTTTAAATATATTTTATTACGGGCCGATATTGTCATAGGCCGATATTGTTATAGGCCGAAATGTCCCGTAGCGCGACAAAACAACTACAAATGATGGTTGCAAAAAACTGTTTATGCCGCGAATCAAGGACCATCGCAAATTTAGGACCGACGACGATATACAAAATACATGCCACCTACCGAGGATTTACCCTAAAGCTTTCCATGTAAACTTCTAGAGTACATCTTGCACAATCGACAGGAACTCGTGAAATCTCTCAGCAATAGCTTTTTCCGGTCGATTTCACAATGCTGCTCCCAAAATTGTGTATATCATTTTTACGCTACGTCGACAAAATTAAAATGTAAACATGTCTACATCAGATATAGGTCAAATTTTGTTGGGGCTTCGAGGAGGGGATGGGAAGGAAAACGAATGAAAACAAATACATTCCTATAAAAATGACATTTGCTATCGTGCATGTAAGACATGATTTCTTTACAGCACTTTCCGCAACCTATACTTTTACTTACACGCTCAAACTTCAGGTAATGTTAAAAAAATATTGCTTTATTTACTGTGGTTCACTCTTCTCGCCAAAACGCATGCTACCAAGAAATGACACGTCATATAATTCATCCAATCAAAAGAGACCGTTTAAATTATGGGATATCCGCGAAAATGTTGCGAAAATAGGTCTTTGTTTACATAAACTGTTCATGTATTCTTCCGCTGCGCCGCATTGTATCCTTTCCACCAAAAGTTTCTCCACAGAATCCATGTATAAATTTTATTTTCAATACCACATACGTTCATCATTGTGCGGTTACCCTCAGCACGTACTTATCACCCGCAAACTACCGTACTATATTCCACATATATTGCCCAAGGATTTGACATAGCGGTGACATAGCCCGTCCGATTTAAAAAAAATTGAATTTCTTCACTGACATTAGGAAAAATGTTTCGTTTAACATTTCCCTGTTTTGGGTTTACTTGCCCCCATCTATGAACATCTCTGTCACCCTGTATCCCTATCCCATTTTAAAGATATCTACGATTTCCTTGCCAAATGCTTGCGACGTATGTGACAATACATCACAGAGATTCCTCTCTGTTCGTAAAAACCAGGAAAACCAGTAATAAACTCACCTGCAATAACAAAAGACAAAAATGACTCTTTACGATTAGAATAAGAAAGAGATCATCCAGCTCTAGCTTAGCATTCAAGATTCCATACCCAGGGATGGCGGGCAAATGGAGATGTCTCTCTAATTTTGTCCAAAAGTTCCCCAGAAGACCCATCCGTTAATGAAATCATTGCTACGGAAAAATACATTACAGGTTATGCCTGTAAAGGAAACGAATCAACTGGAGCTGTTATTGATTTATTTCAAAACATCGTTCAAAATGCTGATGAAAATTCCGGAGTAGATGCTAAACAAGTTTGTACACAATTACTTATGAACACAGTAAAGAGAGATATATCGAGTATGGAAGCAACCTATGAACTTCTACAGCTTCCTCGTTACAGATGTAGCTATGAATTCCAAATAGTTAGCGTTTCTTGAACTAGAGTGTTGGAGAAAAGTGGCAAGACCTTTCCAAAAAGCACATCCCTGGACAAATATTTGAATAGATCCCAACACGAGACCTGTTCGTGGTATCAATATATATGTAAACAAGGCAAAGTTCCTGTTATAAGTGGAACCTCTATTAGAGCTACCTGGCCAATTACTGAAGAATTTTCGAAATCATAGGTACAACTTCACTGGCCAAATTGACATCAAATAAATGATATAAAATCTGCAGATGCATCTTGGACTGATGTTATGCACAAATTTCTAGAATCTGAACATTGTCCAAATTTTGTCAAAGCAGATATTGAGAGAGCAAAACGCCAACAAAATGGTGAATTTTCAACAGAAAATAATTCTGATGAAGAAGGAAATGGCGAAATTACAGAAAAACCAGAATGGATGGAGCTTCTTCAGCCACATCAACAATATCTGGACAATAGTGTGACTTTTGATGATGGAGGACCAAACTACGATTGGAGTACACCAATTGGTGTGTATCCTGCTGGTTATAGCACAAAATGACTCGAAAATCTAACCATAGAACAAACCTATACTGTAGATTATTCAGAGGATACAATAGCTTCTCTTAATAATGAACAGCGTTTTGCTTTTTCTCTTATCATTGAAACCCTTATTAAATATAAAACCAATACTCTTTATGAACCACTTAGACTGAAAGTATCCGGCACAGCTGGCTCAGGAAAATCTTTTTAAGTAAAGTGTGTAGTCTCTGCCATTCAAAAGCTTTTCAACATACAAAAGCTGTCCTACGGGAAACATTGCAAATTTTATTGCTGGAGACACTTTTCATGATTTCCTGAAAATTCCAACCGGCGCACATGCAGTAAAAGAAATGTCTCAGCCAGATGGAAAAAAGGTGAAATCCTACAAGAAAATCTCAAAGGTTTCACAGCACTTATTGTAGATTAAAGATCTCTGGTTGGAGCTACAACATTTGAATGGATGGAATTTCACTGTTGCTATGGTACAGGTGAAGTTTCAAAATGTTGGGGAGGAATTCCAGTTGTAGCATTTTTGGGTGATGACATACAATAACCACCTGTATGTGATTCCCCTGTGTATTTCACAAAAGGAAAATACTTAGTATCAATGCAGGGATCTCTTGTTTGGAAGAAATTTACAGATGTGGTAGAACTTACAGCTGTAATACGACAGGATCATATGCAAAATAGTCTGAAACAGATTTTAGCATCTTTAAGGGAACATGATATCAATGTAAATGATGCAGCATTGCTCCAAAACTTCCAATGAACTGAGTTGTTAGCATCCCATGGTAGAAATCTTCTCATTGACAAGGAAGAAAATGGACTATTTGTATTTCCAACTCATGCCTCAGAATTTACCCACAACATGCAACAACTTCAGAAGGCAAATCAAAATTTTCCCGTTGCAAAACTTTCTGCCAAAAAAACAGGTCCACATTCAAGTGCTGCCCAAAGTGAGAAATGTAGTGGATTACAAAACGTTCTCTACATATGTGTTGGTACCAAAGTCATGCTAACGAGCAACTTGTTAGTTCAGTATGGTTTATTCAATGGTTCTATTGGAGTCATTCGTGACATCCTGTACTTGAACGCAAGAAAGCCACAGGATTCCTTGCCATATGTGGTAATGGTTTCCTTTTCAAAATACACTGGCCCTGCATTTAGCGAAAATGATCCAACTCTTGTTCCTATTATTCCAGTTGAACGAAGAGTTGATTGTTACTGTTATTCCTGCAAACGATTACAAATTCCATTGCGATTAGCGTGGGACACTACAATACACAGGTACCAATGTATGACAATTGGTAAAGGAGAGCCAAACAGATATATAATTATTAATCCTGGGACCTGTGCTTTTGAATCTAAAAACCCGGGAGCTTTGTATGTTGCTTTGTCACGGGCTAAAACTGCTGGAGACAAAGATGAACCACCAGATTTTGCATGGCATCCTGAAGTCCTTATAAATCAAGACAGAGTTTGTCACACTGTCAACACTCCTACTGTTGCTGCCAGAAAAAAAGAAATAAAAAGATTACATATACTTGCAGAAGAAACAATTAAAAAAGTCAATCACATGAACCAAATGCAGTACTTTGAAAATCTTTTACACACACTAAGCAATCTATTCTCATCAGCAGAAGAATAATTATTGCTAACAAAGAGATCTTCCACCTACAATCAGAGCAGATCAATATAATTTTTACACAGTACTTTATCCCCGTAGAAGCAGGTTTAACAAAATTTTGAAGCGTCATTCTAAATATTTATTAAGATTACACTTTTTTTCTGTATAGTTCCTGATGTTTTACCATAAATTACATATAAACTGAAGTATAAATTATTATCACTTTTCATTGGAATGCATTTGAATGGTTGGTGACATGTCAGTCACTAACTGTAATAAAGCATTGCTCTTTTCATTCATGCAAACCACTTCAGCATTACAAACATCTCTGTTCATTCCATATGTCTTCTGTTTTCCTGAAAAAAAGATCCATGCTATATTTTCACTTTGGGAGGAGGAGACATTCTCTCGAATAACAGGAAATCACTTTGGTACACAACGAAATAGTGATTTTCACCAATTGCAGTACATTTTAACAAAAAGCCAGATATTAATGTTCACCAAATGCAATGATATGTAAAATTATGTCTATATACAGCATATAACATACAATTGTATATTACGTGAATTATTTACAAAATTAACCCCTTTTATCAATCTTCAAGTATAAGAAAACAAGATTAAATATTCGAATGAATAATACAATTACTTTTAAAAACGAGTCAATATGAATTTTACCCTGCATCGTCAAGGTTAATTTTCGTGACAAATTTCACTAAGTTACTCCAACTGTGGGCCGTCTGTGCAAGCTATATGGATTTAAACAAAGTCAGCATTTGTCTATGTAGCAATTTTGAATTTATAAAATATTTCTTTTACTAGATGACGCAGGTGCTTATAGGAACGGACTCAGAGGTGCAGGACTAAGAAGATATCTTGTCAGACACCTGAGAATAGAACTGATTCTGAAATAGATCATGGTAATGATGACGAAGTGGAGGAGAGTGATTCAGACACTGAATGCAAATCTTGGGATTTCAAACGTACACATACATAAATGTATATAATAATGATAATGTGTTAGTTTTCAATGTTAATGTTTAAAAATAATTTCATTAATAAACGGTTTGTGACATGTTAGTCGCTAACTGTTGTTACTTTTGAATTGAATTTTAAACCATTTTCAGCCAATTTGAATACCATGTACTATTACTAAAAGGTCTAACAAAGAATGCTGTCTTCAATGGTAAGTAAAATGATTATATACTTAAATACAGTTTCACATAAATGTAGTAACTATATAACTCGAATTAAGATTAAGGATATACTTAATATATATATATATATATATATATATATATATATATATATATATATATATATATATATATATATATATATATATATATATATATATATATATATATATATATATTGAATACTGAAACTACATGCTAATAGCTTTGCCCGTTATTAGGCTTTGCCTAATTATAAGTTCATATTAAGTTTACTGTTCAAAGGGAGAAAACCAGTACGTCCTTATGTGTTTGGGATTTCCAAACCAATCACGTTAAAGCGTCTTGATAACTTTGATGGAGAAAAAGTGAATCCAAACTTGAAAATGTGTGTGCATGTATAATTGTTTGAGGTATATTATTTGAATAAAAGATAGATATAATCAGTCTGAATGTTACTCTATTAAATATTTGCTTTCCGAATTAAATTTTGAATTATATTTTCTTTTCCATTTGACCAAGTTATCATCGTCATTGTCGTCGTCGTCATCATTAAAATACAGTTGTTTTACCAGTTCCGAACAGGGTTTCATATGGGCGCCGCTGCCGACATCAACGACAAGGAGAGGAAACAAAAATTATATAGTGTTATCACACAAATGTTTACCGGTTCTGATCATGTTGAGATACTATTAAAAGTTTGCAGGGGAAGCGCGACAGCTCAGCGAAAGCGATCGGCAGCCATTTTACTAGTTGCGAATGGAATTGCCACTTCCGAATAAGGGAGCACCTTTTAAGAGTAAGGGGAGATAACGTGGCAACTATACATGATTTTTTTTAAAGCAGTGTGGCTTGTTACATGTAGCATCCAGAAATCGTACTTTATTGACGGAAAACATTTCTATTGGTTACATTGTTAATGGTAAAAGAAAAAAAAACACTCATATATCTTCAGTACATATATTTTTTTATTTTAAAACAATTAAAAATCTCTCAATGACCTAAGATTTAATATTAACAAAAATTGTAAATCAACATAAATTATTGAAAAAAAACTTAATTAGATATAAATTAAAAAATTAGACTAGAGTATAATATTATTGCACTAACAAAACTAATTTAAAAAAAACAATTGCTGAAACATATAAAAGTTCTCACTTTTCATCAACACCACTTTTTATCAAGATTCTTTATTACAACAATATTATTATCAAATATTAGAGGTTTAACAGTACAATATAATAATAATAATAATATTAATAATAATAATAATAATTATCAATTATAGTAATAATAATGATAAATATATACAATGGCGGTACACAGATTACAAAATTATTTTAAAACAAAATATTAAAACGATTTACAATAATTATTTAGTATGATACATGTTATAAACATGAAAAAGAAATAAAGTTGATATTTAAGTATATAATGTTTTAGACCTTCGTTTAGAAATTTGCATAAATTTAACAGTTCTACTTTATTTGTACTAGTGATTAACATTTGTAATTTTAGAATTAATTTTAATATATATATATATATATATATATATATATATATATATATATATATATATATATATATATATATATGCTTGAAATGAGCAGTCACCCATGTCCCGGTTTCACAATAATTCCTTAGCTAAGATTTTCCTTAACTTAAATCATGCAAAATTTCAAATCCTTATAGTGTTGTTAATTTTCAAGGTATTCAGAAATTTAAGGTTTCATTTTGAAAATCACGTCTAGAATAAAACATCTGCATGTAGTTTTTACAAAAATATTCGTCAGTAGTTCCAAAAAGAGATGATTAAAATTTGTTAAGTTTAAGTTAAGGAAAATCTTAGTTAAGATTTGATTGTGAAACTGGGGCCAGATGATAATACAAAGACAATATTGAGAAAAAATATACTCAACAAAAAAAGTTGGGGACCATTGTGAAATTTGAAAAAAAAAAAAATAAAAAAACTGAAATATGTAAAATCCATCTGTAATTTGTTCTTATTCTTTTCTTGTTTCAAATGATGTTATGAAGTTAATCTTTTGTGTACGAAATTAAATCTCCTTCATGAAATTATGAGAAGTGTGAATATGAAATGATATGATTTACGCTCTACAAAATTAAATAATGTTTTTGATGTGGTCCTTTACTTATTTTGTTGAGTATATTTTAACTTTTGAACAATTTAAACTATCACTATTTTAAATTAAAGATAAATTATTTCAACAGCCATGGCATCTCTCTCAGGCATATCACTCAGAGCACTTCTTATTATTTCGTTTACCTCAACCACATCCCTATTAACTCTTATAATGTAATCACACGGTATGACAATACCCCCATCCTTTGCGTGTTGAGGAGGCCATGGAGGAAAGCTTGGACCTGGCTCTCCTGTAGGAATAGAATAAATTTTGTGGCCTTTTTCAATGATGTAACGGAATGCCAGACTGAGACCTCTGGGTGCATGACCCATTGGAAGACCGGCAACATCACTCAATTTTAAATATCTTTTCGTATCGGTCACCATGCAATGAATATGATCATTAAATGAGGACAATTCAGGAACCCAAATTAGTGATGCATGTTCATCGTGAATGTTTGTATATTCTAAATCGACAATTAGTCTTGTAGGTGGGTTCGTCATGGGTGGTCTGATCTCACAAACATGATATCCCTTTATTACTGAATAATAATTATAATCTCTGCATTTTCACTTGTTCCTTTAATACCACATTCCTTTTTCTGAAATTAAACATCAGATTTTAATTAATAAATAACAATCTAAAATGTTAATAATAAAAATCCACCGGAAAAGGGAAAATACAATTGCTTCTGTCTATCTTGAGTTCCATAGCAAGCAGCACATTGTAGGAGATTAGTCTCGATGTTGATATTTTTACCTATTCGAAACTGGTAAAATCATCACAGTAATTCAAGTACAGTATATTAATAGATCGAGAGAAAATAAAAGTTCAACATTTTAATGGTTAATAAGTTGTTAATAGTACTTACTTTTCACACATTCAAAATACCCGCATCTGTCATCGGCAACACGTGGTTTTCATGTTTTCTTGAAAAAAGCATTTCCATGACCGCAATTTGTTTATATCGTTAAACTAGGCCACCAACAATTCCCCGACCTGTCTTGCACATACATTTAGGAAGCGATTGAAGTTAATATTATTTAAACGATTAATGTCCATACTTTCTAGTAAAAACATATTGAAAAAATTATTTTGCGATTCCTTTAATTGAACGGGATTAAAATTTTGGATTATTCGGAACTAGTAAAAATTCGGAACTGGTAAAACAACTGTATAGTGTCACCCAGAGTTTAACTTCTTTAAATTTTTTGAATATATATCATGAAGTTTTATTCCGGAAAGTAATAGTGTGGGCTTTTTTTAAACCTCTTTCAAGGGTCTTTTATTGACGTTTTAACTGGGTTTTAATAGTGTGATTTTTATAGTTGCTACAGTTAAACATTTAACGGTGGTGCTCCGTGAACTTCTGGACGAAAACCCAAGAAAGAAAGAAAGAAAGAAATTCTCCATACAGAGATATAAAAATCAATAGAGATAAACAATTTTGACAAATTTATAACCATTTCATTTGTTGAAAGGCAGAAATACTTCAAAGTTATTTCTTGATAACACGAACACTTAATAGCCACGTCAACTTACGTATCATTTGTATCAGATATAGTAAATGGCAAATGAAAATTAATCAGCGGCGCGTGACTTTTTCTTGTTTTTTAAATTGTTTTCAAGTTATTAAAAGCAAATAATAATAATAATAATAATAATAATAATAAGTTCGTATAAGCGAGAATGAAACTAGTCCAAAATAAGAGATGTCTTCATGAAAGAAAAAAAATAAAGCAAGTTTGAGAGTATATAGACGTACATTTGTAATTCGTAGTACATATGTAGTTTTTACATCAATTAGATAGAATGTCTTTAAAAAGTGTCGTTTCCAGTAAAAACGACCGTTTCCCGGCAATATGTTACTAAGCGTTCTCCGTATCATCCGCACATATGTGAGAAATGCGAGGCGTTGACAACACATAACACTGATGAATCCCATGAAGTTTCGAAAAATATGGTATCGACACAATAAAAAACATCCATTTCATTCGTTAATATAAATGTTAGCATTGTATATTTACAAGGATCACATTTTTCTTATACGCTACACATTTTATTTGAATTGAAATGTTGCTACAAACATCAGTTTGATCAAGCTTCACTGGTAACCAAACATTTAGACAATGTGTGAGTTTTTCGGATATTTTATTTTTTTTTCTTTTATTTTGTGCTTCAAACAAATAGCATGTATTTAGACTTATTAATTATGATTGCATTTACCATCTGAAAACGTGTGAATCATGCCAAGTTGTTGTGTCACATTCTTGTTGAAGAGCGAAAGAGATAGTACTCATTGAAGCAAAATTAAAGGCATACGCACACTTGCAATTGTATTTATTTATTTTCATGATGATGATGATGATGATGATACCCATAACACCGTGTTCACTTACAAGTTTATTATTCTTTGTATTTTTATCCTGTAAAACTAGGATACAATTCTACAAACATTTTCATAATTTTACTAAATGAAGACAGCTCTTCATTCTACTATATAGATATGTGTTTTCTTGAGAACTATCATTCAGATTTCAAATTTGCCATATAAGGCAATTTAAATACTTATATACTAGTAGATCACTTGTAAAATAATTGGGATTTCTTATAGCTATATGGTTATATTCACTCTTTAGGTTTAACATAGCTGAGCTAGTCATGGTGTTGTTGTGTTATATAAGGTAGATATAATAAATCAATTTACTTCCAGACTTTCTGGTCCGGAACTTTTAGCCTCATTGTAGAGTGTTCACTTATCACCTCCCTCCTGTTACAGACATTTACCCTAGTGTGCATCCAATGTAAGAGGTTGTCTGATCAGTGATCCTAGTATAATGTGTTTACATTTAACATGTGTCATTTGTATCCTGATTTTTTTAGCTGTTGCCAAGTGCATGTTGTTTTTTTTTTTTGTTGAGCCTGGCATCGCCATAAGGTGAGACTTGGGTGTTACTTTTCTGGTGGCGGCTTCGGTGTGTCAAAATGTGAAAGTTTATGTTAAAGTTATATATTTTCTATTTAAAACTATCTATAACTAACCAGGCGAGACATTTAAATGTGTGAAATTTTTGTTTTTATAAATTTCTTTCTGTTTTAAGTATTAATGTGATTTTAACTGATTTAATATGTTTTATTTATAGGTTGTGTATATATAATGACATGTATTTGGTATGGGTACAGCTTGTAGCTCAGAGAGTAAACAGATTACCAGTAATTCATCAATAGATACATCAACTAAAGCAGAAACAAATAGACAACAAATTGATGAAACAAAAAATCAAGAAGTCAACAATCAGAAAAGTCAAAAAGTTAGTTTTCAAGAAGACTTTATAAATAACTTAACGAATACAGATTCTAGAAAAATGCCAGGGGCTAGCGATGACAAGAAAAGAAAGAAAAGGACCTTCTCGGTCATCCAGATGGAGAGACACGATGTGCTGGAATTACGACATCCTGAAATGAAAAATGTATTAGAAGACTTTGATAATGCCACAGAAAAAATCCCAACTATGCATAATAAGTCATACTTAGATGATATCATAACCATATTACAGGACAAATTCGTGAATTATTTTAACACTTATGCACAGCCTGAACAACGAGAGCTCATGGGTGACCATTTAGTAAAAATACAGTAAGTAAAAATAAATTTTTAGGTGCCTAATGATCTTAAAATAATACCACAACTCCAAAATAAAATCTAACAAAAAGTGAATTGATTTCTGCTCAGGATCTAATAGATTCTAACTGAGAAAGTTTG
The DNA here is from genome assembly GCA_029721355.1 of Tegillarca granosa. Taxonomy (NCBI): domain Eukaryota; kingdom Metazoa; phylum Mollusca; class Bivalvia; order Arcoida; family Arcidae; genus Tegillarca; species Tegillarca granosa. The sequence goes on along the minus strand of CM056600.1, from coordinate 16,183,020 downwards.
TTAGTTGTGTAACTTAAGACAGGAACTGCCTCCACTTAAACTAAACAGATGGTCTCAATATGACTGAAATAACAATAACTAAGGTGTAAAAAACCATTTCATTTGTTTGTCATTCTTTAATGATTTATTCTGAAGTTGAATATGAAGGTTTTTCCAGTAAATCAAAAATTACAGAATGAATCGTGACTTGGGTTAGTTATATAATCAGTTATCCTGAAACCATATTTGATTGGATAAAATTGCCGTAATTCTTTTTTCATATTCCAGTCAAGATTCTTTTACTTATGTTAGAGTGACCAGAAACTGGAGTACCCCAAGACAACCACAGGCACCACACTAAGAAACATTCTCACACTAGAAATTTACTCCCAGAGCCTGATCATAACCTAGGCAGTTTTAGTAAAAGACACTGATCTGTAGGCTCATGCTTTAGACAACTCAGCCACTGAGGCCCCTAATTCATTTGCTGTTGTTTCTAAATATAAAAATATTTTAATAAAATAATAATAATAGTAATTACAATAAGCACATGGGGTCACATTTTGGAAAATATGGTGTAAAACCTAAGTGATTTCCATTCCTTTTCAGCTTTGTGCCTGTGATAGTAAACTACTATCAGTTCATCCTGAACAACATGGAATTAGAAGCCATTACTGAGGCAGACATTACAATAGAAGATGATGATGATGATGATGATGATGATACAGATGATGAGGATGAAGACATGAAAAGAATTATCCGTCATTTACGTTATATTTTATGGAATTACTCAGACAACAGCAAAAGACTGGGAGAAGAAATTGCAAATAGTAAAATGTTTGTATTCCTGGTAAAAGATTTACAGAAAATGGGTGCTGAAAACATTGAAAACATAAAGGTAATCTCTATACCATATCATCAGTGACATTACAATTCAGTAACAAGAATTTTTAATTGATCATTTTTTTTTTTCTGGTTTAAGCTTTCATGGTCTCAAGATTGTGACTGACAAAAATGCAGTATTGAGAGATTATTATTTGGCCACATTCATATCTCTTCCCCTTTTGTCCTGGGTGTTCTCACTTGACAAGGAGTAACAAAGGACTGATTATTATATCAAAATGGTCATATCATATACTTTTCATCAAATATTTTTGTTACTCTGAAATAAGCAAAACAGTCATCATTGAACCTCAGAAACCAAAAAATAATTTGACTTTTGATTGTGATTTGCATAAAATGTTTTAACACTTTAAGGTCACTTGAGATTATATTAACTAAGTCCAAAAAATTCAAAATTCAAAAGCCTTAGCTGGCACTGATTTTGAGTCTCATTTGTTGATAATCTGTTATAACTTGTGCTTTTTTATTATTTTTTTCTTAGTAAGACAGTTGAAAATGGTTTAAAAATTACAATCTATATTTTCACCTTGTAATTAAAAAGCTACACCATTTATATTTGATTAGATGTGTTCCTGAGGTCAAAAGGTCAAAGGTAAAATGAATTTGTATTGACCATTTTTGCATGCACTTGATAAAATCTGTTTATCTAGTAAAAGTCTTTTTTCACAATTTCTGTTGTGATTCAGGGGTAAAAAGATTAGAGTCTTTGATAGAGTGACAAAAAGAGAATTTACATTTGTAAGACAGTAACAAAATAGTTTAGTTTAGTCTCATCTAGCATATGTAAAAATAATTATATGTATATGAAAAATATCAAATGTGTGTTAGGTGTGCTAGGTGAGACTACAGGCATTAAAAAGATTATGCATAAAATTGTGGGAGACTTGATTTTAGTACAAATAAATAGCTTACATTTTTCAAAAAGAATTATTCACCATGTGAAAAAGTTTTTATTTTACAAGAATAATTTTATTGCATGATTATAGGATAATTTTTATTGCATATGTTCTATCACAGATGTTATCACAAAGATATTTTTATTTCATTATTCTAAGAACAAAAATGAAATTTTAAAGACTTGAAAAAAAATAAATGGAAGAAAATTAAATAAATAAAAAAAAAAAAAGAAATAAACTCTTAATAATGAATGCATGTACTGTTGATTCAACAGCTCTAGTTTGGAGGTAATTGAAGTAATGGTGATTTACTTTCTAGTCAAGATTCTTTCACTTAGATTAAGGTAGCCATTTCTTTGATGGTGGAGGAAACCATAGAGCATGGAGAACCCTACAAATTATCAAGAAGGGAATTGACAAACTTTCTCAGTTTGCCCAAGCAGGATTCCAACCTAGGTGGTGAGAGGTTGTCTGATCTATATACCTTGGCTTTAGACCACTTTGTCACCTTGGTCCCAGCTTTTGTTACGGATCAGTAGGAAATATGCAATTTTCAATCATAAATCTTCAGTTTGTAGTTAAACATATGTTACTTTATCATATATGCATTTGCATCACTGCTGGATTTTTCTTTACACTGTTATTCCAAACGTTAACCCTCACTGCACAGATGTTTTTATTAAACTTAACCTGACCATCATTGTTTTGATTCCTGTATATTAATTTATCACCATTAGGTTCAGTGTATGGGAATCAGTTACCTTACTGGAAACAGTAATGATTGATATCATCACTTTTATGATGTTAAATTTAAAATTATTTGATATATATATATATATATATATATATATATATATATATATATATATATATGTATATGAATGATATTTTTTCACTGTTAATTCCTTTCTTGAAATTTTGTTGAAAATTTCCAAAACTCCTTACATCAACCCTTTTTTCCTATATATCTTAAGTTCTTAACTATTTAAAAAAAATGTAATAATAGAATAATAAAAGTAATGTTATGGGGTTTTCCATTTTGGTGTTTTATTGAAATACCCTCTTCAAGTGTGGCTAAGTTCACCAAAGTTTTACCATTTTGTGCTTTTTCTTTTACCAATTTTTGAAGTTATTTTAAAATAAATCTTAATTTTTGAAGTTTTAATCTAATAACTTTTATCCAAATGAGGCCAAGGACAAAAGTCAGGACCATGACCTCATTTCTTAAAATAATTTGAAATCGCTTTAAATATACATGTATGTAGAATGTTTTAAAAAAGATTATCTTGTGAGGCTATCAATTTTAATGTTTACTTATATTGTCCTTGTAGCAGTCAAGGTAAAGATCATGACCTATTTTTTTTACCTTTGTACTTAAATAATCTCTCATCATCTTGTTATTGAATATACCCTATATGTATTTCAATGCAGATTTAAATTTTCAATGTTTTAAATTTATCTGATCAACATGTTATCATTCACTATTTTATATAAACAGAATAGAAATTAGTTTTTCTTGATCATAAAACATTGATATATGGAATTAAATATTAACTATTTTCAAGAAACCCCCTTATGTACAAAAACACTGTTTTATTTACACTTGTTTCATGTTATTTTATTTATGTTGTTTTATTATGTTCTATTGGTTTCTTTGGCTATACTGTCAGAAGCAGTTTTTTGTAATTTATTTCATATGTTCTGTTAACATCATTAGTAATTATGCTGATAATCTTCTAATCCATTTTATCAGAGTTGTACCACCTCGGAAGCTTATAGTAAGTAAGTGTTTGCCACAGGAGTGGGAGATTGGGATTTCAATCCTAGCCAGTCAATACATAAGACTATAAAATTTGAGATACTGTTTCCTGTCCAGTGCTTGGCATCAAGTGGACAGAATATCAACTGGTTTACCAATCCTGAGGCAAACTGACTCATTGTGCTTAGCACCTTAACAAGAAGTCACCTCCAGCATGGATGTGCATTTTAGTAGATCATATTACCCATTTGCAAATCTCTCATGCACAAATTTGTTCTTAGATTGATAACCTTGCTCTCATCACATGTAACTGAAAAATGGCTGATATGACATTAAACAACAGCACAACAGTATCAGAGGTGTAAATATGTCAATGTTGACTAAAAAAATGGCTGATACACCTTTAAACAACAGTACAACAGTATCAGAGGTGCAAAGCTGTCAATGTTAAGTGAAAAATGGCTGATATGACATTGAACAACAGTACAACAGTATCAGAGGTGTAAAGCTGTCAATGTTGACTGAAAAATGGCTGATATGACATTGAACAACAGTACAACAGTATCAGAGGTGTAAAGCTGTTGTATTCAGACTGACAGTTGCTTATTTGTTTTTTTCAGGGGGATAATTTTGCCTTTAGTTCAGCAGTTAACATTATTGGTAATTGTTCCAGAAGTCCAGCTCCATTGAGTTGTTATACTGTCAATATTGGTACAGAGGACAAAGCTAAGCAAGTAGACATTGTAAAGTGCTTACTTCCAATCTTAGAGAATTCCAAAATTGAATGTAAGTCATCTATAATTGCCATAGACTTTTGATCTTAGTTTAGTCACAGGTACTTGGGGATGGGTAACCCCCCCCCCCCCCTTCCTGGATATTTGGATAAATTCCTGATGATGTATCAATTATAATACAACACTTATTACCCGAGTACGATCCGTTTTAAGAAAGTCGAAAAAATCGACCATATCACATCATAAAAAATAATATTCTTCTGGGCTTTTATTGTATCATAGAATCCATCTTAGCTTATAAATGTACACTTCTGTCTTATCACATTGTGAAGCTGGATCAAGATCAATTAAAGTTTGTTTGGAAGAACTGTCTTTAAAAAAAGATTAAATAAATTGTATTGAGCAATTTTATAAAATCCAAAATGACATAGTTCTTTTTTATATGTTGTTGTATGTCTCTGTCTGTCTGTCTGTCAGTCTATCCATTCATGTGGCCCATGGGTGCAACTAGTCCCACAGTTTTCCACCAATTGTTTTCAAATTTGATTCTGTGTGATCAAGATCATATGAAGATGTGCAGATCGTAAAATGAAAACGCTGTTTAAAATTTTACACAAGTTATGACCCTTTGAGTTGTTCAAAATGCCAGAAAGTTTTTATTTTTCATTTAATTCCTTTCAAATTTGGTATGAAATTACAACAAGTAACAATGTTTAACATATAAAACAGGTTTTTTTGGTTACATTTTAATTTTTGGTGGAATTGGAGCTATGCTTCTGTATCTAGTTGATTGTATCTTGTGTTATATAACTATGGGGGGAACTTATATTATTTAAAATGCTCCACAATGAATATACTTAATATACAAATAGTTTCTGTTGTGGCCAATATTGATTGTGTATACAAATCACCAATCAATCATGGGAAACATTACATGATTTATGTAAATAACATGATTACTGCACTTTATTATCGAGATTCTTTGGTATATTGTGAATATCAGGAAAAAACGTTAATTACAGTATCCTGACTGGAAGAGTTAAAAATACATCTGAAAGCTCACACAACGTGTTTTCAGCCCTGTTGTATAAAGTACATGAGGACTAAAGTCATAATCCAGTTGTAATTGTCACCACACATTGTTAGTTTTTGGTCACTTTTTTTTTATTAAACTTTTTATAAGTTTACTGACTACATGTGCATGCAGATTTTTTTGCTGATTGTCGGACAATCTTGTTTTAATTGTATGTTTAATTTCCATAAGCATTTTTACCTTAAGCTTCTCTTTTTATTCTTGCTATCATTATAGACATTGACGGGTATATATTGTCCTGCTCAGTGGTGTGCTTGTTCAAATCTAAATAGTAAAAATTTTAAATAGACCTATGACTTGGAATGGATTAACTGTTTTTATGCCCCAGTAAAGATTATTTCACATTAAACAATTCATTCAGTTCTGGGAGGGTTTCAGAAACTCGGGTACCAAGAAAAACCATAGGCCTCTTGGCAAGCCAGTTGACAAACGTGGATCTTGCTGAGTGGGATTAAAACCTAGATAGTGAGAGGGACTGTGATCTGTAGGCACATGCGTTAGCCTAGTACTTACCCACCATGACCCCAAAATGACCATCAGAGTTTAAGTTTTCAACTGATTTTGCAATCTTACTGATTACATAGCCTTCTAAGATATTGTTTCGTTGGTAAATCAAAGTTTGAAATTATTGTATACATCATATATTTACAGTTATAAGACTTCAGACATTGCTGGTGTTGTCACACATTGTTAATGATAAACAGTTTCATTACCTGACAGCAGATGACAATTTACTAAACTTCCTCATTGATATGATTGAAATGGCTATGAAAGCCAAAGATCATCGCTATGATGGATTTAGTGTGGAGGAGTTATTAGCAGGACTCTCTGGTATGGCTAGAAATGACGAAATCATTTCCAGAATTATTGCACTTCCTCGCCCATTACCTCTCATTAGAGAAGTGATCCTTAAAGGTAATGAAAAGGAACAGCTGGAAGCCTGTGGTATACTTCATAAAACTGCCTTTAAAAAGACAAATAATGAAAAAATAATGGTACGTTTAAGCTTGGCTATACAAAAACAGAATAAATTGTCATTTTCTTATTGTAAGAGTGTTGAGTGTGAGGATAAATAAATAAATAGATAAATCCAGTCCACAGGATTTTTGATGCAGTGTTATATGCATGCCATTTACTCTAATGACAACTAGTAATTTTTCTTGTTATAAGTAACATGAGTAATATAAAAAAAATTGTTTTTGTTGAGCTTAAAATAGTTTTATTGCAATTTTTTTTATTTTAAAAAGTTCATTAGAGCAAATCTAGTAAGCTTTTTTGAAATAAACAAGAAAAAATGGTAAGGCTCAGATAATTTCTGATTTCAAGAGCAAGATACTGATTATAAAACATGTGACAAAAAATATATTTATCATTTTAATATGACACAGTGAAAATTATAAGTACTAGTCACAATTACTTTCAAAATGTTCAGTTTTAACATTTTACATGTTTTAGGATCATGAAGATCAGAATAAAAATTATTTTTGAGTCAGTTGAAAAATCTAAAACAATAAATAAATAAATAAATAAAATAAAATAAAATAAAATAAAATAAAAAAAAATGGACTTCTAGTAAAAAAAAAGCAAAATAAGCTCCAGGAGACAAGCATTCCTTGCAAATATGATTGTCCATTTTGACATATCTCAGGGTTAAAATCCATCTTTTACAACCACTTGATACAAATTTAGTTTTTGTCAGATTTTCTGCTTATGAAAAGATAATTTGTTCAAACGTGCACTTACAAAATGGATGACTTTTAAATCTTTTACTTGCTTAAGCAATTAACAACATTATTAAAAAGGCACTTATCTTATTGATATATATCTTGTTATTATTCAGAACGACAGCGGGTTATGGAAAAAGTTACATGATTTACGAGACAGTGATTATGAAGATTTATCAGAAGCAGCTAAGATAGCCATATTTACTATTAACGACTTCAAAAAGGAGAAGGAAACAATAGATACACAACGTAAGATTAATTTTTAAAACAAAAAAGCAACTTGGATAGATCTCCCTATGAAAAAAAGCTCCAATTTGTGCTCACATGAGCAAATACTTGAACAAAGATTTTTGTAAGTGAGCATTTTAAGACCTTAGGTCTCTTTTCCAAATTTGTGTTGCAAAATTTCTAATTTTAATGCCAGAAAATATAATAGGTTTCAACTGCTCTCTTAAAAAATTGATTGGTTTTCTGATTGTTCATAAGAAAACAGAAAAGAACCAAAAAGTATCGCTGTTTATAAGTGTATGTGTAATCAGGTGTCCTTGATTACTGATTATGTTTAAGCTGGTGATGTTAAAGTATTTCTTAATGACATCTTTAACAGTTATTTAATTAAATGCTTTCAATTTTGCATAAAAATAATACTGTAATAATTAAAAAGAAATTTTTACTAATTTTAGAATTAAATAACTTTTTTCTATTAGAAATTATTAGAAAAAGTTTAACTTCAATGCTCAACTGTAGGAATTTGATAACTCAAAATTCAGCATCTTAATACCATGGATATCTTAAAGTCTTCATTTTGCCTTGACTGTTTTTCAATATAAACTTTATTGGGACAACTTTGATGACTCTTTTATAATTGGAATAACCCTGATAACTGAAAGTAAAAATTTGGTCCAAAGTTAAAATAGGTATTAAAAATTAACTTCAAAATCTCAAAATTATTTTTTACAATGTGTGTTTGACACAATCAGAGAAATCAATGGTTTTGTAAAAAATTAGGCTACCATAATATCAGATAAGTTAAACCTGTCCAGTAGTTTTAGTTACCTAACATAATAATTAGCTTCAATTAACAGATTAGTATTCAGTACCATCATGGACATCATGTTACAGGTACACTTATCCTGGGCCTACACTGATAGCACAAGCGAAGTCATAAGTTTGTTAACTGTTGACAAACTTTTTGCCAGATTTTTCCCAAGCCAAATTAAAACGACATACCTTGTGGTACCTTGAACAGTATTAAACTTTAAATGACAGTATTATGATAATACATGTATTATCTTTGACCTTCTTAGGTTTATTCAAGAAAGCAGCAGGATTTAGTCAAGATAAGCCTAAGTATATTATGATAAGTTATTGCCAGTCCAATATGAAGACAGTGTTAGAGGTAGTGTATAAATATTTTTGTAGATCACTCTCATATCACATTCCTACAAAGAAGAACCATGGTGAGTAAGTGGTCTAAAATATGTGCTTACAGATCACAGTGCCTCTCACTGCCTAGGTGTGATTTCCACTCGGGCAGATCCTAGTGCAAGAAAGTTTGTCAGTTCCCTTGCAGAAGGTTGGTGGTTTTCTCCAGGCACTCTGGTTTACTCCCAATCCCAGAACTGACTGTCACGATAAAAGTGAATGAATTTTGAGTAAGACATAAAACAACATTTTTGCAGAGATTAACAGATGTAGCCTAATAAAACTGTCACTAGTATTTTACTAGTAAGTCATGTTTTAATTTTTTATATGGTGCATGTCAAAATGTAAAACTTGTATTTTTAATTAGTTTAAACCCTTTGCCAAACCTTAAATGGTGATTATAGGAATTTCTGGCAAGACATCTGTTTCCAACGTTTTCTTATTTCTTTTACATTATCCTTTATTACAAGAACCCCTAAACTTCTATCAGGGCCTGGATGGCCAAGTGTTTTATTGTACATGCTTACAAATAACAGATTCCCTCAGTGCCCAAGTTCAAATTCCACTTGGGCAGATGTTTGTGTAAAAAAGGTGTCAATTTGTTTGCCAGAGATTAATGGTTTTCTCAAGGTACTTTAATTTTCCTCCACTCCTTATCCAAAAACTTACCACCTCAAGTAAGTAAAATAATCTTGACTGTGGTGTAAAACACTCCTTTCTTGAATTTCTGACTTGAATTAATGTTTGTTTACACCTAAAGATAGATTGTCTTTTTATCAGTTTGTTTTTGTTTAACAAAACATAAATTGAAGTTCTTATTTTTGTCAATCCTGGCATTGCCATAAGGCGAGACTTACCGGTAGGTGTTACTTTCCCGACAGCGGTGGCAGCATGTTAGAATGTGAAAGTATATGTTAAAAAGTAATTTTTTTTACTCGATCAAAAACTAACCAGGCAAGACATTTAAATCTGTGGAATTCTTGTTTTATAGATATATCACACACTAGTGAGTAGAAATTTCAATGTTTGGATGTTAAAAAGTAATTTTATTCTACTCAATCAAAAACTAACCAGGCAAGACATTTAAATCTGTGGAATTCTTGTTTTATAGATATATCACACACTAGTGAGTAGAAATTTCAATGTTTGGATGTTAAAAAGTAATTTTATTCTACTCAATCAAAAACTAACCAGGCAAGACATTTAAATCTGTGGAATTCTTGTTTTATAGATATATCACACACTAGTGAGTAGAAATTTCAATGTTTGGATGTTAAAAAGTAATTTTATTCTACTCAATCAAAAACTAACCAGGCAAGACATTTAAATCTGTGGAATTCTTGTTTTATAGATATATCACACACTAGTGAGTAGAAATTTCAATGTTTGGATGTTAAAAAGTAATTTTATTCTACTCAATCAAAAACTAACCAGGCAAGACATTTAAATCTGTGGAATTCTTGTTTTATAGATATATCACACACTAGTGAGTAGAAATTTCAATGTTTGGACGTTAAAAAGTAATTTTTTTAATCGATCAAAAACTAACCAGGCAAGACATTTAAATCTGTGGAAGGCGAGACTTACCGGTAGGTGTTACTTTCCCGACAGCGGTGGCAGCATGTTAGAATGTTAAAGTATATGTTAAAAAGTAATTTTTTTTACTCGATCAAAAACTAACCAGGCAAGACTTTAAATATGTGGAATTCTTTTTTTATTTTATAGATATATCACACACTAGTGAGTAGAAATTTCAATGTTTGGATGGATAAATTTGATTTGGGAGGAGGATCGCTGCTAGATGAAATGTCTGCAGCAGTTGAAAATGCTGCTGTTGTACTTATTTGTTACTCACAAGATTATTATTTTAGTAAAAATTGCAGGACAGGTAAATGATACTTAGCATAGTTCTTAAAATCCAAAATATTTAAAATCTTGATGGCTCAGTGGTAGAGCCCCTGCCCTCAACAGAAGAGGTTGTGGGTTCAAACCCCAGCTATGTCATACATAAGGCTTTTAAATTTGTTCTTGTCTGCAAAACTATAAACTTTTTTAGACATATTTGCATGTATGTTAGAATATTGAAGGTATTGGTATAGCAATGATTTCAATATAAAGATCAATGTCATGGAATCAAAGGTCAAGGTCAAAGATGAATTAGAATTTTAGAATTATTAATTATCTGGACTTTATGCATGGTTGTCAGTTTTCATATTTTCTTTGCATGACCTTGAAAAAAATCAAGATCAGAGGTCATGGTCATAAATTTAATTTTCACCTTTATGCTATTGATACTATGTCAATGATTTTTCAGTGCAGACATTTTTTTTTACTTTTTCTGCATGAATTTAAGGTGAGAGTTAAAAACCAATGTCATAAAAAAAATAAAAAGCAAAATATGACAAATGTAAAGATTTTGACCAGGGATTTGCAATATCAACATTTTCCTCATACAACCTTTAAAATGAGCTCAAGGTCATGACCTATTTAATTACCTTGGTGCTTTTTTTTACAATTCAATTTGTTTTTGATGACGTTTTAATATAGCTTTTGATAGTTTATGTTTTTAAGTACACTTTTAGACATGGAACTCAACAAAGGTCAAGGACATTACTTAATTGTATGAAATAGGTTTTAAATTGCTATATCTACATTAAACATAGATTTGACCTTGATTTAAGTTTTTTGACATTTGGAATTTTAATTTTGATATTTTTTAAAAGGAATTTTTAAAATGGTCTTTAGGTCAAAAGTTAAGTTCATGTACCTTTTTTTCCCCTTTTTTTCACTTTAGCTTCTAAATAAGTTTTAAACAGCCAAATTGCAGCTAGATCTTGAATGATTTTAGGTGTAACATTCTTAGAACAGGTTTTATTTAACTTAAAAATATTGCATTGTGCCCAAATTTAGGAAAAAAAACATTGCAGTCCCTTTATTTAATATATTAATTGTGTTGAACTTCAACAGATGTGGAATATATCCTCAGGTGACCATTAATGTCCATATACCTTTTATTGTGTGTAAAAGCTGCATTAAGTTTTTCAACTATTTGATTTTTTTTTTTATTTTCAAAAAATATATTTTTTAGAAAATAGATAACTTCTTATCATGATGCATCAGATTCATTTTCTAAAATTTCATTCCTATTAGCTGTAAATAAACAGAATCCTCTAACGGGTTGGTCAATGTTTAATGATGATTATTAATAATAGCTTGGAGCGTGCTCAGGGATGTATGGGAATTCCAATGAATTGAAGGTGAAACCTGACAAATTGTATTAATTGTCTGTCATTGATATCCAAATGTATTCGCAATGGTGTTATGTATCCCTTACAAAGTCTCAAAGACAAATTCAATGAAGTTCTGTCTTTAATTTTTTGTATTTCACCATTTTGTAAGCTGCGTTTAAATGACCTTGGTTTTTAAGATGTAACCATGTTCTAAAATTAGATCCTACAGGCTACATCTCACTGGGACATTACTGTTATTTCGGTATTCCAGCTTTTATCATTAAACCAAATGTAACATTGTTCATTAGGTACATCATTAATTAGATCAGCACCATTTCAATTTTTTTCCTAGTGCAGCTTTAATTCTATGTTTTATTTGACATATATTATTTTTTAAAACTGAGTTATAAGACTTAGTGTTGTTACATGTATTAAATTTTTTAGGCAAATCAAAATCGGATAAAATATTTTGTGCACACTGTTAAACTTAGCAGGCTATTAGAATGTGAAAAAGACTATTGTACTATTTTTGTTGTTCCAGGGAAATATTATAAACCATGCTTATGTCTCTTCCAATATCCATTAACCATTTTTAGGCATTCAATTAAGAGATGATAGAAAAATGTTAAGTACCTGTCTGTAGAAAAGCAGCATTTATTGTCATTTGGACTGAAAAATTTTTTGACCCAATTATCTGTCATAGTTGTATTCTGAATTTAATTTTATACTTGCTTTCAGCCAAAGCTCCCAATTACATGTATTTTGAAATTTTTCTTCAATGATTTAGTAAACTGGAAAAGAAACTGTGATCTTTTCTGGTAAAAAGTTTTTGAAGTAAGGTTATTTTTTTCTTTTGTAGAAGCAGAATATGCTTATCAACTGAACAAGGAAAAAATGTTTGTGAGACTACAGTACAAGTATTCACCAAGAAGCTGGCTTGGAGCAATTATAGGAATATCAAAATACTATGATTTCAGTGGTCATTATGAAATATCTGAAAAGTTCAAGGATCTGATCAAAGATATGACAGCAAAATATTTTGAAATTGAGGCAAGAAAACCTGATGGAGAATCCCAGAAAAAATTGGACCAGCCTTCAGCTAGCAATCCAGTGGTAAGTGAGTCCACCACATGAAAAAAAGGTACATAAAACGTTCAAGGAAAGGACAAGAAAAGAATGCAAACTTTGGAACTAAGTTAACATTTTGGTTTTATAAAAAAAGTGTTTTTGATGTTCCTTTTTTATTCCTGATGTAAATTTATTCCTGATAGGAAAGCATTAAAAAAGGCATAACAAATCTGTACTATATTTATTTGTAGTTATTGTTATTACAAAATATTACAAATTAATAAACAACAGGCACAGAAAAAGTTGCATTTTAAATGTTCTAAAAGGATGTGTTTTGTAGAAATGGCACGTAAAAGGTACATTAAAAGACAGTAAACTTATAAAATTAAATATTGTTCTGTTTAGAAAAAGGGTAGAGAAAAAAGAATACAATATATTGAACACTTTAAGCACTTTTTCTCATTAATGTAAATTATGGGTTGTTGATATACTTTAATGGAATAAAAGTGACTGTGGCACACATTCACCAAAAATGAATCAACTGAATTTCACCAATAATGCAATAATATATATGATGTTTACCTCATAAATATTTATTTTGTTGCTTAAATTTACAGGGTTTTTTCTTTATTCAAATCAGTCATCTGATGTTTATTAACACAAAAATTGACCTACCAAAAAGTATCAAATAAGGAACGCTATGTCTTGTGTTTGTAAATGACAGCTAACAACAGTGTCAGGGTATATATCACTATATGTGGCATATAGAAATATACAAAAAATTACAAAAGGCATAATTTGGCACACAATAACACTGAAAAATTACAGAAGACATGAAAAATGAACTAATATATATATATATATATTACTTATACTTTGGATATTCTGTTTATGGTACCTTAAGTCAAGCTACTGAATGTCAGTCATTTACTGGTGTCCACTATAAAGTTTCCCAATTTTAGGTGCCACAGATGAGGTTTCTATGAATTTAATTCTAGGTTCCATAAAAATGTTTTTTGTTTGTGTAATTTTTAGGGCCCCTCTACTCCTTCACTCATTTGAGCATCATTTACTTGTTTCTCTCTCTCTCTCTCTCTCTCTCTCTCTCTCTCTCTCTCTCTCTCTCTCTCTCTCAAACCAATTCTTTTGTGACAGTTACATGTACCTAATGCATATCACTCCCAATAAATAATAATTATGCTATATTTAATGTTACCATGTTATATCAAATCAATGCTTCATAATTGTGATTATTTTACAGAGAGTAACAACTAGAGAACAAGTACAATCTGCAGTAATAGACACTTCATTGGTGTTAAATAAATGGAGCAGAAGTGAAATGGAAGAATGGCTTAAGAAAAATAAACTTGAGAAGTAAGTCAGGTGATCGGTTATTTTAACAAGCTATATTTTTACAATATTGTTTTGCTAAGATTTTTTCTGAATTTTAGCAAGTGACAAATGACTGTACAAATGAATACTTTGACAAAAATATAAAAAAAATGGAGATGATGTATATTTACAGTTGTCTTGATGTATATTTACAGTTGTTTTCAGAATAAAATTGTTACTAACATATATAATTTCATGTCATTCATATTTTAAATTTTCTGGAAAAAAATTAAGAGTTACTTTTAGTTGAGGTATCATTGTGGTAAAAACACAAAAATTATTATTACAATTATTCAGTACAAGATGTATATAAGAGTGACAGAAAGATGGTTTTCTCTTCAGTCAAGTTTGGTATTTTTAAGATCTATTGAACCACAGTTTTAAACATCAATTTTCAGGTAGATTTGTGTTCAGTATCAGAGTGGTGAATTTTGATTAATGTAATCCATAGCATATGAAAAAGTTTAAATTAAATTGGATTTCAAGTTCAAAAATGTTAATTCTATCCATTTCTATCATTCCATTTTCACAGATGTCTCTATCAAAAACAGCAAATTTGCATATTTTACAATTGATAAAATTCTGTATCTCACAAGTAAAGACGATCATTAAATATGACAAGGATTCATTATTCTACTACTCTGCTTTAGCTTGAATGTATAACTGAAAGTTGCTACAGTTTTTATATGTGGAGCTAATATAGGTTTGTGTGTGCATATATTTATTTATTTTTTGTTTTATTATTTATATATTTTTTGTTTATTTATTTGGTTTCTCCTTCTTTTGCTAAATGTGAATTATTAAAATTGTTAATTTCTACACATCATAGTATACAAATTATAAAAATTGTATTTATTTATTTATTTATTTATTGATTTATTTATTTATTTATTTATTTATTTTTTTTTTTTGTAGGTTTTCAGGTTTGAAAACTCTATCAGGAGAGCAGTTAACATTTTTATACAAAGTATTTCAAAGGGTAAGTTTTTCTGAAAATTCTATATACAAAGTCTTTCAAGTATTTGTTTAAAATACAATTGTAGGACAAATTTTACTTTTCACATTGACAAATAAATAAAAAAAAAAAACACTATCACATATTCACAGATTATGTACAGTAAGTGAATAATTAATCTTCTGATATAAATAATACAGATTTCAGTTTTAAATGAATTTTTAAAAGTCTGCAATCAATACTCTTATTATATAATTAAATTTGACCAATTTCTAACATTTGGAAAGAAAAAATACATTCATGTCATTCCTCAATGACTCGAACATAAATTAGCCATGCCCACGCATTAGCCAAAGTGTTTGTGAAGTAATATAGAATGAACTACATTTAATGCATGTCAAAAAGTGTGTATAGCCTCCATTTAGGTTATTTCTCAATACCTTGATACATAAAATTACATTTTTACTTTGGTCACATGACAAGACTTAAATGAACTTATGAACCTTTTAAGGTTGTTAAAATTATGAAACATTTATTTATATTTATGTATTTTTTATATTTGATATATAATTTTAGGCACCAGAATTCTTCTATAGATGCATAGAACAGAAACTTGGTATAACAAGTTTAGAGGATCTGATGAGATTCAGTAATGCAGTAGAAAAACTCAGTGAAACATTGTAGATTATCTTCATACGGTAAAATGGTCAAAACCCGGGATTTCCCCGACAATCCAGGACATATAATAATGAAAACTTACTACAGGTTGCTCGCTATATTTTTCAAGCATCATATGGACTCCGGAAGAAAATCTAAAATGTTGTTTAATATAGTAATCTCATATTATCAGCACTCTGTTCATGTTGATATGGAGTATGGATAAGTCATATGAATGGAAAGTTAAATGCAAATGTATATAAATATCAAATATAGAACTGTACACTATAATATACATCTTTCAATAACTATATAAAATAATAAACAAAATCAAACTGAGGTCACACGGGGTATGTATGTATACATATAACATAAAAATGCCTAAAAAATTTTAAGCTGCCCATAGATAATAAACTGGACATATTTTTTCATGTGATTTGATTTCTGTATTTCTACAAATTCCATCTTAAAACAATTATATAAAATTAGCCTTTAGAAGATTTATTCTTTGTAACACTGATAAGGAATACTTGTTTGTATCCTCCAAAACAAAACTTCCAAACAGGATTAAATAATAATTCAAGGCTCATGAATAACATATCTAGCTGATATTTATAGTAAAAGCGAAATCCTACATTTTACAGAAAATATGATAGATAAATGATAAATGTCTGATTCTCACAATCACCAGACCATTCTATACATGTCAACCTTTTACCATCTAGGTTCAAAACCTGCAGTTCAGATCCTAGTGTGAGAAATTTTGTTGTTTCACTAGCCAAAGGATGGTGCTTTTCTCTGGTCACTCCAGTTTCCTTTATCATTTCAGAACTGGTTGCCTTGATACAAGTAAAAAATTCTTGACCAGGGTGTGAATCACAATTACTTAACGCAACCATTATGTATTTTAGAAGAGGCAGATTGGTGATAAGTTAGCTCCTATGAACTTTTACTTCATTCTGAATACATTGCTACTATATGTTGTGGCAGAAAATTGATATAAAATAAGCATGGATTGTCCAGTAAGAACATCTGGATGAAAATACTATAGTAAAACTACAACTAAAAGTTCATTCGTCTTAAGGTTTTTGTGTGTGAAGTTATTATACTTGAATTTATACAGAATGAAATCCATGAAACAAAAAACTGACTTCAAGTATTCTACTTCAAAATTTGACAAATGTATCATATTTGACCTAGCTAGAATATGTTAAAAGATTTAATTACTTATTAGCAGAATTTGTTCATGACTTAATGTGTTTGTTATGGTTGTTGTTAAAACAGTTTATACATGTACCTATTTATGATAAAGAACATTGCAATTTTGATACTGTTACTAAGTAGTTTGATCAACACCAGTTGTTTTTTTTATTGCTGGTCTAATATGGTAGATGGCTCCAATAAAAGTCAGTTTACCAAATAATTCTGTGCTCTTCAATCTAAAACAAACTTATTTAATTCAAAAATGATTATGGCCAAATCATTCTTGTACACTTGCTATAGATTAAGTAGCTTTTGAACACATAATGTTTGTTTTGACGTCGGGTCATGTTTTGGAAGGTCAAACTGGAGGGGCTCAGTCCTTCAAACCATTAACCCTAACGTGTGTTACTGTTTTTAAACTAGCTTTTTTAGTTAGTTATGTAATTTTATATTACTAATTAACTGTGATATCTTAATTGATTTTACGCAATTATTTTTTTACAAATTTATGTTAATTTTTTTACAAATTTATGTTAATTTTATATTTTTCTACATAATTATCCATGTTTATAAGATATCATTTAGATTTTTCTCTGTTTTATTTTTTACTGTTAGATATTTTGAAGTTTTTTGTATGTACTTGAAGTGCATTATGTAACTGAATAAAAACTTGTAAAAAATCTTAATTTAAATAAGCAAGAACTTAAATAAACATTAAAAACATTATAATGGTTAAAGAACAATAAAGAACAACATACCATTTATTAAACTATTTTATAAATGATGTCTACATGAAGGTAATTTTAAAATATGTTTTTTCATAGATATATGTTTTAAAGATTATATTTCTGTGATATATTTGTGATAAACTTGGTTGTTATGTTTATTGTTTACATTTTATATAGTAAACTTAGTCTGGCATCATTTATTTGTGATAAAAAGTTGACAGGTAATAGGCATTATTTTTTTTTTTATTATTTCTGCAAGTGCCTTAGAGATTAAGCAAACAAATGTGACAAATTAAAATGAAACATTGAAACATGCAATGAAATTAATCCCAACTTTTTATAAAAAAATTTTTTTTTAAATATTTTTGGTTTTTTTTTATTATAACAATATAGAAAAACATTTATATTCATTGCACAAACATTTTTTTTTTAGATCTTTTTGTGTATCATATCAGAAATTCTGTTTGTAATGAACTTATATAAATATTTTATACTAGCTTGTTCGTTGTATTTGTAAATTATATATATAATTACATGTATTTTCAGATGTTTTTATTCAGAATAACAGTTTTGTTATATGATAAATCTGTTGAAACTATATGCATATTTCTGTTCTTCTCAAGCTCTCTTTTTTATTAGTTTTTGTTTCTGTGACATAATTAAGGAACTGAGCTGTTGAAGACCTAAAAAACTTTAAGCTTTGATGTTCTTCTGGCCATTCTTGTTAAGGAGTTAAGCTGATAAAAAATAAGAGTTTTGATGTTCCTCTCACATTTTGTGTTGAAGTATCTGGCTAAAGAATTGGAGAATTAAATAAGCTTTAATGTTTTGCTGACCCTTACTGTCTGAGGAACAGAACTGACAAAGAACTAGATAAGGACGTTTGCTTTGAAGTTCTTCCAAAAGTTTTTGTTGACAAAGCTAAGCTGATAAAGAACAACATAGCAAGTGAGCTATGCTGATACTCAGATAGCTATTGTAAAAGAAGCCAATTTATAATTGTCTAGAAGATTAATAAGCAAGCTATGATGTTTCTCTGATAGTTTTGTTTTGGAAGCCAACCTTATGAAAAATGAGCAATAAAATCTGATGTTTCTCTCTGACAGATTTTGCAAAAGTAGCTGATGACATCAGTTGCTGTTTCTTATTACATAAACTGTAAACTTTTAAACTTTTTAAAAAAATGGTTAACAAATTGTCTATCAGTGTGTATTTTTTAATTTGTATATAAATGTTTGTGAATATTTTTATTAGTATGTATAATAACCATTTGTAGTTCTACAAAGCAACATTCATTTTCAATTTCATTTTCCTTGACAAATCCTAAAAGTAAACAGTAGGTCTCTTTCGTCTACTGCAATTGATTGTAAGTTGGTTGCTAGATGTTGTGTAGATGTAGTAAATATGTATCTTGCAATTCTAATACACAAATGTATTACAGTAAAACAGACACCACAAGTTTAATCATATGTTATTGATTCAATCGATTCTATTTTTCTTTAAAAAAAAAAAGAATGTTTAAATATTCAAGATTTTAGAATTATAATTTTTCTACAAAAAAATAATTTTTATTTTTTTTTTTAATTCTTTGAATTTAAATTTTCATATATTACATGATCTTGTGTCAGACGTTTTTAGCTCACCTGAGCACAAAGTGCTCAAGTGAGCTATTGTGATTGGTCATTGTCTGTTGTTCGTCGTGCGATGTGCGTCCTGTGTCAACTTTTGATTGTTAACACTTCTGAGGCAACAATTTGAATGCAATCTTAATCAAACTTGCTCAGAATGATCCTTTTGAAAACTAGCTCAAGTTCGTATATGGGCCATATGGGGTTAAGAAGTAGGTCACAAGGTCAGATAACAGAAAAACCTTGTCAACTCTCCTGAGGCCCCAATTTAAGTGCAATTTTCATCAAACATTGTCAAATTGATCTTCTTGACCAAAGCTAGCTCAAGTTCGGTTATAGGCCATGTTTGGTCAATAAGTAGGTCACTAAGTTAAATAATAGAAAACCTTGTTAACATTCCTGAGGCCCCAATTTGCATGCAATCTTCATCTAACTTAGTCAGAATGATCCTTTTGACCAAAGCTAGCTCAAGTTGATATATAGACCATGTTTGGTCAATAAGTTAGTCACTAGGTCAAATTCCAGAAAAACCTTGTTAACGCTCACGAGGCCCCAATTTTAGTCCAATCTCATCAAACATTGTCAGAATGATCATCTTTACAAAAGCTAGCTCAAGTTTTTATATGGCTAATGTTGGGTCAATAAGTAGGTCACTAGGTCAAATAATAGTAAAACCTTGTGAACCCTCTTTAGGCACCAATTTTAGTTCAATCTTTATTTAACTTACTCAGAATGATCCTCTTGAAAAAAGCTAGCTTACGTTTGTATATGGCTCATGTTGGGTCAATAAGTATGTCACTAGGTCAAATTACATGGTTATAAAAACCTTGTTAACACATTTGTTAGCTCAAATATAGCCCAATCTTCATCAAACTTTTTTAGAATGATTCTCTTGACAAAAGCTAGCTGAAGTTTTTTTCTGGTTATGTTGGGTCAATAAGTAGGTCACTAGGTCAAATTATATAAATACCCTTTAACTCATCTGAGGGCTCAATATCAGAAAAAATCACCAAACTTGCAGAGATTAATCCTCCTGACAAGAGCTAGCTCAAGTTCATATATGAGTCATGTAGGGTCAATAAGTAGGTCACTAGTTCGAAATATACGAAAAATCTCTTTTAAAAATAGAAGCTCCAGTTTGCCAAAATCAAGCTGAGTATACATCATTTTCAGGTGAGCGTCCAGGGTCTTTATGGCCCCCATGTTTTAAAAGTAGTGTTGACTAAATAATAGTTGTATGTGAGTAATATATTGGGCTGGTATTATAGGCAGTCTCTCTCTCTCTCTCTCTCTCTCTCTTTGTGGTTTTAGTTGTACAAACGTCATATAGTATTTGATTTTATATATTTTTATAATTAATGTGTGTATTGTAGACAATCATTCTAATCACAACACAATAACTACACAATAAAATATTATATAGCTTTATTATATACAAAATGTTCTTTATTTTGTAAAACTTTTTTTCTACTAATAAAATGTTTTGTTTTCTGAAGTTAGTATGTTTTATATGTTCAACACTTATTGAAATGTAAAAAATGCTTGATATGGTCAACAATTATCAAAAGTATTTAAAAACATCCATCTCTATATAATGATCCTGACTGTAGTGATGATGCAAAATTTTGTCTTTTACAGTTTCTTCTACTTTTAGCTTATCATAAAATCCCAATCAGTTGAAGCCATACAGCAGGTTTATTTTATATAACGGTTATTTTATGCCCCCCCCCTCTCTCTCTCTCTCTCTCTCTCTCTCTCTCTCTCTCTCTCTCTCTCTCTCTCTCTCTCTCTCTCTATATATATATATATATATATATATATATATATTGAAATGTAAAAAATGCTTGATTTGGTCAACAATTATCAAAAGTATTTAAAAACATCCATCTCTATATAATGGTCCTGACTGTAGTGATGATGCCAAATTTTGTCTTTTACAGTTTCTTCTACTTTTAGCTTATCATAAAATCCCAATCAGTTAAAGTCATACAGCGGGGTTATATATATATATATATATATATATATATATATATATATATATATATATATATATATATATATGAGACAGAGAGAGAGAGAGAGAGAGAGAGAGAATTAATACCCTTCCCTACACAAGTTTTGTTGTATTATATCAACTTGAAAATGGATTTTCGTGGTTATTTTTATTATTTACGCATTTTATTTTCATCTGACCAAACTTGTCTACTTTCATTGTTTCCATGTTCAGGATCGGATCAACTTGTCTACTATCATTTTTTAATACCTGTATACTTGAATACCTTAGATAGAAAAAATTGTCTACTCTCATTGTTTTTTTTTTTAATATCCAGTCTGATGAACACTGTCTTATCTCATTTCTAGGTTTCCTATCCTTATCTTCTTTTGTTTTTTTTTTCATAATAACCGTCTGATCAAAAACATGTCTCCTTCATTATTTCTTAATGCACATCTGATCGATGTTGTCTTTTCTTTTGCTACCCAAAACTCGATCTTGTCAACGTTGCCCTTTCCCATTGTTTCCCAAAGCCGATTTTATTAACTGTGTTTATTTTATTGATTTCCAGTATCCAAACTGGTCATCATGAATTTATCAAATATATAATCTGATCAACCTTATCCACTCCAATTATTTCTCGATACTCCGTCTGATAACACTTGCCTTCTCCCATTGTTTCCATAAACTCAATCTGTTAAAAGATGTCTACTTCTTTTGTTACCCAATATTCATTTCATCTACTTTGTATACACCCTTTCAATTCAAATTATTTAAATCCCCATTTGAATAAACCTTTATTCCCATTGTTTCTCAAACCCCTATCTTATCAACCTTTTTTCTACTCCAATTGTTTTCAACTACCCCATCTAATTAACCTTTTCTACTCCAGTAGTTTCCCCACTACTCCTTCTAACCAACCTTTCTGCTCCAATAGTTTTCTGATACCCCACCTGATCAACATTGTCTAATCTAATAGTTTTCCGATACCACATCTGATCAACAATATCTACTTTAATAGTTTTCCGACACCACACATCTGATCAGTATTGTTTACTCAAATATTTTTCAACAAATATTTCCAATTAACCTTGTCTACTCCAGTAAGTTCCCAATGACCAGTCTAAATCAACCTTTTCTACACCAGCAGATTCCCACTATCCCATCTTATGAACTTTTTCTACTCCAACAGTTTCCTACTACCCCATCTAATCAACCTTGTGTACTCCAGTAGTTTCCCACTACCCTATCTTATCAACCTTGTCCACTCCAGTATTTTCCCACTACCCCATCTAACCAACCTTGTCTACTCCATTAGTTTCCCACTACCCTATATAATCAATCGTGTCTACTCTAGTAGTTTTTCACCACTCCATCTGATCCACAATGTCTATTCCAGTAGATTTCCGATTCCACATCTGATCAACAGTGTCTTTTTTAATAGTTTTCCGATACCACACACCTGATCAATATTGTATACTCCAATAGTTTTCCAAACATCCTTCTAATTAACATGTGTACTTCAGTATTTTCCCACTACCACATCTGATCAACATTATCTACCTTATAGTTTCCCACTACTCCATCTAATGAACATTATCTACTCCAGCTGCTTTCAAATACTCTATCTAATCAACATTGTCAAATCCAGTTGTTTCCAATATTCCACCTTATCAACACTGTCTTCTCCAGTTGTTTCCCCACTACCACATCCTATCAACATTGTTTACTCCAGTAGTTTTCCAATACCACATCTGTTCAACATTGTCTACTACCATAGTTTTCCGATACCACATCCGTCCAACATTGTCTACTCCAGTGGTTTTCTACTACCTCATCCTATCAATACTGTTTACTCCAATAGTTTTCCGATACCAAATCTGTTCAACATTGTCTACTCCAGTAGTTTCCCACTACCCCATCTAACCAACCTTGTCTACTCCAGTAGTTCACCACTACCCCATCTAATTGTTTTCCGATTCCCAACTGATCAACATTGTCTACTCCAGTAGTTTCCCACTACCCCACCTAATCAACCTTGTCGTCTTCAGTAGTTTCCCACTACCCCATCTAACCAACCTTGTCTACTCCAGTAGTTCACCACTACCCCATCTAATTGTTTTCCGATTCCCAACTGATCAACATTGTCTACTCCAGTAGTTTCCCACTACCCCACCTAATCAACCTTGTCGTCTTCAGTAGTTTCCCACTTCCCCTCAAACCAACCTTTTCTACTCCAATAGTTTCCTACTACTCCAACTAACTAACCTTTTCTACTACAGTAGTTTCCCCACTACTCCTTCTAACCAACCTTTCTGCTCCAATAGTTTTCTGATACCCCACCTGATCAACATTGTCTAATCTAATAGTTTTCCGATACCACATCTGATCAACAATATCTACTTTAATAGTTTTCCGACACCACACATCTGATCAGTATTGTTTACTCAAATATTTTTCAACAAATATTTCCAATTAACCTTGTCTACTCCAGTAAGTTCCCAATGACCCGTCTAAATCAACCTTTTCTACACCAGCAGATTCCCACTATCCCATCTTATGAACTTTTTCTACTCCAACAGTTTCCTACTACCCCATCTAATCAACCTTGTGTACTCCAGTAGTTTCCCACTACCCTATCTTATCAACCTTGTCCACTCCAGTATTTTCCCACTACCCCATCTAACCAACCTTGTCTACTCCATTAGTTTCCCACTACCCATATAATCAATCGTGTCTACTCTAGTAGTTTTTCACCACTCCATCTGATCCACAATGTCTATTCCAGTAGATTTCCGATTCCACATCTGATCAACAGTGTCTTTTTTAATAGTTTTCCGATACCACACACCTGATCAATATTGTATACTCCAATAGTTTTCCAAACATCCTTCTAATTAACATGTGTACTTCAGTATTTTCCCACTACCACATCTGATCAACATTATCTACCTTATAGTTTCCCACTACTCCATCTAATGAACATTATCTACTCCAGCTGCTTTCAAATACTCTATCTAATCAACATTGTCAAATCCAGTTGTTTCCAATATTCCACCTTATCAACACTGTCTTCTCCAGTTGTTTCCCCACTACCACATCCTATCAACATTGTTTACTCCAGTAGTTTTCCAATACCACATCTGTTCAACATTGTCTACTACCATAGTTTTCCGATACCACATCCGTCCAACATTGTCTACTCCAGTGGTTTTCTACTACCTCATCCTATCAATACTGTTTACTCCAATAGTTTTCCGATACCAAATCTGTTCAACATTGTCTACTCCAGTAGTTTCCCACTACCCCATCTAACCAACCTTGTCTACTCCAGTAGTTCACCACTACCCCATCTAATTGTTTTCCGATTCCCAACTGATCAACATTGTCTACTCCAGTAGTTTCCCACTACCCCACCTAATCAACCTTGTCGTCTTCAGTAGTTTCCCACTACCCCATCTAACCAACCTTGTCTACTCCAGTAGTTCACCACTACCCCATCTAATTGTTTTCCGATTCCCAACTGATCAACATTGTCTACTCCAGTAGTTTCCCACTACCCCACCTAATCAATCCTTGTCGTCTTCAGTAGTTTCCCACTTCCCCTCAAACCAACCTTTTCTACTCCAATAGTTTCCTACTACTCCAACTAACTAACCTTTTCTACTACAGTAGTTTCCCACTACCCCATCTAATCAACCTTTTTTTTACTCCAATAGTTTCCTACTATCCCATCTAATCAACCTTGTGTACTCCAGTAGTTTCCCACTACCCTATCTTATCAACCTTGTCCACTCCAGTATTTTCCCACTACCCCATCTAACCAACCTTGTCTACTCCATTAGTTTCCCACTACCCATATAATCAATCGTGTCTACTCTAGTAGTTTTTCACCACTCCATCTGATTCACAATGTCTATTCCAGTAGATTTCCGATTCCACATCTGATCAACAGTGTCTTTTTTAATAGTTTTCCGATACCACACACCTGATCAATATTGTATACTCCAATAGTTTTCCAAACATCCTTCTAATTAACATGTGTACTTCAGTATTTTCCCACTACCACATCTGATCAACATTATCTACCTTATAGTTTCCCACTACTCCATCTAATGAACATTATCTACTCCAGCTGCTTTCAAATACTCTATCTAATCAACATTGTCAAATTCAGTTGTTTCCAATATTCCACCTTATCAACACTGTCTTCTCCAGTTGTTTCCCCACTACAACATCCTATCAACATTGTTTACTCCAGTAGTTTTCCAATACCACATCTGTTCAACATTGCCTACTCCAATAGTTTTCCGATACCACATCCGTCCAACATTGTCTACTCCAGTGGTTTTCTACTACCTCATCCTATCAATACTGTTTACTCCAATAGTTTTCCGATACCAAATCTGTTCAACATTGTCTACTCCAGTAGTTTCCCACTACCCCATCTAACCATCCTTGTCTACTCCAGTAGTTTCTCACTACCCCATCTAACCATCCTTGTCTACTCCAATAGTTTCTCACTACCCCATCTAACCAACCTTGTCTACTCCAATAGTTTCTCACTACCCCATCTAATCAACCTTGTCTACTCCAGTAGTTTACCACTACCCCATCTTACTACCCTTGTCTACTTAAATAGTTTCCCACTACCGCATCTAACAAACCTTGTCTACTCCAATAGTTTCTCACTACCCCATCTAACCAACCTTGTCTACTCCAGAAGTTTACCACTACCCCATCTAACCAACCTTGTCTAATCCAGGAGTTTCCCACTACCCCATCCAATCAACCTTGTCTACTCCAGAAGTTTACCACTACCCCATCTAACCAACCTTGTCTAATCCAGGAGTTTCCCACTACCCCATCTAACCAACCTTGTCTACTCCAGAAGTTTACCACTACCCCATCTAACCAACCTTGTCTAATCCAGGAGTTTCCCACTACCCCATCCAATCAACCTTGTCTACTCCAGTAGTTTCCCACTACCCCATCTAACCAACCTTGTCTACTCCAGAAGTTTACCACTACCCCATCTAACCAACATTGTCTACTCCAATAGTTTCTCACTACCCCATCTAACTACCCTTGTCTACTTAAATAGTTTCCCACTACCCCATCTAATCAACCTTGTCTATTCCAGTAGTTTACCACTACCCCATCTAACAAACCTTGTCTACTCCAGTAGTTTCTCACTACCCCATCTAACCAACCTTCTCTACTCCAGTAGTTTACCACTACCCCATCTAACCAACCTTGTCCACTCCAATAGTTTCTCACTACCCCATCTAATCAACCTAATCTACACCAGTAGTTTCCCACTTCCCTATCTTATCAACCTATTCTACTCCAGTAGTTTCCCACTACCCCATCTAACCAACCCTGTCTACTCCATTAGTTTCCCACTATCCATATAATCAATCGTGTCTACTCCAGTAGTTTTTCACCACTCCATCTGATTTACAATGTCTATTCAAGTAGATTTCCGATTCCACATCTGATCAACAGTGTCTATTTTAATAGTTTTTCCGATACCACACACCTGATCAATATTGTATACTCCAATAGTTTTCCAAACGTCCTTCTAATTAACATGTGTACTTCAGTATTTTCCCACTACCACATCTTATCAACATTATCTACCTTATAGTTTCCCACTACTCCATCTAATGAACATTATCTGCTCCATCTGCTTTCAAATACTCTATCTAATCAACATTGTCAAATCCAGTTGTTTTCCATCTTATCAACACTGTCTTCTCCAGTTGTTTCCCCACTACCACATCCTATCAACATTGTCTATTCCAGTAGTTTTCCGATACCACATCTGTTCAACATTGTCTACTCCAATAGTTTTCCGATACCACATCTGTCCAACATTGTCTACTCCAGTGGTTTTCTACTACCTCATCCTATCAATACTGTTTACTCCAATAGTTTTCCGATACCACATCTGTCCAACATTGTCTACTCCAGTGGTTTCCTACTACCTCATCCTATCAATACTGTTTACTCCAATAGTTTTCCGATACCTCATCTGTTCAACAGTGTCTACTCCAGTGGTTTCCTACTACCTCATCCTATCAATACTGTTTACTCCAATAGTTTTCCGATACCACAACTGTTCAACAGTGTCTACTCCAATAGTTTTCCGATACCACATCTGTCCAACATTGTCTACTCCAATAGTTTTCCGATACCACATTTGATCACCGTCGTCTTCCCTCATTAGATATTTTTGTTTTCTGTTACTTACTTACTTATGCCTGGTCGTTTTTTTCGTTATTGACCATGAATTTAAAGCTGCATTAAGTCCCCCCCCCCTCCAAAAAAAAAAAAAAATTAAAACGGTGCTATTCTAACTAATGATGTTCCTTATGAACAATTTTACATTTGGTTAAATGATAAAAGCTTGAATAAATACAGAAACAACAATAATTTCCCAGCGAGATGTAGCATGTGGGATCTAATATTAGAACATGGTTACGTCATGAAAAAACCGGTCATTTAAACACAACTTACAAAACGGTTTAATACGATAAATTAAACAAAGAAATTCATTGAATTTGACATTTGTTACTTAGTAAGGGATACATAACACCATTTCCAATACATCTGGATATTAATGACGGACAATTAATGCAATTTGTTATGTTTCACCTTCGATTTATGGGTTTTTCCGTACATCCGTGCGCATGCTCCAAGCTCATAATAATCATCGTTAAACATCGACCAACCGGATAGAGGAGTGATTAGAAGTTATCTACTTTTTTCAAAAAAAAAAAAAAATAAAATAATAATAATAATAAAATAATCTGCTTGATTAACTACTTTAATTGATGAATGATTCTTCTTTTGATTGGCCAGGTACGTCATTTAGGTCATCTTCGAATTGGTTGATTACTAGTTTGATCGTCTGATTTTCTAAGCAACACTGTTTGCTAGTTAGAAAGAGGTGCGGCTTTTGGTCGGTATTGCTACTTTTAAACGCTACAAATGTTTCTTTATTTTTTACATTTCGTTACATTAAGTACACGCATTCTTTGTAGTGTTTAAGGTTTTCATAAAACGTTCATTAAAAATAAAACTCTCCACACATAATGCTCAACTATGTGGCATGCAATTGCATATGACGAAATAGAACAATGTTTGACTTTTTAATGTCTGGTTTGTACAGCACATCACCTGTAAAAAGTGCTGGTGTTCCATGCTTTTATGTCAGGATTTGACCAAAATTATTTCCTTGCCTGGAAGTACAGACATTTTTGGACGTTGCTGATATGTTAGAAAATATGTAAAGTATGTATTTAAAGTATGTAAAGTGTTTCTAAATAATTCAAAATTCCAAAAACATATGGAACATTTATTTACATAAAATATGTTTAATTAACAACCTTTAACGTTAAGATATGTTTAACAAATATCTAGTCAGAAAGAAGCTTTATATTTAAAAATCAGTTCTTATTTGTTACTAATTTAAAAACAGGTTAGCAAAAACATGATTGACTTTGATAAAATTTATGAAGTGGCGAAACAATTTGCATAAAAATAAACTTTCAACAAAATTTACAAATTATGCGCTTTGTAGCTAAGTTGCATATTTTAATATGTTCGTCATTTTCCCAAATAGAAACAAGAAAACTGCTTGACATTTTGTCGAAAAGATGTTCATGTTAGAATAATTACAAACTGTGCGTGATGTCCCATTTTATTTTGTTTTGATTGGTCGATGTATTCTATATGACGTCATTTTTGGCAATTTATTTTCGTGTAACTTTGCACCTTTGTCGAACTACTTTCGGTGTTTTCCGCGGTTATTAATAAACCAATGTTTACAATGGCGACACACAAACAGCAAAGCAGGTCAACGCTCGCGGTGTTTTAAAATGGCTTGAAAGATTAAAGAACTGAACAGATATTATCCATATTTAACAAAGATATGTAAACTTAGTAAATAATAATAATATGCAACTTTTAATTTAGAAAACAAAATTCGTCTGCAAATTACTGTTAGTTGCATAGCTGATTACGGCGAACAAATTTGACGATTTTTTATTAGATGCTTGGCCATTCCTCAAAGCAATATATAGATGTGTCAACCGGTGATGTCCTTTTATGGTGTAAAATCCCAACTTTTTACTTGCTAGCATGTCGGTTTTTGGCGGACGTTTTAGTAACTGACACGGCATGTTAATTGACATCACGTATTTTGCAACAGTGACATTGAAAATTTACACATTTTCTTTCAAAAATGACGTAACAACTTTTAAAATTTTTAATAAAATACCAAACTTTGATTAATCACAATGTCTTCTTATTTTTCGTTTAAATTTGTTCGTTGACCTACTTTGTGTGATGTAGTATGTAGTTTACAGATGTTACCTCATTTGGCGGGTATTCAAGTGTATCATAGCCAACGTAAACAATGTCACATTGTATTATTGCTCTTAGTTAGATGATCAAACATTTTAATAAAGAGACAGTGTTTGTTATTATAAGGATTGGTTTTCAATTTTTGCAAAGTTGATGCTACGCGTTTTTATACAATTTGTTTTCCATCATCGTCATTTTATACTTCTATAACTTTGCAAAAATTGAAAACCAATCCTAAAATAAAATGCACGATTCCTCGCATATCCTAAATCTAAACCACTTTACTTTATATACCAATTTTCTTAAAGAATAACGGTAACAGTAAAATAAATAAATATTAAATAAGCAATTTATTATTATTTAAAACCAGTTAAGTTGTTACTCTGTACGTCTAAATTGATAAAGATAATTTCTAACATATAAATGTGTGTGTGTGTGTGTGTGTGTGTGTGTGTGTGTGTGTGTGTTCACCTTAACATGTTGACATCTCCAGTAGTAGGATATATTGAATACCAATGTTTGACTGACAATCGTCTCTAAGACTTCGTGTATGTATCGACGCAAAAGTCACAATAATTAAATAAACTATAATTATCTCAGATAAATTCATTTTAACATAAACTTAATTTGACAGTCAAATAAATTATATGAACTTAGCTATCTATCATTAACTGGTGAAAAAAATAGTTTTCCTCATTTTTGTCATTTCGCGTCAGTTAACTTAGTTATAACTTTAATTTTCTGGTAATTCCAATTACGCTGAGTTTATAAGAGTTCATATCTTCTCAGATAAACTTGGATATTTTACAATTCCCATTAACTGCAGTTACTTTGAATTAACTGAGTTATTTTAACTTTATCTGAGTTTAAAACTCATTTTAACTGAGTTAAATAGGGGGTAATCTAGTTTAATCTAGTTACTTTGACGTTCCACATAACTCAGTTCATTGAGTTACTTGAGTTTAACTGTGTTAAAATTGAATTTATCTAAAATAATTATAGTTTATTTAATTATCGTGACTTTCGCGTTCCACAGAGTTAAATCAACTTTATCTGAGTTAGAACTCATTTTAACTGAGTTAAATATAGATTATTTTTGTATGTGAAATAAACATTTAAACTTTAGTTGATATTAATTACCTCCTCTCGTCCCGTCACGCGCGTGCTATTTTATATTTCTTTAATAAAACATTACAATTAAGTTGTTATCATACACGTGCTTATTTTCAATGTCATGAATAACATATATACATGTAGAAAATAAAAAATTAAAAAACAAATTCTCTGCAACAAACATCTTCATGTATATGGACTACTTAGTTATATTTAAAACATAATATATCTTCGAAGAAAGGTAAAAAAAAATCTCAACCTAAGCATAATTAGGTCGCACGGTCGGAGCCGTAATTATCCTCATAAAACTTCATATCTTGCGCCTTTAGGCAATATGATTGTCATATTTTTGCTCTAAGCATTATGTATCTTATATTTATATAGTTAAAACATAGAACAATTAATTTATGTCGTGATTATAAAATTTAAATATTTAAGTATACACCTCGCACATCTTGCAACGGAGGGCATAAAACACACCATTTCTCTCGTACATAATGCTTAACATGACAGGTAGACCTAGTTTTTACCTGTCTGTCCTTTGTGAGAAAAATATGGATGTTTTAAACAACATTCTTATTTAAAATGCCTATATAAAATTACATTTCTACGGTTCCTTGTACCTAATTTACACCTTGAAAATGGACGTTGTCGCCGAGGAGGACGATGCATTGTTAAAAGTCAAATTTTACCAGGGTAAGAATGTTGTGATCATTTTAAATATCTTCTTTTAATTTTAATTTATTACATGACCCAAAGAATTTTAACGATGGTAAGGTAAAAATTGATGGTTTATCTTTATGTGTTTTTATTACTAATCACAGTTTTGTAACAAGAACATAACTTAATATCTTCACACGTACACAACATAAAACGGAAGGTTTCAAATAGGTCTCGCTTCACGATTCCATTTTTTTTTTTTTTTTTTTTTTTTTTTTTTTTTTTTTTTTTTGTAGATATTATGAAACTTCACCTTGGTTTATGAACCAAGTTTAGTATATATTTAAAATAAATTGATGGTTAAATAGAAATAAAATTTTATCAAAATGAATGGATAATAAGGAAGTAGGTAAACTAAAAATTCACAAATACTTGTGTATAAAATACACTTACTAATTATATACCCTCTCTGGTCAATTTTATAAAATTTTCAACCGATTACCTGACCTTAACATGTAAAGTCACCGAATGATTGGATAGAAATCAAACTGCTAATGTATTCCCGGTTTATTGTATAGTATATTATCTATGAATTAACTTGGATATGTAAAATTTCCGATCAAATGTTTAAAAACAAACTGATCCGAATGCGTTCATCACACCTGTGTTGCCTTCTATAATCCCATGTCTTCTTACTAGCATTTATTTATTGCTTAAAGTTTATACTAAAAAGTTTTCAGACAACTTTCGCATAAAGAGATAATTATAAAACATGATTGTAAGGTTATCACTAGATGATAACTCACCGTGGGATTTGTGTATCTCGGGTTTTAAATGTGATGAAATAACTAGATGAACATCTGCAATTAAACCAGAGCAGTGGTAAGCGTTTTGATTTTATAGGGGAGAAATCATCGTTGTGCAATTAAGCTTGATTTATAATGTAAATGGGGCTGTTAAAACTTTGTTAGTAAAAACTAAAACGTCTTAAAAGAAAAGCTTTAATTTTATATAATAATACTAATAATAATAATAATAATAATAGAACAATTTCAGCTTCAATATAATAATACAGTTGATGTAATGAATTTTAACGGTCATTTCATCCGATAGGAAAAGTCGTAACATGTAGCGGACCGGCCTTAATAGGTGGCCGGGTACCTCAGTCGGTAGAGCGTCCCGCTAGTATTGGGAAGGTCTCGAGTTCGAGTCCCTGTTTGGCCGCTGCATTTTTCCTTTCGTTACATTTGGGGCTCGTCCTTCCCTGGTAAGTGACCGACCAATAGTTTGGTCCCAGAGTAGAACCTGGTGGTAAACTAGTTGAATCGGAAAAAGGGAGGGAGGAATGTAGCGGACCGGGCTTGATAGGTGGCCGGGTAGCTTAGTCGGAAGAGCGCCCCGCTAGTATTTGGAAGCTCCTCACGGTGTTCGAGTCCCGGTTTGGCCGCTGTATTTTTCCCCTATCCTGTTACATATACAAAGATAGAACGACTGTGACAAATTCTTAAAGTTCGATGGAAGGAAATGTTCCGTAGCTGCATCGGATGGAGCTTTGCTTACCGCTCAAATAGAACAATATTCGCCTGACAGAATTTATAAAATTTAACATATTAATTACCAAATCGAACTATAAATCAAAATATTTGCTGATTAAAGATATCTTAGTAACCGATTAGGTGAACAACTTCAATAAATCAGAAATAAATTATTTGTAGATTTCTTGTCAATCAAGCATACATATTTCAGAATCTGTCTATTTCCTTTTTATGCCTGATCAATACCATTACATAATGAAGAACCTATAATAATATATATAAATATATAATTCATCAGCTGATCATATAACCGTCGTAAAACTCTGGTCTAGAGTTGAGAAAACTTAAACCAACTTCGTGTTCATTATCACAAAACAGTTCGAAAGCATAAAATATAAACTAGTTACAAAATAAAGTCTCCGAGGAGTTGAGTTTCATGTTTAAATACAGGCTCGCTAAAGGTTAAAATAAACGTGAAAATAGAAGACGTGTTAAACAGGTAATACGGAAAATAATATCGCACTGTCATGCTTGGTCGGGTTATCGGTTTAATAATCTGAGCTGAATTTAACTCATATCAACGGATTTTCTTCTGATTTATGATTCAACAAGGTGATTTTAGTCATTTAAACTGTTTTACTTATGACCATTGTTTTTGTCATTGTTTGTTATGTGCAGTTTATAAGTAAAATCATCAGGGGACAAAGTAGTGAATGCAGTGAAGTATGAAAATCAATGATATGAATCAGATGACCGCTAAAGTTGTTTTACAAGTTTTATAGTTGTAATTTTTTCTCCATTTTATGTAAATAACAATGGATCACCCTGTCTTACTTTATGTGAAACCATTAGGTGATGAGGATATACCGGAGGTGCTTGATAACACTAGAGAAATCAGAGATACCGACAATGGTGGTGGCCAAAGCCCTAGAAGAAAGTCGTCCGGAAATTATAAAGTATCAAAGTTGTGGACCTCAAAACCAGCTTCATTTTCAAAAAGCACGGAGTCAGAAGGTATCTCTCTCTCTCTCTCTCTCTCTCTCTCTCTCTCTCTCTCTCTCTCTCTCTCTCTCTCTCTCTCTCTCTCTCTCATAACCGTAATCTTGAATGATGATGAAAAGAGATATTATAAGGGTTATATGAAACAAGGCGAACATGAAAGTCGCTATTATGCAATACATAGTTTATGTGTTTGCGAAGTCCTTATATAACACAACATTTTTTCTTTGAAGCATTCTAATCAGGCTTATATCATGAACCATAAATATGGGATATTGAAAAATGAGCTCAGTCTACCAAATTCCTCAGATTGTTACAGATAATCTCTCTCTCTCTCTCTCTCTCTCTCTCTCTCTCTCTCTCTCTCTCTCTCTCTCTCTCTCTCTCTCTCTCTGAATAACACCACCATGCAATGGCATAACACCACCCTTCCCTCTCGGCCATTAAAACGGACAGGTAGGAATTATTACTTGGAAGTTATCTCTCACACCAATTAGTTTGTTATTTAAACACACATCACCACCCGTATCTTGCATCAAATTAAAATGTTAGGAAACATCACGGATAACATTTTATTCATAAATCTATTAAAATTTATTATTTTGATGTATCAATTTCTTTTTGCTGTATAATTAAAATCTGGAGCATAACCCAGTTTCTATAACCTGATCAATATATAAAGATTATGACATGTTTGTTTTGATATTGGCCCTTGTGTCATGCCCCGAGTAGGGTATATTGGCTCGAGCCCATAGGGTGAGGGCCGAGGGTAATGATACAAGGCCCGGCAGGGATTTATCTGGCCACTCATAGGGTCCGGTAAAGGGACCCATTCCCAATGCCAAAAAGCATACATTTTCCCCAATTTTGTAGGTAAAAATTCCCAAATGATCCTGCTTTGAGAAACTTAAGAAAAAGTGAAAAAACACTATATTTTTGGTGTAGCTTGTATATCTTTATAATAACCTGTATTTATGCACATTTTGATTTATACTCAATGAGGATCTGGTAGAATGAGAGCAACTCATAAAACAACTTTCTCAGATGTTTGTATTGAAACCAGTCTATGAAGATATTGTGTTAATGTCTGAGTGATTTAGTACAAATGAGTGACTACCAGCATGTATCAAAATAGTAAATATTCCAGGCAAAATATTTGATGTGCTGACAATGTGAATTTTTTTAAAGTTTAATGAAAAATTTTCCCAGAATGTCGATTTTGTCAATGATTTTCCCAATTTCATCCCAAGGTCCCTTCCCCAAAATGGCCAGAAAAATCCCCGAAGGGCCAATATCAAACTAAGCATGTTGTAATCTGTTTATCATTGATTTTAATAATGATTTTAAGTTTTAAAAAATTTAAGTTTGTAAAGGAGTATTCTTCAGCGTTCTCCTCCATGTTTGTTGAATTTGACAGTTGTGTTCTTAAGTATGACTTTTGGCGCCATTTTGAATAAAAAAAATTCTGGCAGTTCCTTTTGTTTTTTTTCCCGATGTTTTATATTAGTTTTTTAAATATTAAAAATAGTTTCGGTATTTTTTTTTTTAAATTCTAATGATTTTTAAAAAATATTTCTGTTGATTTAATCAAATAAATTGCATTTTCATCAGCAGTTATTTTTGAGGACTGATATCAAATATCCGTTTAGGTCATACCAGGAGAGCTAATAACAATAATAACTACAGGGCTAAGGACAGTGAGAATAACAAAAACATAGACAGCATTGTAGACACATTTAAACAATTAAGATTTTATTGCCTATGAATCCAATCCCTTGTCACTCGGGCAATCCTATTGTAAAAAAAATATCAGTTCAATTGCCAATAGTCTGTGATTTTTCTTCGGACACTTCCGGTTTTCACATTATCCCAAAATTGACAGTCTCGATATATAAAAGTGAAAGAATCTTGACCATGTTCTAAAACACCATTATCCCACTGCACTCTATATCTTTTAAAGGATTTTAAAGTTTTTAACATTTGATACAAGCATGTATACATAAATAATTATTAATTTTTTGTTTTGCTGAGTATTAACAAAAACTAAAGAGGAAAAACGCAAATAAACGATGAATATCTATACAAATAATATTAAAAAATAAAATAAAATAAATATATCATGGGAATACAAAGTTCCCGAATTTCCGGGTTTTTATCTTGATAATGTTTTCTTTCAGTAACACATTAAGCCTTCATTTATAATATTTTATAAAACCAATGTCATAAATCCATTTGTTATTACTATGAAGGGAAGATAAAAAAATATTTATAGGCTGAACATATTTGACCTTTATTAACCACTCCATTTTCTATAATTCACTCTGTACATTTCATTTTGTCCTCATCTAACAGTATCAACATTTGAGATACTATTACCTCGCCTGGCGCTCATTATAAAAGGACACAGTATCGACTGGTTCACCTGGTGTTAGGACAGTATGACTTGGTATTGGTATACTTGTCCGCGGCATACTGACTCGGTGAGCTAGTAACAAATTCCCGCCCTGAATGAACGCTAATATAAGGCTGACTATAACACACATTCTAACACAACACATAAACACAAACTTGTTCTTGGATTGTTCTTTAGAGATAAACAACCTTGCTCTCGTCGCGAAAAACTTTAAAAACTACTGATGCAACATTACAAGCAACCAAACAGCTAGTGTCAGCATACTTTGCAGTAAATATTTACAAAAAAATGTTTAAAGGTATCTGCAATTATTGCAATGAGACAAGAGTTCTACCGCTTCGCAGAATAAAGTTTAAAGGACAATTGATAAGTCATAATAACAGTGCAAAAACAGTACACAAACGTCTCTCTTTCATTGGAGTATATAAATCTATAATCCACCGTTAAGCATATTATATGTATGCTAAAGTTGTCAATATATAAACCACCTAGTTTGGAAAAATCTCTGAACCTACATTTTTTACTAAAAACTTGAGACTAGCATACTTCATTTTATTGAAAGTTATCCTCTATTCTGTACTAAGCTAACATGCGACAATAACTACAACAAGGACTTGATACAAAAAATACTGCGACAATAACTACAACAAGGAATTGATATCCTTCAAGCATACTGCGACAATAACGACAACAAGGACTTAATGTCCTACACATACTGCGAAAATAACGACAACGAGGAATTTATATCCTACACGCATACTGCGACAATAACTACAACAAGGAATTGATATTCTACACTCATACTGCGACAATAACTACAACAAGGAATTGATATTCTACACTCATACTGCGACAATAACTACAACAAGGAATTGATATCCAACGAGCATACTGCGACAATAACTACAACAAGGAATTGATATCCTACACACATACTGCGACAATAACTACAGCAAGGTATTAATATCCAACACGCATACTGCGACAATAACTACAGCAAGGTATTAATATCCAACATGCATACTGCGACAATAAGTACGGCAGGTTTGATATCCTTTAAGCATACTGCGCCAATAACTACAACAAGGAATTGATATCCTACACGCATACTGCGACAATAACTACAACAAGGACTTGATATCCTTTAAGCATACTGCGACAACAACGACAACAAGGACTTGATATCCTACACGCATACTGCGACAATAACTACAACAAGAACTTGATATCCTACACGCATATTGCGACAATAACTACAGCAAGGACTTGATATCTTACACGCATACTGCGACAATAACTACAGCAAGGAATTGATATCCTTCAAGCATACTGCGACTAACGACAACAAGGAATTGATATCCTACACGCATACTGCGACAATAACGACAACAAGGTATTAATATCCTACACGCATACTGCGACAATAACTACGGCAAAGAATTGATATCCATTAAGCATACTGCGACAATAACCACAACAAGGAATTGATATCCTACACGCATACTGCGCCAATAACTACAGCAAGGAATTGATATCCTTCAAGCATACTGCGACAATACCGACAACAAGGAATTGATATCCTACACGCATACTGCGACAAAAACTACAGCAAGGAATTGATATCCTTCAAGCATACTGCGACAATAACGACAACAAGGAATTGATATCCTTTAAGCATACTGCGCCAATAACTACAGCAAGGAATTGATATCCTACACGCATACTGCGACATAACTACAACAAGGACTTGATATCCTGAACGCATACTGCGACAATAACTACAACAAGGAATTGATATTCTACACTCATACTGCGACAATAGCTACAACAAGGATTTGATATTTTACACGCATACTGCGACAATAACTACAACAAGGAATTGATATACTACACGCATACTGCGACAATAACTACAGCAAAGAATTGATATCCTACACGCATACTGCGACAATAACTACAACAAGGAATTGATATCCTTCAAGCATACTGCGACAATAACGACAACAAGGAATTGATATCCTACACGCATACTGCGACAATAACTACAGCAAGGGCTTGTTGTTCTACAAACATACTGCAACAAAAACTACAACAAGAATTTGATATCTTGCAAGGATACTGTGACAATATCAACAACAAGGACTTTATATTCTTTAAGCATACTGCGACAATAACGACAAGGAACTGATATCCTACAAGCATACTGCGACAATAACTACAAGGAATTGATATCCTACAAGCATACTGCGACAATAAGTTCAACAAGGACTTGATATCCCACAAGCATACTGTGACAATAACTAAAAGGAATTGATATCCTACAACCATACTGCGACAATAACTACAAGGAATTGATATCCTACAAGCATACTGCGACAATAACTACAAGGAATTGATATCCTACAAGCATACTGCGACAATTTATAACAAAGACTTGATATCCTACACGCATACTGCGACAATAACTACAGCTAGGACTTGATATTCTACAAGCATACTACGACAATAACTACAACAAAGACTTGATATGCTACAAACATACTGCGACAATTACTGCAACAATCTTACAAGCATACTAAGATTATATTTTAAAGCATTTTGAGTCTAAATCTCCAAAATCGACTATTTTACTTTTTTATCTTGTTAAATGTTTGGGTAATGTATATGACAATACTTAAACAAATTTTCCTGTTTTATCATACTGAGCTTTTGGTTTCTGGTTTTTGTGTATTTACAAAAATATTTTTTTACACTGCCTAGGTATGAGTCCCATACGTGCATATTCTAGTGTAGAGAATGCCGGTTCACTTGCTTAAGTTCGGTTGTTATCTCCTGGTACTCCGATTGCCTCTACAATACAAAAGCTACTCTCGATATAAGCGATGTTCCTGGCTTGAGCGTAAAACA
Source organism: Tegillarca granosa (assembly GCA_029721355.1). Lineage (NCBI taxonomy): Eukaryota > Metazoa > Mollusca > Bivalvia > Arcoida > Arcidae > Tegillarca > Tegillarca granosa. The sequence goes on along the minus strand of CM056600.1, from coordinate 16,143,653 downwards.
CCAATTATTACACACTAGATACTAGCATTGTTTATACAAAATTGTATGTAAAGACATCACTGGAAAAAAAAACGATTACGTCACAAGGAATCATAAACTTATTGTTTCAGATAGTGGTGTCAGATCGGTATCATCCAGCGATGATCCCAGCAGACGCATTCGATTTAGTTTCCGACGCCAAACAACAATATCGTCTATGAATTCATCGCCACTTTTCGATTTTCCTTCTTTTGACGAATTATTTGATAATCAGGGTGAATTTTCGCTATCAATACATCCGTCACCAGTGAAAAAAGTTTACAGTGGTGTGTCCATTAAAGATGTTCCAGTTCAAAGGGGGGTGTCTCTTACGGAATCGGACAAAGGTAGGTAAAACTGGTTATAGTGTTAAAATTACCAGAGTGTAACTGTTTGAATATGTTCCATTAAATACTCGTAAACGAGTTTTATACGAACAGTGAAAAATATTTCTTTTTTGCAACTAGCTTTAATTGGAAACCCGTGGCTTTAAAACTCTGAAAATAATTCGTTGCAATTAGTTTTCACTTGACAACCGAGTGATTGACAGAACCAGTGTCTTAAGATGTCCATATCATATCTATCTTTTTGTTTAGAGTAAATTTAGTTTTTTTAATCAAAAGAGCGAAAGTACTACTTAAACACTTAAACACCACGACTGTACTTGGATTTGACTTTAAAACAAATGCCAAGTGCAAGCCCCGAACGTTGATGATATATATTACTTACTTACTATAGCTTTCATGAAAAATGTAATACCTGGTTCCATGATAAAACCTTTTCTTACGTTGAAATTCACGGGTAAAACCAATGCTAGTGTGATCTACTAAAGATCTTATTTTTAGAACATTAATCACGTGATTTTTTATCGAAAACGAAGCAACGTCAAGAAACGCAGCAAAAGAGTAAGCATATGTTCAAGAGCAATGTGGACACTTTGTCATGTGTATCTAAATCAAAATGCTGTTTCATTTAAAACCATTTTTTCGTCTGAGCAGGCCGATTCAAGTCCTACCAGTTGGCCCTTGTTCTTTTCTTTGCAGAATCTGTTGTTGTTCTCGTGCGAACACGTTTTCTTTCTGTTGAAGCCATTGTTTACATACATGTAGAACTTCCGCGCAAGCTCCAAGATGATAAATAGCATTTTATCGAGTTTTTAAAATTCACATTTATTAAAGGCTAATAACAGTGAACTTAAGACAAATAAATCGCACAGATCGTAATAACAATATATTTATTTTGATAAAAAAATATTTTTAGAAAATATATATTTTTTAAAATAATTGATTAACTTAATGTAGCTTTAATAATAGAAAACCTGAAACGAGAGAAAAACAATGTCTTCCTTCTAGTATGCTAGGCGTGAGTCTAGATTCAAAATAAAAACAAGGACGAGGGCAGCATAAAAGCACACGCTGTTAAATCAAAACTATTTTTATGTTCGTTTCAGGATTTGAGGAAGTGGTTGACATAGCAACGACGACTGAAGAAGAAAATGAACAGAAACAGCGTCCTTCTTTGATGCGACGAGACAGCATCATGATGTTGTCATTTTCAGAAATGATATACCGAAGTTGGGAGGGTTCAAAAGGGTTTACTGGATTTCGACATAAATTAGGGAACAATTTACGTCACAAGTATTGTATGAGTAAGTATATTGTTTGTTTATTTAATTTTTATTTTTTGAAAAGCACTGTTGGAATAAAAATGTAAAGGCATAATTTGAAATTATGTTCGAGGTAAGCACTCGGAACTAAATTATCTGCCAACAGATACCTGTGTTTTGAAATTTGAAACATAACTATGAGCTAATAGCGCGTATTATAATATCTTGTTTGAGTCTGTTGCCGATGACGTATGAACTTTAATTATAAAAGCTTAATTACAGTTTGTCTTACCGGAATGAAACAAAATAGAATATAAAAAAGGATTGGTGTTCAATCAATGTCCGTGTGAGTTACGCGCTAATATTCCAATTACGTACAATCAAAGTTCATCGCTAATATTTCCAATTCCCTTCATATTGAATTTGTTTAATTTTGAGGCACTCGTCTACCACATTTTTGTGATTTACATAGCAACATTCTATGAAAGAACAACCTTCCATTAAGTTCAAGTATTCTTACAACACCTTGTACCTTTTGTGACGTCATAGAAAAATTAAAATCTCACATGTGACAATGATTTATTAAAGAATACCAATATACTCATTACTTAGATCATTAGGGATATAGGTGTACCATACAGTTTATACAATGATTTTCGTTTATTTTGTATGATACACTTTGTCATCGATACAAAAAATATCATTAATTTTGTATTTATTTTCAGTGTGCCGACTACATAGTACCATATTTATATTTTTGTACATACTCTTTGGTATTTTTCTTACAAGTGCAGGTAACTATTTTAGTTTTACATAAAACAAATCTCATCCATTAAGTACGGGGTCTTGTTGACCAAGTATTTTAATCTCTCAATTGGGCTGGTCGGCATATCACGATATAACACCCCATAATTTTTATGAGCAGTATTGAAACTTCGTGAATCCTAGAATAACGTATTTTTTGCGGAAATAGTCAGCTAATGCGATTATAATTATATCCAGTAAATATTATAGTCTAGCAAAAGCGTAATTGGAATTCATTGCAAACCCTATAACAGATCTCGGGGCCTTTTACCACCTCACCGAGCAGACCAAAGGTCAATGGGTTTTCTGCTTGAACTGTCAATGTGTTAAATGTGGCAAATGATTAATAAATAAATAAAATTTCAGTCAACTTTTTTCAAAATATTTGCTTTTTAATTTTTGCACTAATTTGAATTTACACTAAACAATAGAACAATCTTACCATTTGTTCAACAATCATATAATGGCTGACTGTTGCGATCTCTGCGAAATTTTGATTGCGGCATAAAATACCTATAACTCCCACTCAGAACTTAATGACTCATTAGACTATACTCTAAAACTGACTTTCTCAATATGAATTTAAGAATCTCCACTTAGATGTAAATCGTCTTCAATATATCTTACAAGTGACCCCCCTCGATACTCAATTGCAATCAGTCTTGAATAAAGGGCAAATCAAACACCATTAAAGTTCTTCACTTCCCTGATTTTACTGAGGCATTGGACACCGTCAATCTGCGTACAGAATTATTACTCAATTCTCCTTTGAGTGTCATGTAATTTTTGGCAACGGCGTGATGTCAATTTGCTATCATGTACCACACGATATTCGGAAGAATGTTATACCGCCGTTATGCGTTGTCATTTGTTTATTGGAAGGAATAAACATTGTGTTCTTTTTAGATTTCTTTTAATGTTTCTTTATTATTTTTGATTACGGACCAGTTTGTCTAAGTTTTGCTCATTATCAGAGAGATTTTTGACCTCAATCTGACAATATAGAAATTAAAAATGCCACACTAAATGAGAAACGCTATGGAGTGATGCATTGGAACCTTTTGATTATAGAAAATGATAAATAGACTTTATTAGGTATCCCCAAAGGTTTGGTTTCTGTCATAGTTAAAACAACATAATATAAAGAGAGTCTACGTCACATTATGCAGTTTACAGCATGACATATGTGTATATATGTACGGTGTATATGACATTGAGTATGCATAATATTAAAAAAAAATTATAATGAATTTATATACACATAGTTTCATCAGGTCAATTTTATTAAAAAACAAACACACCTGAATTAAACCTGGGGCTCAAAGATTGATAAACATAATGTGAAAGAAAAAACAAACGCAATTTATTATAACATCTGCATGTATTTCACTATTTCACCTCTACATTACACTAGTGTGTGTGTGTGTGTGTGTGTGTGTGTGTGTGTGTATCTTAAAGGTTATTCTTTGTAATGGGTATAATGTAGAGTTTATTTATTTAAATTCAGCCAAATGTTGGTGAATGTACTAGCATTCATAAGATTACACGAGCGCGGGTAAATTTAAACCAGTTTAGAAAACACTTCGACAAATAAACACATGCATTCATTTTTACATTTCTCGTCATTAATCACTTATGTTGAATTAAAGAATAAAACAAATATGAGTAAGCATAAAAAAGGAAAAACAACAGTTTAGAGTCACTTGACGCTAAAGATTTAATGATAATTCAATAATGTTAAAAAGTAAACTTATAAGAAAAGGAACAGACCATAAGATGAAGTACATTTTAGACAAAAATTTCTGACATGGGTCTGCCTTCAACATGGAATTGATCTGTTTATTAAATCACTTTGGACTTACATAGCATATTTCAAAAATCAAATCAATAGTAAACACCTATTTCAAAACCAGAACATAAGCTGCAAGATAGAAATACATGTGCAGTATTTTACATCGGTCTTTCAGGGGTAAACATGAAAACAACAAAACTCTTTATTGCCTTCATTACAATTAAAAGAGACTTCTTGGGCAGTTCAAAACACAGCCTTTGTCCGAGATCGAGATCCTTATCTCACCTTGGTGGTTTCATACAAAAAGGTCAGTTGGAAAACGTTATCAAAAATAGCCAAAGAACAAAGAACCCACATAACAAACGATGTATCTATTGATTGTTAACTAATTAATTGTTATGGTATTTTCTCTACACATGTGTTAGCAGGGAACGTACTCCGTAAACCTGTACCGTTTATGGTACGTATGGGCCGATAGCAATTACATCTAGGTAAATGCATTGATTTTAATATCATCATGTTATGACGTTTACATGTACAAATCATTGCATTCAAACTGCCTTAGAGATTGAAGTGTAATCAATCCTCTGTATGAGTGTATACCTGTTATAATCCCACCCCAAGGTCCTAGACCCCAAAATCTTGATTATTCTGTAATTTTTTGTTATAATTGCGGAAATTTATGGCGTTGTTTGAGAAAATCCTTTAAAGATTAAATTATTTGTATTCATTTTTGTCTTTTTTGGTATTATTATTATTTATTTATTTTATTTATTTTTTTAATTTTATTTTTTCAGGCGTGCTTTGTTGGATACAGTGTCACGGTGAGATACTCGTTTCCCTCTACTTAATTTGCGATGGTATACTATCTGTGTTCTTCTTTCCCATTATATTGATGGATTGGACCAAGAAAATAGGCGGATGTGTCAGCGAAAAAAATAAAAATGGAACAGGTGTTTTTTGGCCGGTTACTCTATGTACAAGGTTCTTTACATCTATTGTTGGTAAATATCCTTGTAGTTATTCATTTTATTCTACATATTTTATTTTCACCAACCAAGCGAAGTTTCTTTATAGTTCCAACAGCGTCGGTTTAATGTTAATCTTGTTGCTGCAAATGGAATGTATTAACTTTGTGTTTCTGAAATCACTTATCTGGCTTTGTCTCGCAATGTACCGCTGCATGCAATAAAATTTGACTAGGGTGTAAAACACTCATATTTTTTTATTCACAGTGACTATAAATTTTTTCGTTGGTTGCTTGTTTCAAGTTGTTTGTAATGTTGTTTAACGTTGCATAAGCGAATTTAGTCATCGGCGACGAGAAAAAGGTTATAAATCTCTAATGAAAGTCTTAGAACAAAGGCATATATGTGTAAAATATGTATCTATGTATTATGATCGGCTTTGTCCTAGCGCGAACTTTAGGCGACTTTTTGTTGGGGTGCTAACTGACCGAGGCAGTACGCCACAGGCAAGCATACCAATCCCAAAACGCATTATGAACCGGGTGAACCAATGAACCAGTCGATAACCTGTCCTAGTATGCTGAGCGCCAGGCAAGGAAGCAGTATCCAGTAAAACTTAAAAGTCTTATGTATAAACCACCCGAACTCCTCTGTTTTACGTATAAATTGATTTCTGCATTGACACTTGTTGTGTAAATATCATCGTGTTGTATATGACTTGGATGTTTAAGACAGATGGAACACGAACGATTTCTGAATACCTACTTTCGGACAATTTGGATTCGGAGAACAAGTACTGAAAATTATCTTGATTGAAGAATATCGTTTATATATTGTCTACATCGACCCCCGCTGAACAAGATACCAAACAAAGTCAGATAATTTGATTTAAACGCAAAACCACACATATGTGGTTTTCTGACCACGAGTTTATTGTAAGGACGGATACGTTACACAAGTGCGCTCTGCGCACGAGTGTAATGTATGTGTCCGTACAATAAACGAGTGCGATCAGCTACGTCAAAACATGTATGGTTTTGTATCTATCACATACCCTACCAAACTGAATGCAAAGCTTTCTGTCTAACTTAATTTGCCACTAAATTCACAATTTGCTTTTTCATATTGATTTCTAATCTGATTGAAAACAAAACTGACAACTGACTGGAAAACGTACAAAAAACTGCTAAAAATTAATTAAATACAACAGATAATTGTACGTTAAAACGCCATTTGTTAACATTTTACTACTACTATCGAAAACACTAGTTAAAACTTAAAAATCAAACAGTGATTTATCAAAATTTATTAATCGCCCGGGATTCTATCAACTTGCCAAAATTTTCCCAACTGAATGATGACGTCACATAGGAAAAGTCCTCACGTTTTCATTACGTAAAGTTATTGTTGTCCGAAGAGGGAATTCCCCTAAAATTAGTTCCCCGGCTACTGTGGTGATACGGAATGTTGTATCACACATGTGCGATACGGACAATTGTATCACATAGCCAGAAAATGTAATGTATTGCTATAGTAAGTTTTAATGGGTATGTGATAAAATCAAGAATGGAACACGTGCATATTGCTGTAGACAAACCAACCAACAAACAAAAACGCATTTGGAACTCGAACCCGGCAGTATTTTGGTTTGTTTGTTTATTTGTTTGAGATCCCTCAAAGCCAGGTCTATTTTTAAAAGAAACCTAAATGTTGAATTTATTTTTTTTTTCAGGCACATTTATAATTATATACAGATACTACCTACAAAAAATGGCAATGGAAAATCAAATTTGTGAAATAGAATATTACTTCATATTAACAGCAGTTATCACAGAATGGACGTTTCTGTTGGTTGTCATAGTGATACCGCTTGTCATATACGCATTTGTATATTTCATTGCACCCTCTTTATTATGATAATAGAAGAACGTAGCATTCATCAAACACACGTCTTCCAATACAATAGGACAAGTTCCATGCTTCCAATGAAAAACAACATGGTAATTACCGAAATTCCAATCAATCTGAGCTTTGAATGATAAATAACTGCATTTTGTTTAGAAATATTAAAAGACAATTACAAGTTTTAAAACATGTACTGATCTATTTCAATATTTCTGAAATGTGCGCGTGCTAGTCCTTGTGTTGGAGGGTGATTAAAAACCTCATGATCAAGCAGGATGCATCATACCTTTCCAAATACGTCGCCGGAAATCGAATCGGATCACACAAATAATATGCAATACCATTATATAATTAAACAACGTTCCACTTAAACACTCCCTGAAGAGCGTAAACTAAAACTGCAAGCATGAAGCTAAGGCAGGTTGTGTTAGTGTGAAAAAAGCATATCGAACCAACGAGTATTGTAAAATTTTAGTTAATCAAAAAACTCGGGATATATTCCAGAAAATATAATTGTTATGCAATTTTACTGATTTAATAAATGCACATGGCATAATGGGGTTTAATTTTCATTTTGCATAAACTTTTTTTGAATTGTTTGTGTAAAATTTTAGTATCAACATCTTCGTATGTAGGTAACTTAAAATTGTGTACTACATGTGTAGTATCGGAATTTTGCTACAGAGCGACTGTCTTCCTGAAATATATATACATGTATATGTAATATATATACACTAAGATGTATTGAAAAAGGGTACGTTTGACATTATCAGGGTAAATTGCACATATATATAATAATATATATATATATAATTATATATATATATATATATATATATATATATATATATATATATATATATATATAAATATATATGTGTGTGTGTGTGTGTGTGTGTGTGTGTGTGTGTGTTTGTGTGTGTGTGTGTGTGTGTGTTACCATTTTCACATTTGTTAATTTGTTAATTTAAAACAAAATGCAAAGATATAACCGAATGAATTATTACATTTTTATTCAACTTATTGTACAGAGATAAAATATTAACCAGTAAACACACATGGTGTTTAAAGCAAAACATAGTAGTAAAAAGCTAATTCGACGTTTGTTTCATGTATTTTTAAGAAAAAAAAATTGATTGAAAATATATGTAAACGTATGTTTATCATCAGATTGGAGAACAACTGTGTTATACAATCAGAATTATACAGTTGTTGGTTTTGTTTAAATTAAAATATATAATCATGTTACTAGTGTTAATCATTGTTTAAATCGGCCAGACTTTGACCGTTTTTAACGTTTGTATTTGTGAAATTTTGCAGTAATATTGTGGCAGGGCGCAGGACATTTAAGCAAAAAACTTTAAAAAAATTTCGTACTAGACATTTTAATGTCTACATAATTTTACATTTTAGCGACCGATTTTATATATCACCTGTAATCTGCAAAGACATTTAAGCGATATTGAAACCTTTTTTACCGATAAAGGAGTTGAACCCATCTATACACATTTTAATTAACAGTTTTTACTGCAGGCATCCACCGATCTAAACGTATTCAGATGTCATAACAAAAATAAAAACAACTATAAAATCTATTACTTCCTACGGTTCCAATAATAAATTCCAATCTGGTTTTCTCCAAGGTCATTCTACTTTGCATCAATTAATAGAGCTTTATAACAATGTATGTGAAAATGCTAACAATCGTAATAATACTTGTGTTGTTTTCTGTGATATTTCCAAAGCGTTTGACAGATTTTGGCATAAAGGTTTGTTTACATAAACTTTCCCACTATAGAATTAAAGGTAATCTTTGGAAATGGATTGCCGACTATCTTTCTAATCGTCCTCAAAAAGTTATCTTACATAATACTATTTCTGATGTGGATTTACCGATGCGGGACGTACCACAAGGATCAGTTTTGGGACCTTTACTGTTTCTGTTGTATATAAATGATATATCTGATGATCTCTTATGTTCTACTCGTACTTTTCGCTGATGACACTTCTCTAAGTCACTCATCTTCTCTCCCTAACGATGTTGAAAGTCTAATAAACAGGGATTTGTCTGTTCTTAAAGAATGGTCTGATAAGTGGTTGGTCACTTTCAATGAATCTAAAACTGTTTCTATATATTTTAATAGTTCGCATACTGATACTAAACCTGCTCTCTACTTTGGAGATTCTTTGTTATCATCAGTTCTTTTCCATAAACATCTTGGCATCACCTTTTTCAGATAATTTTTGCTGGCATACACATATAAACAATATAGCATCATCTGCCATGAAACAAGTTGCAGCCCTAAGGAAATTAAACTATCTTCTCAGCAAAGACTCACCAAAATTTACACAACTTTTATTCTTCCAATACTTGAATACGCTTCTGAAGTTTTGGATGGGTGTACAAATACCGACTCTTGGACCTTAGAAAAGGTTCAGTTAGAAGCAGCCCGAATTATTACAGGGCTACCAGTTTTTGCTAGCAAGGATGCTCTTTACTTCGAAACTGGATGGGAACCCCTATCTGAAAGAAGAAAGAGGAAAAACTTTTGGTTTTCTATAAAATCAAAACACAACTTAGCACCTACGTATTTAGAAAATCTTATCTCTGGTTCTGTCGATCAATCTGTCACTTATAATTTAAGAAACAAAGATGATACATGTATTGTAATACATCTATGTAGGCTTGAAAGTTGTAGGTCTTCTTTCTTTCCTTCAGGTATTGAATTGTGGAACAATCTTCCAATTGAAATAAGAAATGTTGATTCTCTTAACTTATTTAAAAGATCAATTTCTACTAATCGAGAAAGAGTGCCGAAATCCTACTACTCTGGTGAAAAAAATATACTATCTACCAATCTAGATTGAGAAATGAATGTAGTTCCTTGAACGCCGACCTCTTTCGGGTTAATATAGTTAGTGACCCTTCCTGCAGCTCTGGCTATGCATCTGAAAACAGTTTTCACTACTTCTTTGAATGTTGTAAATATTGAGTTCCCAGACAAGCCATGTTCTCTTTATTACATAAATTGAAAATGTTCCCAATAACCCTTGATGTCCTTTTAAGAGGCAGTATATTTCTTCCAGATCACGTTAACAGTAATATTTTTTCAATTGTTCAGCTATTCATCAAACAAGCGCATAGGTTTCAGTAAGTTTGTAGTTTCATTTTCTTTGCATAACGTCACCATTCTTCTTCTTCTGTTTCTTCTTCTGTTTCTTCTTCTGCTTCTTCTTCTTAACTTCCAATTACTTGTATCACCTATTTATTTTTCATACTTAATCATTGCTTCGGATTATTCCTTTTCTTTAAATTACCTTTGTTTGTTAAATTATTACATTTATTTTATTAACATTACATATTGTAATTTAATTATATTTGTGATATTCTGATAACCGTCATGACAATGTGTGTGCGAGTGAGTGTAGGGAACGGACCACCTAATGTTGTGATAACTTTTGTCCAATCCCATTGTAAATATTCGACAATAAAATATGTTTAAACTACGGTTTCGCTCAAATGTCCAACGTCATTATGAAAATCGTTTTATAACGCAGAAAAACCTACTTTTAAAATTGTCTTTTTGGAGGTGTCCATCTAAAGAATTAAATTGCTATTCATATATATGACAGAAATATCCACGTGCGAACGTTAGCTTGGACGAGCACTGCTGTTACCTACCTGTTACCTGTCTATAGAAACCAATATAAGCATTTCGCCTCTGTTTTCAATTTCTATCTGTCTTAAATTTTTATGTCCAAGTTAATCCAAAATCTATTGATTACACTTTTAAAACTGTTTTAAGATGGTTTATTCACTATATCGGTAGGACAAAGGCATTCCTACGTATTGGTCACTCTTTTACCTGAAGGTTGCTTTCCTAACATTGGTTCTATTGTATTCTTTATGGGGTTTAAGGAACTATTTAAGTATTATTAATAACTTATTGTCAATAAGACATTATATATATGTATATTCATTCAAAAATGCTTTGATTTATCACTTAATATATTACATAACTCAAGCATCAAGGGTAAGTATACAAGTTTACGGTTAAACCAAAAATGTCACGCATTATGTTTGTTTTTCTCTCAAGAGTTACAAAACATAACTTAAGATTATTTGGAGACTGGGACCTCATGTCTTGACAAATCTGACAAATTTATTATCATGTTTTAATATACCAGGAACTCGGTTAAATAAATGGTATTTAGACTGATGTACATCCATTAGTCTATCGTGGTTATCTCTCTTTGTGTACGGTCTTTAGATGCTATGTTACTCTGCAAGTTTTCTCGGGACTTTACATCTTGGAGAGAATTTTAGAGAATCTTGTCTGACCTATAACTTCCACTTAGAAAGACTGATCCAAGTGGCCATTAGAAAAATAGGAACAAATATCTAACAATTTACAACGAAAGCAACGCAAAGACGCTAATAATAATAATAATAATAATATGATAATAAAATTCCGCTATTCATTCGGATTTTTCTATCTTGTGCTCTACTTCAACGGGTGATGTATTGTTAAAAACAAACAAATGAAGATGACGTCATATTTATAGCTGTTGGTTAAGAAAAGCTATATATATATATATATATATATATATATATATATATATATATATATATATATATATATATATATATATATATTGTTATCATTATAATAATTGGACTTGTGATCCAATAGTAGAAAGTATTGTCTTATTTTTTACATAAAATGATGCATTTCAGACCGACTGTTCAACAGATTTCTGTATTATTTCTGTAACCCTTGTAAGGATTAAGGCTTTTGTCTTATTTTTGATCGTCTAGTTACTGTATTCACGCTTAAACGAAAATGAACTTTTATGCTAAAGTATTTATGTAAATTAATTACATGAAATTAACATATCAGTTGAAACTCAGGGTTGTTACACGCACTTTCCCTTTTTGGCAATTATCCCCCGCCCTTCATTTAGCTATACAAAAATGTAAAGATCTATTAAACCCCACTCGTGTTTTAAAATAACACTAAAACTTAAACGTGGCTTGTTAGTAATCTTTAAATTGATTATGAATAAATCTTCTACCTAGGTGTAAACATTTTAAAAGACAAATTAAATTAAAAGTGATAAATTACTTAAGTAAAACATCAGTTACACGTCTACCCTAACTCACTTCCGTTATGATAACATTGTTCTCTTGTTAAAAGTCCTAAAAAGACTATAAACACGTATGGGACTTATTAGATATAGCACATAATGGCGTATATACACCGCAGACATGTTTTGATACTTTCTATAACAGGTAACAGTAATTCCGTTTCCTTGTTTTTTTTTATCTGAATATTGAAAATTGTTTTACATTTAGTTATATAGCTTATAACAGTAAATCCCTTGGCCGTTGTTTCGGCCCACATCTGTAGACTTTGGCATTTCCTACATGCAACTGGCGTTATTAGGCATCGCTGTATTGGTTTTAGAGGTCCCATGATATCGCCTTATTATGCTATTTTTTATATTTTTTCTCTACTAAAAAAACAAACAAAAGTCAGCGACTTTTGTTAAATACTGCTTGTGATCTGGTTAGAGCAAAAATGATCATTAAAAAGATCAAAAAGTCGTAACTTCTAGAAAAGTATGTGAACCGGAACAGGAATCTTCGTCTAATGCTAGTCATTCCAACAGTTTCATTAAAATTTGAACAGGGATTACATATTTAAACCGTGAAAAATGGGATTTTAAAGGGCCGTATCTTCCAGAAACATCATAAAGCTATAGAAGTACTGGTGAAGACAAAAATTGCGACGGACGGATTTTTCAGTCGTGTATAAAAAACTTTATTCAAATGCAAATACCAAGGTCGTTTTCCAATTTTGGTTTAAAAACTAAACTTTTATAAATTCATACAGTATGACAAATGCCTTGAGACTACGGACTAAGAAAAAAAGAAAGAAATTAGCAACTGAAAAACAACATACATGTAATTTGCAAGAACCAATGTAAACAAGAACACACAACAATGCGAATGAATGATAGACCAATCAACGCATGCAACAAGAAGAACGCGTTATATTACAAGTTAGTAATAAAACAGCCAAGAAAAAACAAACACGACAACAATACAAATTAGTAATAAAACAACCAAACACAACAACAAGAACACGTTACATTGCAAGTAAGTGATAAAACAACCTGAAGAAAAACAAACACGACAACAATGCAAATTAGTATGAAAACAACCAAACACAACCACAAGAAAACATTACATTGCAAGTAAGTGATAAAACAGGCAAGAAAAAAAAAACATGACAACAATACAAATTGGAAATTAAAAAACCAAACACAACCACAAGAACACGTTACATTGCAAGTAAGTGATAAAACAGGCAAGAAAAAATAATTATTTATTATAGTAATAAAATAAAAAGCACACAAAACACGGAACGATACAATTAGAGATAAATCAGCCGAACAAAACCACACAAAGAAATGATAGTAAGACCATTTATGATAACCCCACCTCAACGATGACTGGAGTAAATTCCAATTATATGTGTGTTATGGTGTCGAATTATTATCAATATTTTCTTTCATTCTCTTCAGGTTCGACTTTATCATGGCGTGTTGTCTTTTAAACACAATATCTTTAATCCATTTGAAAGAGTGATTAATATTTAAATATATGTATTTTTGAATACTTTATTCACTTATCCAGTCAAATAAGGGTTACATGACATTAAAAACTATTAACCAATCAGATAACGTAAATGTATCATTTACGACGTAAAACTTGGTTTTGTGACTGATAATAAAATTAACGATCGTAAAAGTAGGTTTTACGGTGTTCATACATGTTATGATACCGTAAGACTTAATTTTACAACGCAAATTGCACAAAAAATAAAAATGTGCATTTGCGATCGCAAAACCTAGTTTTACGATCGTAAAACCTACATTGACGGTCGTAAAACCTAGTTTTACGACCGCAAAACTAGGTTTTACGGCGTAAATGTAGGTTTCTCGAATTATTGTGCAATTTGCTTGCCAAAGAAGTTAGATTTAACCAGTTATCAGTTTACACATTTGTGATGAGGTAAATTCTCCGATTATTTCCAAAGCTGTAACGAATCCCCCAGCAACTTCTGATCACAAGCTTTTACAATTTTTGTGGTTTGTATATCATTCCTCCGCAGACTGGTTGAGGACAGTATGAAGTATTCACCATGTCTGTCTGTTTGTCCATACCCGGTTAATAATTATATGTCATTGTTGCTTAGGAATTTATTACATGTTACAAAAATGATATTCATGGTCTAAGCATGTGTCATTTCACTTAATATAGATACATAATAATAATAATAATAATAATAATAATAATAATAATTATTATTATTATTATTATTATTATTATTATAAAAAGAAGATAAACATAGATCGAAATCATTTGTTTCAAAACACTTGAATTTGTACTGTATCTTATCCATTATTCTTTAAGAAAGAGACAAAGGTTACACAAATCGTGAGCTTTTTTGCTGGAATAGAATGTTTCCATCACAAACCAGACCATCATGTAAATTGAATGAATAAAACCTTAAGTTTAAACTAAATATTCATTTGTTACATTATTTAGTTATGGTTAAAAGTGATGTATCTTGTGATTTTTCGGAAAATGGAAAATCTTGTGAGAAATGGGATTTAAATTTGGATATTGTGGATTCTAACAAGACAACATGGAAAGTATGGAAAGGTAAAACACCAACATCTGGAACTGGTCCGAGTTTTGATCATACAAATGGCTGTGAGTATATATACTTTATTTATTTAAAATAAATTTTTTTTTTTTATTTAGTGAAGTTTTCAACTTTACTTTTTCTTTTTCTTTATCAAATTCTTACCTTTTTAGTTTAAAGATTTCTCATAAATTTTTATCATTCCAAATAAACGAAATGTCGTTTTGACCACGTAACGTGTCACGTAGACAACCTCACATAAAGTTCATTAGTATTAGACTGTACATTCTTATGCTTTCTTCAAGTTGCTTGAGCTAGTTTCAAATGTATAATGTTCCACTGCCATACCCTAGAAATAAGGATGGGTTGAGTTGAGTAATGGTGTTGAACGTCCCGTGGCATTATACAGCAGGTTTCTTTATCGTGCCACGCCTACTGTGACACAGGAAGCTCGTTTGTTTGAAGTTCCCATCCGAAAGAACCGTGACTTTCATTTCGTAATACCGAGTGCTTGTCGATAGAATAGTCACTTCCCACTTTCAAGTCTTTGGTCAGACCCGGCCCGGGTTTAACACACGACCTCCCAATTACGGAGCGAACACTCTACCAACTGAGCTACCGCAGTGGTAGAAATTAGGATAACATTGGTGATGAATTTTCAAATATTTTTAACTATCATTTTTTAAACTATTTCAGCGGACTACTACATTTACCTTGAGACATCGCAGAGGAGTTACGGAGCAATGGCCAGTTTTTCAACACCGTACTTGATATCACGTCACACCTATATTAATGTCACATTTTGGTATTGTATGTATGGCTATCTGTTTGGAAGTTTGAAAATATATACGAAATCAGTAAACAACGTTACGTATCCAGTGTGGTCAGAAAATTCTAACAAGGGAGATAACTGGTTGTTTGTATCCCGAATTGTTAGTCTTGATAAGCCGTTTAAGGTATTTTTCTGGTTTTTAAATTTTCAAAGCTCTTTTTTAGCAGATTATTAACCTTATGTACAATATATTTTTAGATCGATGCTGAAATATTACAGAGGTTTATCAAAATGCACTCGGAAGTTTTTTGAAGGGTTTTATATATCAAAGGACGTCTTCTTATTTTAGGCACTAGACAAATATTTTAATGTAATTAAGTTGGTAGATTGCTCAATTCATATGTAGACTTTTGGGATTTGAACCATTTCTGGATTTACCAAGACATGAAAATAGGCATTGATTGCTCTTTTTTCTTCCAAGCAATTAGCACTTAAAATGAAAGCGACGGTTTCTCACTGAAGAGTCTTAAAAACTATGCCATGTATTGGTAAGCGTGGCACGTAAAGTTCTTACCCTGCATATATTTCCCTGAGCACACTGCAAAGTCAAAATTTCTGCCTCTCTTATAGCTGGCGATGTACACATATTAATACAATATTCTTGACTGGAATGTATAACCAAATTCAATCAATTTGAATTCTTCGATGCTAACTTGAATAGAAAATTAAGAACTATTTGAGCAGATAACAATTTTAGTTTTATATTTTGAAACAATATCTAAATACTTTCAAACCCATGAAAGTGTGCATGTGCTCTCTCTTTCTCTGTATATAAATATTCTTCTTTAATTATTTAGATAGTATTTCGTGGTATTGTTGGATCACAGTTTTCAGACATAGCTGTCGATGATGTCAATATATATGGTGCAGGTAAGGAGGTTGAACATTTATTTCATGTGTAAATTTAGATATCTTTTATTACAGTAATTATTCAAATAAAGCATATTCTATATATAACATATGGTGAAGAATTTTTTCATTTTTATGAAGGCGGTTAATTCAGAAATGGTGGAGAGAACTAGAGTGACCGGAGAAAATCAATTAAATTTCATCAAGTTAAAACATATAGTGTTTTAACTGGCGACATAAGAATGATATGTTTTTCATGATCATGTTCTTAATATGTGTTAATAATTGAATATTAAGCTTTCCAAAACAGGGATATAATGGTTAATTTTCATAACATGCGGTTCTAATCGAATCTATTGGCCCGGTGGAACATTTGGAACACAAATTTTGTAATACTTGTTTTTGTTGATGAAAACTAGATACAATGTATAATGTCAGATTGTGTCTGGAAGTAACCAAAGAGTTTTAGTGTAAAATACTTGTACCATATTCATTTATATCACGTAATCTCAAAAATCTTACCAAGTAGTAAAACAAATTTGAAACAATCAAATCTACACTGTGACATCACTTGGGTGACAGACATAGCAAGTATGATTGTTTGTTTGTCTGTGTCTGAAAGTTTATCGGATTTTAAATGTGCCATGGTAAAAGTTCAAGTAAATTTACATGAGCCGATTATAATAATTACGCAATTGATAATGTTAAATAGTTTTCGCGCTATTCTTTATTATTTTTTTTTTTTTTGCTTTTTTTCTTTACCAATTGAAGGCAAAAATTCAACCGACCTTAAACTACACGCATTGTTACGTCACATTAAAAGCGTGACCATTTGGTCAAGTTTCATCAGTATTTGTCACCCGTATCCCATAGTGTCGCAATATAGTATAAATACAAAAATAACATGAAAATTAAAAAAATAATTCTTTCCAAAAAAAAATAAATAAATAAAATAAATAAATGAATAAATAAATAAATAAATAAATAAAAGGTTAATTATAACTGTCTAGATTGTACGAGCTAATCGGCAAGGAATTTATATTCTCTCGAAGGAAATAAAGCATTTGGTACCGACTTAACTTATAAGATTCATTTGCTTTTTCATTAAGCAAGAGTAAAGACAAATTGCCCTGTTTACGGAGAGGATTATGTATTAAATGTTGCTGCAGAGCCATTGTGATACGACCTAGTCTAACCGCGGGCGTTTAATTATCTTTCAGATTACTTCCAGAATGAAGACATGACATCAAGGTCTACTGTGACTAGTACAACAATCATGTTAGAAACTACAAGCGTCAGTAAGTGTAATCCGATTTTCTGAATGATTTCAGACAATTAGACGTCAATCAAGCCCTTTTTATGTGAACGATTATTGGATAATAAATTTGTCATTTGGAATTGAAATTTGTGTATAACGTCCCTACAACATTTGTCAAATACGTAATTTATGCCATATCGACAATTGCAACACAATGAAGTTAATGCTTCATTATTCTTGCTTGAACCATAGGAAAATATTGAATTTTTTTTTTTACGTCGGAAGACTTTTTTTAACTATTCACGACGAGAAAATATTATTTTAATCGGTCCATATGGTGCGTTAGTGAGTGCAAGAATTATTTATTTTCTATAGCGACCTATAAAGCACCAGTACCCTCGCCCGCAGTATCGCAAATATCATTGCAGACAAAGCAGTCCGGGGGTTCAAGGGACAGTGTTGAAACGTCTCGAGGTTTAAAGGCTAGCGGCTAACCCTTTGGCTATCGCGGCTAACCTCTTGGCTATCGCGGCTAACCCCTTGGCTATTGCGGCACCATTAAAGTTGCATGTATTAAGGTTACTTTCATTACTATATCAAACATTGTGTAACCCGTTTTCTTCTTTCATACGAGGTTTCTTTGGACAAGTGATACAAATGTATAGGAGTACGATTGCGAATCACAGTGCCTTTGAAAAAACTAGGTTCGAATCCGCATATCCTTCTGCAAGAAAGTTTGTCAGTTAGCCTGTCGAAGGTCGGGTTTTTCTTCTGGTACTCTGATTTCCTACCCTATTCCAGAACTGATTACCTCGACATATGTGAAAAATCTTGGCTAGACGAAAAACAGAAATTTTCTCTTCGCCTTGTGTACATTATGTTTGTACAGTTGTGGCTTTCGTTAGTAACAATCAAAGTTCTGAGTCACTGATATGCTTACAGTTTTCTTTTATTGGTAAGTTAGTGCCGTTATATAAGTCTTCAGAAGTAGAGTACAGGTTAATTGTATCTCAGAGGAAATGCCCGTCCTTTTTGTTCTGGCTAAGAGATGCAATCTTTGGTCAATGGTTTTCCTTTGGCTAAGGCGATTACGTTGATACGGGTACTTTATCACAAAAATACAATATTATGTTTTCCAAAATTTTGGTACCATTATTCTTTTAATATAAAGGGCTTGTCTTAGTATTCCGTTGTTTCATTCTGTTTTAGTTGATGTTCAAGCAGTTGCCTTGACAACACATCCGTCTTTTGTAATAGCTGCTTCATGTGGAGGAGCGTTTTGGATGGGGATTCTGGTCATTCTGTTTTGTTATGTAAGACCGAATAAAAACAAGAACCAAGAAAGAAGAAACCACAATCATAAAGTACAGGAAGAAATTCAAAATGAAACAGATCTGAACGAGCTACATACAGAAGGAAATTGTTGTTGCAGCTGACAGTATCTCAATGCCAAACGGAAATAGCATTTCATTTCAAACAGGAAATAATGTTGGGCAGGCAGTTTTTCAAAATTGCCATTTTTGACTAAATTACCATAGAAACAAGCTAAAGGCTTTTCAGGAAATGAATAACGACTGGAATATACAGTAATTAAAAGTTATTTATCGGTCTAGGTTGATGTTGCTCATGTTGTTATCATCGAAACCTTCAAAGATTTTGTTGCTTTAAAACAAATATATTGTTTAGCATTGAATGTACATAAAATCTTAATAATTATTTTGTTTTAGACACTACCCACAAACAAGATTATTTAAATGTCAATAGGAAATAATTTTGTAGTAGCAGAAAAACTCAAAAAAAAAAAAAAAAAAAAAAAAAAAAAAAAAAAAAAAAAAAAAAAAAATTCCAGGCGATCCTATATGCAGGGATTTGGTCGTTATGAATGGGAGGTTTACACTTCCACATTGACAAATAATAATAAAAATAAGATTAATTTTGTGATTGGTGTCTACTACGCGTTACTTGCATAGGTGAATTTAACTATTTAAATGTGTGTAAGAAGCACTCAAATTAGTCAAACACCGAATCACTTGACCCACATCAGTCAAGTCTTGTACACATTGAACTTTAAACTTACATGATTTTATTCCCATTTTTCGGTCTAAATATTTGTTGAACTTGATATGATTATGTGTTATTCTGTGTATTTTTTTAGGCGTGTAATTTTCTCTGGTTTTTGTAAAACGCGTGTTATTCTGGTTTTGACTTCTTTATTTTATAAATAAGGATCTGGATACTACAGTGACAGAACACTCCTTAAAAGTTTTTCCGGGATTCAAATGCCGGAACCTGCATTTTTCTCCTATTTATGTTACATTCATTAGGAAAGCGTTGTTATTTGGAGTAAAGAACTGGCAAAGTAGTTGCCGGAGGAGTATCGGCGAGATTTCCCATATCCCCGGGTTCGATCCCCCGTCTGTCCCGGAATTTTTCCATCCTACAACACAAACAATGTCTGAAGTTATTAACTATAATGGTAAAAGTTATAACGTTATCGGATAAATATACAATGTATTTATGACGTATTTAAATACCTAGATTATTATCAAGAGACTTATCATCCCATATTGACTATAAAAACCCAATAACTATAGCTATAAAACATCAACCAACTTGTATATGGCTGCTCGACTAGAAATCTATATCATGTTAATTGGAATTTTTAAAAAACCAAACATAGAAATATTCGTATATACAATTATATAACATACACACATATTAGACAAATATAAGCAAATAATTGAATGGTACATTAATAATTAAACCTATTTCCAATACTTAAATAAATGCAAGTCTATTTCAGCCGCATTTACTGGAGTTTGTTGATTCTCAGAATGTGATCAACAATAGATTGCGCACTTGACCTGATGCGCATAATGGATTTTCTCTAGAATGGAATCTCAGAATCAGTTTATCGATCAGTTTTGCCTTCTGTGAGGTTCCATTATACACAGACTAGCGTAAGAATCAACACGGAACAACCGCATTATAGGAGTGTTCAGATAAAAAAAATGTGAAATAATAATTTAATGTACGATTAATTCTTAATTTTGTTTTCGGAAATTCCAAAATTAGAGTTGTCAGTTACCAAAAATGAAGAGCCCTGAAATTCATCCAATACATAAATGTAAGTAGTATATAATAATTGTATATGTATATATTAGAAATCTCTCCATATGGCAGTGTGTGACAGTGTTTATCAAAACATGGCTATGTTTTGGTCTTTATATACAACATAATATATATATATATATATATATATATATATATATATATATATATATATATATATATATATATATATATAATTATTTATTTATTTATTTATTTATTTATTTATTTATTATAGATATTCTTATTGTTTCTTATGGAAAGTATTCACATTATGAATTTCTTCATTTTATTTATACTACAAGTATTTACCACATAAAATAATTAGACCGTTATTAGTAAATGTATATTATCAAGAACGTTTTTCGGACCTTTATATTTTAATATGAAACAAGTAATTGTAAAATTGTTCGTAAGATTCGACGTTTTTGTAAAATCAACATTAATTATTAAGCCTTGTGTCTTGTAAAGTTTATTTGAATGATCAGAGAATGTATTTGTCATTTTATTTCATAAAACTTAATTTTATTTAATTGTCAAAGACGTGTGTTTATTTCTTGTCTTTGGAAGTATGCTGAAATTCGGTATCAAAATTTGACTATCATGAAATGAATGAAGATCGGTACCTTTGTCTAATTGTTTTAATATAATTTTTTTCAAAACTTACAATATTCTTTAAACTTGTACCAAAATATTTAAATCATCAATACATTATTTTGTTTTTATTCTTATCAAAAACTGTTATATAAATTGTATATCAGTATGATGAAGACTGAGAAGTTGACGTAAATCTGTTTTGGTTTCTGTATGACGTCAACATTCAATCGATTTATACTACTGGTATGATATTTTACCATTTTAGGCAGTTGATATCAGCTTTAAAGGATCCTAATCTTTTTTAAGACTATTGTTAATTCATTGTCTATTATAAATAACATCAGAAGGATATTTTTGTGTATCACGCATTTACTTGTTCAAATTTAAATAAAGTATTATTGACGCATAATCTTTCCATTTTAGACATATTTTTATTATACAATTAGCCTACCATACAGTTATTTGTCTTCAACTCCTTTAAACAGACACGCTTACAAAAATTATCTTATTTTTATTTTTTATATTTTTTTATTTGCTTATTCATTGTTATATTTGATCAGGGTGTTGGAATGTTTGTCAATTCGCTTGCCGAAGGCCGGTTGGTTTCTCGATATTCCTCCATCATCCTATAACAGACCTTCTCGATATAAGTGAAAAATTCTTGGGCGTTTAATTTCTCTACTCAACTTAACTCATCTCAATATTAGTTTTCGTGTCTGAATTTTAGTTCAAAAGCAATGTCATTTTAATTAATACTTGAAAATGTACATGTTGGGTGACGCCTAAAACATACATCTATGCTATTTATATGGTATTCCTCAAGGGCCAATTGCCAATTACCTTTATTTATTTATTTATTTATTTATTTATTTATTTATTTATTTATTTATTTATTTTTATTCTTCGACTTACACGTTAAGAAGAGACAAAACGAAAACGCGATGTCGAATTATCGATCCGTTACTTCCGCGTTTGTGCCTTGATGGCTCTTTGCAATTTTCTTTTCGATTGATAGCTCCAACATCATTATGGAAAGAGCACACTGTTTTAAAATGTTTTAACACTCTACGCTCATTGATAATTAGTACTAAATGGAATATTTAAGTAATTATTTGCATCAAAAGATTTTCTGATTTGAAAGTACAGGTATGCTCCACATGTAGACAAAACAGAATTGTGCCAAACCGTTCAGAAGCATAAAAAAACTTACTTCAATGTAGAACGCGCGTTCGCATAATACAGCCCAATGACATTTTTACCCTTAACATATAACATTGTGTTTCTTACAATGTGTACAATTGTATATAAGGAAGATTGATTTAGACTTCGCATTCAAGCTCACTGTTTCGAAAGCAATGCACTAAGAACGAGACAGAAGAGTAATAGAATATAACCTGTTTGATGTCGTGTTTACATCTAATACATTTAATTTCCTTATGGTTTTTCAGCTGTCTTCTTTACATCTTTTATTCATGGATCTTTATACATCACAAAAAAGTCTGATTCTCGCAGTAAACAATATAGGCGTTGGATTGATTGCTGAGAGGTTCAAAGAGTGCACAACATTATAAAGAACATTATTGCAAATAAACGTGCTTATATTACAAGAAATGTTCAACAAAAAAACCCCATGATTTTCTGCAAAGGAATACAATTTGAACGTGTTATGACTTATATGGAATATGATGTCAGAGAATAGTTGAAAAGGAAAGAAAAATCATTATAGCTCAGTATTGTAAAAAATGTTTGCTTACAAACACCATTCTTCTTCTCCACTTTAGCGAATCGGTGATTCTAAAGTACGTGATTATGGATCACAGTGTCTGTTATCGCCTAGGTTCGAATCACGTTCAGGAAGATCCTTGTAAGAGAAAGATTGTCTGTGTGTGCTTAAAGAAGGTTGGAGTTTTTCACCAGGCACTTCCCTGTTTTCTCCACTATCCCAGAACTGACCGCCTCGTTATAAGTGAATAAAAATCATGACTTAAACGTAAAACATCATTGCTTCTCCAAGCAGCAACGTTAATCTTGGTTTGGTTATATTTGTATGTTGAGGTTCATATACAAAAATGTTTATATATTAAACTTACATTCAAATCGAGTTCTAATGCCCCATTGCTTCTCAACTTGACATTTTGAAGTCGAAAAATCAATTTTTTCATTTTTTCTTTACAAACCTCCTTCATTGTATCGCTAAACAAACAGCAATCGGATTATTTAGAAATCTGACGTAACAAATGCTTGATTCAGAAATATACAAGAACATCAATTAGTCTGTCTTATGTAGCTTTTATTTATTTGTACATAACGACCAACGTTAAATGATATATCACGTGTTCCTTCACGCACATTTAAACACTTAAATTAAATTTAAATTTTAAATTAAATTGCGTAATTACGGGTTAACGCGTTCCTCTTTCTTATGTAAATGTACATGTCGGCAAAGGCTGAGTGCTTTTCACAATTACACTTTTCAGCTGGAAAATGTAAATAAATCGGTATCTGTTAAAAAGCCATGATCTGATTCCGGCATCGCAAATTGTAGAATTATCATAAAGCGTTTTTGTATGAATTTAACGATAAAATTCAAAAAATGCTTTATGAAAATATTATTAAAATAAATTGTTTAAAAGTCAACATTGATGATACACATTGTAAAGTTGGGATGAATAAATGAGTGAATCAATGGACGAAATATCAAATTGATAGAAAAGCTTCACGTAAAAATGGAAATTGGGCTTAACTGAATTAAGATCAAAATCATTAAGACTAATATGGCACATGTCATTTGTTATTATTCTAAACGCCGAATAGATGCAATAATTATGCTGATGCTGCTTTCACTAAGTATTCACTATCTCATAAATCATTGTTTTTGAAACAAAATATTTTAAAATATCTAGAACTACAAATTCTTTGTCATTAGCAATACAGTATAATTTGGTTATGTTAGTAAGGTCATGAATATTTTGTTAGCAAAGATAAACAAACATACAGGACAGTTTGGCCAATTTCAAAATTAAAAATAAGGAAACTGTTTATTGGAGCTGTAATAGCCATGGCTGCATAAAATTTACATATGAATGCAGCTGTAATAAAGAAAGATAAAATAGAGCTCCTTGCCTTCTATTATAAAAACTGTTTTGTCATATCCTTGTTTATGTTTTAAAGCTATTTAGTCCTTTTTAACATTTTAAAACTGATTTCTAACTTTTCAACTCAGATGTAATCTACATGTACAAATTGCTCACATATGCCCCCTTATCATTCAACAAAAGAATATACACTAAAACGATTAGAATGTTAAGTATCAAAATCGGATATCTTCAGAGTTAAGTTAAGTAATGATGTCTAACGTCCTAGTCAAGAATATTTTACTTGTATCGAGAAGTTGCCAGCTAGAGGCAATAGTGCAGAAATTTTGCCTGTGCGTTGCGCTGATGGCATTATACAGCAGGGTTCTTTATCGTGCAACGCCTGTCGTGACACGGGACCTCATTTATTTTAAGTTCCTCTCCAAAAGAACCGTGACTTTCATTTCGTAATACCGACTGCTTGGCGAAAGAACAGTCAATAACCACTTTCAAGTGTTGGGTCAGACCCGATCGGGATTCGAACCCACGACATTCCACTTACGGAGCGAACACTATACCAGCTCAGCTACCACAGTGATGGACATCTTCAGAAAAGAATGCTATAACAAGTTCAATTCCAGACAAAGACATTGTTCAAAATTATTCATGTCACCATAAAGATATTGCTATAGTAAGTGAATTACAAAGTTTATTCAATGATCCGAGTTTATTTCTCATCTTCAAGTCAAAAAAGTGCTTAATGTTTTAGTGTTATACACTTTAAAAAATTTGCTAGATCAATCACTATTATTTCCCTTGATTCTACTAAAGAATATCATCAAATATGCATGTTAATGACACGCAAAGGAAAGGTCCGAAAAATGTCATGCCCATTGCTAATAAATTATATACAATACTTAACATTCGGTTTTCAATACCTTTGTTTCTGTTATTTAACACTTCAACCCTTCTTCAGTTGGTATAGGCACTCAATTGGTTTTACTTGTATGTAAAATTCAAAATGATCATTGTTTTAAAGATTTGTTTAGAAAACACATGAAATTCCCCATCAACTTATCAGTTTATTGTGAGAACTATTGTCTTTTGTTCAAAACGTATCTAGTCTAAAATAATTATTCTCTAAATTCATCCCAAAGTCAATCAAATCTAATTTAATTAAAATTGGTCAAGGTCTCTAACAGGCCCCCGTGTTGGAATATTTTTACTGAATTCAGTTTTAAGAAATTAGTTGCAATATCTGAAATAAAATGAAACAAAAAATAGAATTAAGTAAGCCTAGATTTGAATTAAGCTCGTGTCAGTAAAGAAGAAAAAAAACAAATTTTTTTTTTATTATTATTCAAACCTACGAGAAAATGTTATGGTGTATGTATTTAATGAGACAGGAAACGAAAGAAACTTTGTACCACGCAGAAAACATTCTCAGTCGTTCTAGATCAGCCGATTTTGCCCACTTAATTTATCTTTAACAAGACAGAAATACAATTTGTACAAAAACTGACAAATATATCCCGCAGATAAAACTGATCATTTCACTAAGCATAATACCCTTCAACAATTTCTAACTTTCCCCTGACACATGCTTGATGCATGATACATTTCTTTTTGAATGAGATTATTGCGTGTTTTTCCATCTTACATTCAGCTCTCATTGATCATTATGTCCTAAAATATCATGCTGCATATTAAAACCTCATCTTCGGAGCGCGTTGACTAAAAGAAATAAAGAAACGCAATGCTGTATGATAATAAACAATGTTTCACAACAATGGAATATCGTCATCATGAAATGGAGAAATGTAATCCATGCCATGCAACATAATTGAGATGTTTTTATAAATTTAAAAGATAAATTATTGTCATTAGTTGTATGATAATAAACAATGTTTCACAACAATGGAATATCGTCATCATGAAATGGAGAAATGTATCCATGCCATGCAACATAATTGAGATGTTTCTATAAATTTAAAAGATAAATTATTGTCATTAGTTGTATATTATAAAGCCACGCACTTGTTGATGAAAGATTATTAAAAAAAATTGCAATGGCTTTTATAAGAACAAAATGTGGCTATATCTAAATGATGGAGATTTCATCAATAATAATGGTTGACTTAGATTGAAAAAGGTCTAGCACACACACACACACACACACACACACACACACACGTGTGTGTGTGTGGACCTGTTTTATGCATTAAGTTTGACAATTAAATTCATGCTATGAGCAAGAACTTATGATTGAAATACGCCCATACGCTGCTTTTGAAAAAAATTACAATTAGTAAAAAGAAAGGGGATAACACAAACTTAATTCCGTAAGTTTTATTCTGCAGCTTTATCCTAAGGTGTTTCTTTAGTTATACAAATATACCACAATTGTTTTAACTCGGGAAAAAAATCAGAATCGAACTGATAAAGATTTTATTCCTATGAATATTACATTGAGTGTATCTTATATCGTTTTTTATAATTATATCATCTTGGAAAAACTACTTTTGAATATCAATGTTTGTTGCCATAGTAACGAGTAAAAATCAATTTCAGTATTATTACAGGATCAGATTTGTCTGAATTTATTTAGACAGATGTTAATTATTACGCATGTACTTGTATATTTTGAAAAGTATTTTGATATTATTGTTAGATTAATCTTGGAAGGGGATAAAATACATTCAATTAAATAGAAACATATAAAACATATCTAATGAACAAACACTGATGAGATATGTGTCATTTGCTCAATAAGTTGTCTCTTACTTTTACTTTCCCCATTTTCTCTACTTTATCCATCGCTTTTGGGGACTGTCAGAACCAATTAAAAAGAAAAAAAATAAGAATAGTAGACACAGAATGAAATATTACACAATTAAAGAAGAAATAATAGACTTAAAACCGACATGAGAAATAAAGATAAATTGGTATTCATTTGCTCTGTCAATATACAGTATATTGAAATACTTATTTTTAATTTACATGAATAAAATGGGACTTTTTTGTTTTTGTTTTGAAAAAGTAAAAATCTTTAAATATATATGTTTTGTTCAATGGTTGAAAATGATGTTTTGTTAGTCGAAGGGGTTTTATTTTAACAAACCACATACCTGGACATTAACTCAAGTGCATGTCAAAAGTCAGGAGTTTCATGTTTGGTTTGTTTCAGAATTCATGCTTTTTGGCTTCAAATTTTATTTGTGTAATTTGTAACGGTCAAAAAACAAAAATGAGCTATTTAATAAATCTTTTGTAATGACATAAATACATCCATTTGTTGGAATTGTACGAGATAACTCGTTAAGATATATGTTTGGTTAGGTACTGTCTGGCTTTAACGGCATTAGTCTGTTTATTGTGTTATTTTTCAATTATGCACTCGACCATCTACAATTAATCCTGAAATAGAGAATGATGCGGATAACCGGTAAAGACTTTGTGTTATAGTATAATTATTCATCGATTTTCATTATTTTATCAATTTAGCAAAATATATAATGACAAACGACGACAAATGTATAATCGGTTGCCAAGGAGACATGTTAAAATCAATGGTTTGTGTCGTTATTTCCACATATTAAGATACCGTTTTCACCTGAAAGTACTTTAATTCTAATATTCTAATTGTATGAATATAGAGAGATAATAATTTTTAATTCCTACATTAAATCGTTATCGTTGTTTTGATCCCGGCAAATTAAACTCCATTATATATATATATATATATATATATATATATATATATATATATATATATATATATATATATATATATATTCTAGCAAAACCCCTACCCAGTATCAGATCTAGATGTTAAATGCCTGTCCCTGGTCTAGGGTTTTTAGAATAAATTGCAAAATAAATACTGAATACCGTCAATAAAATTATAGTAGTGCCACTAACATTTGCTCAATCGCCTGTCTAATGTCTGGAAGTTAATTATCAATATTCCCAAATGTTTTTTCTCATTTATAACTGTGTATCATTCTTTGACGTATAATATCGCCATTTTGTCGCATAAGCTGTTGCCATTTTTTTCGTATTTTGCTTTTCGGTTCCTGTCTTTTCAAATTCAATTGCTTTTAGTTCTTATTTATTTGGTTTGTCATTTTCATAGTTGACCTGTTAGTGCCAAGCACAAGTTAACAGTCTTCATGTTAACAGTTATACTTCAGTTTAACGCTTGTCTTCAATTAGAAATCAACGCATAACTTTTCAATGATCATTGTTTAAATTAAATATCTGTTTTCAGGGTAAAAATATTGTTTGCAACATAGATTGTTATATAATGTCTTGTTAGCCATGCATACACTATCGCAGTCTTTGTTGTATTGTTCTTTTACATTGTTTCGCCCATTCTTTTCATTTTCTGTATCATTTTTTAAAATTTTCTTTTACAGTAGGAGGATGGGCCATCGCAGGAATTGTTGTTGGAACAATTGGATTTTTAGTTGCTGTTGCAGTAGTAGGCTATAAACTATATCAGAGACGTAGAGCAAGAAATGCACAGAACAGGTTATCCTCAGCAATCAAGAAAGGTCTTAAAGAAAGTTCAGTGAAGAAAAGCGTACCAACCCGCACACCAATGAAACACAAGGCAACAAGTCCCATAGCACCGCTTGGAAGAGATATCGGTTCGTCATCACCGTCTACACCTCAACATCAACATCCAGAACTAGATTCCGGTCGCAGAAAATCAGAAGTTTATGTTGAAATCGAAAAAGATGGCCAGACACCAGAAAAAGATGAAAGTATGAGAGAAAGGCACATTGATGAAAAGGAGCAAAAATTAGGAAACCTGTATTTTTCTGTCGAATATGATACATTGAAAACGGCTCTATTGGTAACAATATTAAGAATAAGTGATCTCCCACAACGAGATCCTAGCCTTGGAGGGTGCGATCCGTACATCAAATTACAATTGTTACCAGATAAAAAGCACAAATGTAAAACAAGGGTCCTAAGGAAAACACAGAGCCCGATTTACGATGAAACGTTCACGTTTTACGGGATATTGCAGGAGCAGTTACAAGGAATTACCCTCCATTTTGTTGTTCTCAGCTTTGATAGATTCTCGAGAGATGAAATTATAGGAGAAGTCATCTACCCTCTTCAAGGAGTAGATCCGACCGAAAAGGAAATATCTATTTGTAAAGAGATTAATCCACGACATTTGAAGGTAGGTTGACAAAGTTTTATTTGTATTCTAGTTATGTATAAGTTGTCGTCCAGTGTTATAAAGCAGTGAATAATTTTAATTGTCGTTGTTCAATGTTATAATCATTCGACGTATGCTTTCCGTTTGTGAAAACCCTACTATCAAGTTCTGACTCTTCGACTTTAATTTCGGGAATCGAAGTCTTAAACAAAACCAATTGTGAGTATTATTTGATTTCGGTATAAATACGATGTCAGTTGACACCAAATCCCTAGTGATTTTAGCCAGATTTGACAAGGAACCATGCACTTGAAATTTTTTTCCCTACGGAATTTATATTCTAGTAATCGCATATGCTTAATTTATCAAAATATTATATAGACGACATTATATCTTAAAATATACATGTTGTCTATAGTAAAATATTCAAATATGTTACAAAAATACCTGTTCATTTTGATGTACCATAAGTACACATTTTGGAAAATCATTCCTCATTAGTGACATTAGGGGCCGAAAATGTTTATAGTTAAAAACATAAGTCAAACAGTTGAAAATAAATGAATCGAAAGTTCCATAACTTTATGAACCCAAATCCAGCTAATGATTTGCATGAGGGAAGAAACCTTAGTTTTAAATAAATTTCAAAAATTAAGACGGCTGAGAATTTTGCTATATAGTACATTTTCTGACAGCACAAAGTACAACCTTCTGAATTATGGATACCCTCGGGGTGTTATACTCCTCCAGCAACGGTATCCGATCAAGGATAGTAAATATATTTAACAAAAATACCTGTTACATTTTGATGTGCCATATGTACACATTTCGGAAAATCATTCCTCGTCAGCGACACTAAGGGTCGAAAAGTTTGATAGATAAAAACATGTAAGACGAGTAAATTTTCTAAATGACGACGGCACTCGAATATTAAATTATCTAACGCGAAAATTTTCCGATTTATAGTACTTAGTTACCTTAACGGTCATTTCTTAGCAACTTGCTTTTATCAAACATTTAACGTACAATTTGATGTTATTTTGACTGCTATGAATTATAAGGACTGGTGTTGTTGCCTTGACTATATGTTTGTAACATGCATGCTTATGTCACGGTCTTCTATACTTATGTAACAATGGGGTGGTTTTAATACATTATTAAATCCAATGACTGCCTTTATCCTTTAATGGTGTAACTAAAATTATTTACAACACGCTGGAAAACTGATAATATTTACACTTACTGGATGTAGAAATGCAGTATATTTTAAAATAAAGATGTTCAATAATACAGTTAATTGATTGAACCTTTCAAATAATATGTTTTATTTCTATTTTTCTTGAAAATATCATAAAAAATATCATAATAAGTGATCGCGCAAAATAATAGCCTGAAAAAAAAATTGTATAACAAAATTATCAGTTCAGACACCGAAAGCCAATGCAACCAAAAACATGACACGATACAAGTAATAAATGTCTAAAAATTAAACAAAATAAAATAAATAGTTGCTCAAGCTTTGGATTCTGAACTCCCGATTCCTTGATGTTAGTGTACATTGCCGTCGTTAAAGCACCATTCGGGGGTCCTAATCATCACCAGAGATCAAGAGGCAAACATAATAAACTCGCTCTAACATACAGTCAGCGTGAGAATAAATCGCCGATGCGAAACAATTGCATCTAGCAGACATTTATTGCGTGCAGAAATATCATAAATTTACATTTATTGATTAAATTTACATTACATAATTATGAGTGGAAGCAGACATTATATGCCGATATAACCGCTTTACTATCAGTAATAGGCTACATTTTTTACCTTGATGCTTAAATAAAGTTTGTTCTATCAGAGATGAAAATGAGATATCAGTAGAATATCATTTTAACATTTACAGTCAAAGATAATTGTCTACATGGCATGTAGATAATACTAAGCTAGAGTCTTGATTCAGTCAACCATGAAATGGAACGTAAGAAAGGTATCATTTTTTTCATATTTTCTAACAAAAAGTATGATTTTTTATTGAACTTGTTAGAGATTTCCATTTAAAATATACAATTATTTATGCGTGCATTTAGTAGAATATAAATATTAAAGATAGTTGCTAGACTATCGATTTCCTAAATTTTATCAAAAGCATTTTTCTGTGAGAAGTGAACCACTAGAGACATAATTGTCGTTACAGATCAAACTTAACGGATTTTATTCTATGCTAAAGATTTCCATATCGATTAAATTTAATGGAAATACAACCTTTCAATAGACATGCACGTATAATCTATAAAATTTGGATAAAGAGTTAATAAATCTATATGAAGAAATAAATTTGAAAAAGAAATTGTTTCGGATACATTTATTTCATCTCTTGTGAATTTTTTAAAATTCATACATTGATTGATACATTAGCGTTTAACTTGAAATTCTTACTATGCACGTGAAAGTGATCCGCATATTTAAAAATAGTTATATTCACGTGTTAAACTCATAAGTAATTGTTGAATAAAGAGATTGGTGTAAAAAAGAATTATGCACTCTGGATGTTATTATTACCAAAAAAAAAATAAATAAAAAAAATTTAAATAAAAATTAAAGAAAAGAAAAAAAAAAACAGTTAAAGAACTGATTCATTATACAATGTTGTAATTTTTAATAACTTAAAACAAACTCTGTGGCTTACGTGTATAAAAAGAAACAACGAAGGCCCCGAAAATGCTTTATAAAACAAAAACGCCATTATTTTTCGATTTACTTTAGTGACACATAATCACGACCAATATGTTTTACAATAACCTAAATGAGAAAACGGATTTAAAACGTAATATTCCTTTGCGTTCCTTTGAGAATATGAAGTAATTTTTTAGACTGTAAAGTACTCAACACGTGAAATCTTATAATGGCATCTATTGTAAAGTAGTATTGTACATGTGCACATGGTTGTAACATGTGACTGTTTTATGATTGAATGCGTTGACGTTCGATATAAGTATCTATTTTAAGCTGGAAAATCCTAACAAAAAAGCTATGGTACTTTAATCAGATGAAGGATATATGTTTTTAGATTATATGCGTGACATATAAAATTGATTTTGTAAAAAAAATCCATGTAATCTACAAAAACAAACAAATTTCTTTGTTTAGAATAAACAGTTTCATGAATTCTTTTTTGTCATTTATAACTTTAAGCAAAAAGTTCAAAACAATTATTTGATGGCACTTGTAGCACAACGTGCTTTTTTGGTTTTGTTATTTTAAGAATAAAATGAAACCATATTAACAGCAAAAATACAACTGTCTAGCTATTTCTATAACTAGTACACATGTACTGGACTCTTTATTGGACATTTTTAAATTTTTTTAAACGTTGTTATTTTATTACTTCCATTCCGTAATTTCATCATTTTTCAATTTTTTTTTTGAAAATAGGATAAAAATAAAAGTATAAATATTGAAAAAAGTCCAATGCAATGATATAAACAATTTTCTATGCTAATAATATCATTTCCTAAAATTAGAATTAGATTTCATTTGACAACACCTACAACATTGTGTTCAGTCCTGGGATCACATTGTAACACTAAAATCAATTCCTCCCATTAACCTTGATGAGCACAAAATATCAATTTACTGATGCCCTGGTAGCTACATTACATAAATAAATCAATTAAAATTGTTTAAAAACATAATTAATGTTTATAAATTTAGATTCATATAACAGGTTGGACTAATTGATTTATTGCTGTTGTTTTATTGTGATTTTATCTGTTTCAAATTTATTTTGACAAGTGACAGCTGTCACCTTGTTAAAAGAAACAATAGAAAAGAAAATTTAATGTTTATTCGTTTCTATTCGCTTTGCCATGCATAAGTACACTTAGTGTCATCCTAGGCATTTGTGTCATAAACATAGCGTTTGAGTTTGCATTGTTGCATAAAGACGAAAATGCCTTATAATTTAAAACTTTAAATCATTAGGAATTCATAAGTCTTGGTGCTGAAAATTTGACAACAAAGAAGTAACGCTTAAATTCAAACACATTAATGTATTAAAGATATCATAGTGACTGCCGAGATAAACAATTACAATCATTTTGGAGATAGTAAATATTTGGTTTCCTGATTTGCTATAACTCGGGTTTTCCATCTTTTCTAGTCTTTTTCTTTTCCTACTTTTTAAAATTCTTTTTTTAAATTAAAAAAACAAATAAAATAAAAATGCATTTTGATGTTCGTATGATGGGTAAATCATTAATAAATCCAAGAATTATTTTAATTTCAATATTTTTTTTACATTCAAATAAATTGGAAAAATAGTACAAAACAATCATGAGACAAATATTGTAAAAAAGCAACATAAAACAAAAAAAAAAAAAAAAAAAAAAAATAACAAGATGTTTTCAGTCCTTGCAAATGATGGCCGCGTTTTGAACAAAACTAGCTTTTTAAATTACAGTAGAACTTCGATAACTCGAAGTGCTCGGGACTTCGCTGGGGACTTCGAGTTATCGGGGTGTTCGAGTTATCGAAGTTGAAAGATGGTGTCACCTTCATATATGTTTTCCACTACAAAATCTTGATGTTTTAAACAGTTACCTGTACTCGAATGTGAAAAAAAAAGTAAAAAGAAAATTTTTAAAGAAAATACAATAAATAATTTATTAAAGAATTGATATTGACGGTAAAAGCGTGCAAAACGTATTATTTTATTATAAAATCACGATACATGTATATAAGAACAACGAAATCGGAAATCAGATATATGTACATGTTTATCAAAATGCTTATTTTTTACATCCGTTAGAAAATACGAACAGAAACTTAATGAAATTATAAAGCAGTGCAATAAGTAATTTAAGATTTTAATGCAGTCGTGAGTACAACGGGGTTAGTCGTTTTAATTAAGCTTGGAGAACTTGGCTTCTTTTATTACAGTAGAGGATTAGCGTACCTGTTAGGCTTAATTGTCCGTGACGGTACTGGATATTAATCCGTTAATTGATACTAATTAATACGGTAGATAACAAGAACTACTCGGTTATATTCTCTACTATAACGGTAGCCAAATTACCGATTTGTGATTTCTTTGATCGTTTTATTAAACGAGCCATTGATCATACACTGTTAAAAAAAAATTCGAGTTTTTGAAGTTAATTTTAATAGATTTTTAAACTACAGACCAAATTTTTACTTCGAGTTATCGGGGGTATTCGAATTATAGAAGTTTGAGTTATCGAAGTTTTCCTAATATAGTTTATATAGAAAACCGGTCGGGACAAAATAAAGACTTCGAGTTTTCCGTGGTATTCGAGATATCGAAGTTTGAGTTATCGAAGTTCTACTGTAAAAGAATGTCTGCTGTTTACGTTGACTGTGATTAACCAGTTCACTGTTTGGGAAATATTTTGAAATATATATATACATTTCTCATTAAAAAACGATGGTTAATTTGTAGCTAGTTGAAATGTGGGCATGAAAAAAAATTAATAAAAAATACTAGAAATATATTCCTGATATAAAAGACTTTATTTGTCATTTATAAAGTCGGACATTCAACTACAATCTTGAACCGTCAAGAAAAACGAATCTGCAAATAATAAATCGAATTAATGATAACACACTATGATTAATAGCAAATTTAGTTATTTTATAGCTGACTTAGTACGCAATTTCTAGAATGTTAGCTGGACATTAGACAAGAAGTTGGAAACCTTCTAGGACAATAACCTAAAAACCTCTACGAAGAAGACGTTAAATCGGCGAGAAAAAAAACTGTAGCCTACAGCAAATTTAAATATTATGTAAGCTAGACATGGAACAAAAACGATTTTAGCCGAGAAGGAAAGCGACCCATTTATTTTTATAATTGGATACATATATGTATATAATATAATTTTGATTATAATGTATTACACATGTTCCATGTGATGTTGAAGTGCATGCTTTAAACTTTCTGCTCTGATCTTAAGTATAGATACCAATCCTGAAAACCCAATCTTCTCAACTCTATACCTTAAGTTTTTCTTACCAAGGAATCGAAATCAATCTTTATCACACTTGACCAGAATATATCACAAATAAGTGTTCTTTTAAGATAGGATTTAAATCTGACATTAAGATTGCTTTAGAGTGGACACTAAAGAAAGACTGACAATGTAGGCGTCTAATTGACAAAGTAGACTCATGATTTTAATCAGGTAGGCTTTACAGGATTACAGTTATGAGACGTCTTTGTTCTTTTTCCTTATCTTATTACTAATTTATTCTTATTTGTTTTTGTAATTAATATCTAAATAATAAATCGCCCATATAGAAAACCCTGTTCAACAAAATGTATTAAACACAAAACACCACCAATACAAAATGCGTCCGACCATTGTTTATAAAATGTTATAAATGTTGCGTATAATTTTAAAGGATTTTTTCGCAAGCATGTTTATCTTTTATATGAGCATGAAAATAAGACCATACTTTTTTATTGCAAGCAGCGTTGTCACACTTATTGAAATCAACAGGTTATGCAATGATTATAGTCAACTGGCTTGTGGCACTAATTGAAATCAACGGTTAATTCGAGATTCGTAGTCTACTGTTGGTTGATGGCTCAACGGTCATGTCGAGTTATCCATTTCCAGGCGATATTCATGGGAAACGACGGTTATGCTCCGGCTCTTAGTACGCAATCAAAACATCTCGTGATAAACTGCTTAGTACGTAGTCAAAAATCTCGTGTTAAACTTTCTAAAACAATCAATCATGTCTAAATATTATATTAACTTCGGTTAAACAATATTTAATTAAAATTCTAAATATACATTCAAAACAAAGAAATTTTATTATCACGATTGGTTGACTTTAACTACTTTTGTTAAGTTTTCCTTTATAAAGTGAATTATTTTTCGTATAATCGCATGTTTTTTGGTCATAAAAGCATTTGCGTTTTTCAAGTATATAAATCATGAATTTATTATTTAATTGGTTTTCTTCGAAAGGGTAATTAAAACTTCAAAATACGCTTAATGAACGCAGAAAAAATCCCTTATGTTCAAAACATATTTTCTCTTTATTTAGTAGAAATTCCAAATGTTAAAAAACCGTTGTAAATTTATTCATTGTTGGACGTAAACAATTTACAGAATGTCACAAATCAACCCCGGTAATATCGTAAAAGGAACTTTATTGAAATCGATTTTCTATGTTAGGGTTCTTATTGTGCGTCTGGTTTATAACTAGTTCCTCGTTTACTGGCATCTAAAAGTTCCCGCATCAATAAATCACGTTAGTATGATCAACTGCTGTATCACGGGTCCCATTAGTAATAAAATTGCTTCTTCAATCAATATGTTCTTTTAAACATAAAACAGTAAACAACTTCCAAATGCAATTGATTCACATTTTGAATTCTTGTAACATACTAATAATCATTGGTGGCTTATAGGAAATATTCTAAAATTGATGCAGAAAAAAAGCTTCATACAAACAACCAAATTTTAAACTTGTTTGATTTTCAATAAGTCGACTGGCAAGTCACGTACCATGTCATTCTGGTTGGAAATAATTTATGTCCTCACTTTAACATTTCACAAAACAATTTCTTTTGTGCGACTTTATGCGCATATTTAGCGATAATGAGATTGATTGTTTAATTTGATTGGCGTTTAACCTCCAATACAAGTTTACCTTGAATGGAACTACAGTGTATAAATTGGCGCAAGAGAATCTGTGAACTGTAATCAGGAGCCATATTCCACATAATCACCTGTCTAGCTTACCTATTTTGTCAATTGCTCTAACGTAGCATTAAACGAATTGAATTTTATTAAATTAATAATATTTCTTTTAAAAAAAGGAGGAAGCATTCCTATTTTTTTAAATCAATATTTTCATAATCAAATTTGATGCTTCGTACGTTAGCGCTATCATTCATGAAAACGTTTGGAATCAATAATCGATAGTCAACTTTTCTTATATAGTTACCTGTAATTACTTTAAAAGAATATAAAAAAAGAAAAATGTACGGAAAAGAAAAATCGATATATCAGAACTAACTATTAAAGTAAACCGAACAGTATAAATGTTGAAATATTGACCCGTTTTTTAAAGCGGCTCTGAAACTTAAATAGGTATTTTAATTGAAGAGAATTTTGCTTTCAACAATTTTTTTCGTTATTATCGGACTGAGAATATGTCATATTGCTTGAAAGGATACGTTTGCTATCTGCATATAATTGTAATAAATAAATAAATAAATAACAAAGAAAAATTGACAAAACGCAGACAAAAGGTGTCTTCCCTGCTTACTTATTTCGTAGCTTTTTTTATTCTCGTGTTCTTGATAATTCTCACTATTCTGTTCAATTACAACTATATTATATTGGTAATGACTAGAAGTGAAGTTATCAGATAGATTGCCCATAGATATTACAGGCAAATCGATTTGACTTTTCTATAAATGAAGGATATCTCCAATCATTAATCATTCTACGTCCTACGACATCAAATAAAGGGCTTAAATATAGCTGCAAGCCTGGCATTAACGGATATTTGATGTATTCCGAACGTTTTTTTTATCTAAAATACATCAAGAAATTTTTATAGCTTTTTTAACGATCTTGAAACCATTCAACCGAATTCATTATGTAAACATTGCATTTCAGTTTTCACAAATGTTAAAGGAAAGCAGGTGTGAACATCTTTCCCCTTACGTTACGTTACAATTTTTTAAAGATTAATATTAAATAAATAAATAAATAAACTCTGCTTTATCAGAAAGATAATGCAATTTTAATGAAATTCTTATAAACAATTTAAAAGGCATTTCGGAAAGCATGATAAACATTCCTTTCCCTTTTGCAAAACGTCAAACATATTTTTGAGTAAAAATTAAATAAAATCTTAGGCGCAACGCCAAACAGCTACAGTTTATAAGAAAGAGCACGCTGATTAAAAGACGTCCTACGGATTGCTTAGGAACACTAAAGATAGCAAAAAAAAAAAATAAATGCATTAATACCATCATGAGCTGTACTTTAAACAATTTCCGAACGAATAAATGCATAAGATGCATTTAATTTAAGATTAGATAGTAAACAAGTATTCATCTATTGTTTTGTTCTATCTAACTTGCATTATTATTGTTATCTAACATTTTTTAAATTTAAAAATTGTATCTTTATGTTTTTTGTCAGAGATGCTTAAAATATTTCAATCATTTATTGAAGTCAAGTTCCACTGTCATTTCTTTCCGAAACTCGTGTGTTTATAAAATTCGTGTAATCTAAAAAGCATCTCTTTTCAGTCTTTCAACCAAGAATGTTGTTTAAATATTGTTATTAAAAATAGTTAAAATTTTCTCTTACAAATGATTGTAGATATCAGTACCATAGTAACCATGTATTTCCATAAGAAATTCAGACAATCTTAGTGCGTCACATGATAATAAACACGATAGTGGTTGGTCATCTACATGAGTAAAATTTTGTAAAGTTCCTGGCATTTCTTGACAACGACAATAGTGCTCTTGACAACATGGTACTCAGGGGACTGCCACCCTAGAAATGAATAGATTGTCATTGTAAAAGAAATGGATTCTCGTTTAGCAGACAAAAATTCTGATCAGTTAATTGCTGATGATGACAATAAACAATCAAAATTAATAATAAAAAATTTAATTTAAAAACAAATAAGAAATAAAAAGCACGTGATATTCTCTTAAAATGTTAAGGGATTGTCTCAGAGCTAAAAACAAAAAATTTCAATTTTGAAAATATAGTCTGCGGCTAAGGCACTATATATCAAAGACAAAACTTTAGTAGCACAGACCCTGAGAGAAAACATTATGATGTATGAATAACATAACATTATTATACACATGTATCAGTTTTTAGCTTTTGTTGTAGCGCGTTCCTGATGCTTGGCTATTGCCAAGTGAGAATGTTACTGTCCGTCTCGTTGCTATGTTATTATTAAGTATGTTTTGTTGCAGTTCGGTCTTGGTGCTATGTTTATTGTTAAGGTGTCATATTTTATCAATAATATTACAATGGACAATTAACTGTCCTAAACAACAATGTATTATCAAACTTGTTTATGAACATAAAAGTTTATCAGTGATTGCGAAAAAATCTGTTACTAGATAGATGTTTGAAATCAATAAAAAGATGTTGAGACGATAGAAGGTCATTAATGCAATTATATTCTTGAAAAATTACATGTTACTTGAAGTTTTGCTTGAGGGACCCACGGCTAATAACTTTGTTGAGATTAAAAGACACATTTACGCTTTAATATCAATAAATATATCTATAATAGAAGAAATAGGATTATGGAAACGTAATGAAGATATATTGTACAAAATACCAAAAGGGATACTAGTTTTTTAGTATTCTGTTCCACTTAAGGTCCATTTTCTAATAACAGCCAACATAAAACGCACAAAAAGCTTTTAGCTAGTTAAGAAATGTATACACCATGTTTCTCAAATTTCTATTTTTGTGGGATTTGACAGTTTTTTTTTTCAAGAAAAGCCAATGAAATGTTGTTAGAAAGGTCAACAATTTAGGGATTTAAGAGTGAAAAGCGTTGTATTACTTCCGTTTATTTACCGTTCTTCTTCAGTTCTTAGGGTATTTTACGAAAAAGATGCACGTCTGTTAAATGCCTACAGATATTTAGACCTACTTCACCATCAGCTTTGTACTTTTTTGTAAAGTGAACATTTTTATCAAACATTTCTATAGCCAATCTATATCAAAGGAACCAGATAATTATTATCATCAACAAAGAAAATGTCGGCTTTCATCTTTTGGCTTGAAAATGATATAATTCGTTAGTGTGATTTTCAAATAAATCCACGTTAAAAAGATCCATATTTTTTCATTTGCATATTTAAATTTCTGTTATTCTATTCCCATAGTAACTGCATCAAATGATATTGGTTTCAAAAAGGTAGATAATTTAAATAAAGCAGTAATTGCATCACGCAGATAAGATTTAAAGTGTTTTATGTTCGTTGTATTTCAAAATTATTATTCAGCTTGTCTTATAGAATAATCTGAAAAATAAATACAAACCGTGTAAGGCGATAAAGGATTATTTGGAAAATAGCCAGTAACCGTATAATTTGCTTGAGACATCGAGACAATACATTAAAACGAAACTTTGTCCCCACAAACACGTCCATGTGTTGCTAATTCCAATATTTGCAGCTTTGTAAATCATAGAGTAACAAAGAAAATCCAGAGCAGAAACAAAATTTACTTGATATAAGTACATAAAAGATAACTGATTTTTTTTTTAAAAAATGGACTTTGAGAAACACATCAAAAATAATTATAAACATAATTTGATTAACGAACGCCTCGACGATTTTTATCCAAGCACTTAATTAAATCGATGATCGCAATATTTATCTATAAAAATGATGCCCGACAGAAATAAGCGCCGAATAATGAATAACAGCACCTCTTATCACATAAGTATGATTGCCTTTCGAGCTAAAACTAGAGACAGAAAGATTTTCAGTTTACTTTCCGAAGGTAAATTTTTTTTTTTTGTAAGGCCAACCACCCTTGAACTCTCCAACGTTCCAAGTAAAAAAAAAATCATAAAATCAAACTCCTTTTAAATATGCACATCAAAAGTTTAATGAAATATGTCAATTGATACAAATAATATTTCTATTTTAAATTTGTTGTGATTTTATTTTTAGATTTATTAGAATTTAAAAATAGAGCTCTGAACAATACAATCACTAATGAAAGAAATATTATCCTTTTTCCATGATAGGCAAAAATACTGAAGGGCCAAAACATTCTACATAAATAAATAAAAAACAATGTGTTTTAAGCAAATTGGTTTTAATCAGGTTTTAAAAAGCATTACAACATGGATAAAATATTGCTGTTTCTATCAAAATGCTGCTCGATTTAAAAGAATAGAGTGCGTCAACTCTTGTTATGGACAAATTATGTCTTCAGTATATTTATAATTATCATTTAAATCAGACAGAATGTGGTAAGTGTTTAATTCAATAAGTACTGTTATGCATCATTACTCATTTTTTAAACATTCATTCTTAATTTTAAGCTTTGGTGTTACAAAAATTTCGAAACAAACTAATTTTCCAATTTCATTTTTTATTTTTATTTTTATTTATTTATTTATTTATTTTTATATTTAGCTATATTTATTGAACCCTTACCAAAATTAAGATAAAATGCGACTCTCTCTCTCTCTCTCTCTCTCTCTCTCTCTCTCTCTCTCTCTCTCTCTCTCTCTCTCTATATATATATATATATATATATATATATATAGATATATATATAGACCTGTAAACCGTCAGAACTTTCTAGCTTTTACTTGTTTCTAAATACAACTAAGATGCCATTATAATGAGAAGTAAAAGTTATTTGACATCGACCACTGAGTTAATTTGATCCTTACTTAATTATAGCTTTTTTATAAATCCAAAAAACTGAAATTATTTTAATTTTGTTTCGAATCATCAATGTATAAAATCAAGAGAATTAAAACAACACTCCGTGTTTAATTATTTTTTTTACTATAACGTTTACCAATGGCGTAAACACTTCGCGATGTGAAAGCAATAACATTGCAATTTCTAATACACAGCACATAATTTCAAATGTAAATGATTGATAGCATAAATGCATTATTACATGAATGAAAAGTGCTACGTATGGCACACGGGGTGCCAATTTCACCATTAAATTCGCTGTAAACACACAATATATAGGTTTTTGTGTCTGGTTCCCATTGTGTTTTACAAGTCCTATGCCGAGCATCAATAGTTTATAATAAGATTTTTTTTCTATTTGACAAATCGATTTTTCAGTTAAGTCCGCGAAATGCGTTTATTTTTTTTTTATTCGAAAATTTCAGATAATTAAAACACTATATGAATATCCAGTGAAGGAATTTTTGAAAAAAAAAATTGAATTTACCTTCACCAAACAACCTTGAAATCCTTATTTAAAAACACAAGGATGCGCATGCGCAACTCTACTAGATCAAATTTGATGTCATGTCAAACATCTCATACATAAACCTTATGATGTTGTTAAATATTACCTAAATATGGCTGTTTGTTCTTCTCAAATGACAATTTTAAAACATTCCGTATTACAATGTTGACAAAAGGTAGTTACACTTACATATACAAAGCTCATTATTTCAAAATTAGCTTTTTTATTGCTTCTTGAATAGATGAAGCTACGTATGACGCAATAATTGCCAACTCCATTGGTAATTGCGTTGAGTACACACCGTTAATCTGGTTTTTATATCAGGATCCCACATTGTTTATCAGTCATATGCCATTATCGTGGAAAAATTAGTATCAATTAAAAGTATTTTTTGACTAATCGATTTTGCAACTAAAGGTTAAGTCCATAAAGCTTCTGTTTTATTACCTAAATTCGCTGTTTAAATGTTACAGAATTATTGTTTATAATAAAAATAATAATAATAGACAAACGTTATTTCAGAACGAAAATATTGTTTATTTAACTATTTGTCATTTAAGGATTTGGTCTTATATAGCTGGTAAAACTCTAAACCTTACATTCAGAGTCTTTGTTTTTTTTGTGTAATAAACAAGCATAACCTGTAAACTAACTTTATTTCAAGATTTAAATAAATAGGTTTTGGATTATTTAAATATACCGAAACCATGTCCCAAAACAGCCTACATATTTGGTTTAAAAACTATAAAGAGTAGTAAAAGATTTTTTAGTAATACATGTTTATTTTGTAAGATAAAATGAAACAATAATGAACACTTTTCAGATTTATATATCAGTCATTGAAAATTGTTAGATATTTCCATACATATATCTATATTTGATTTAACTTTTTTTTCTATTTACTGCACTAAGTTTAATATTTTCACGCAAAATACTCAATTACCTTTGCATGTTGTTTGAAATAAAATTTGTATCTATATACAGAAAACAATTAGGTTAAAGCATCACTTCACGTGAGGTGAATAAACCTTAGTAAAGGAAAAAAGAACGCTGATATGCCTTGTCTTAAAATCAATAAATGTCCAATTTCATATGCATTGCACATAGTTTCAAACGTAAATGATTTATAATAATTACACAATGTTAAATAAACAGAAATAAATGTGATGCACTGAATGCTAATTTTATCATAAATACGTTGGAAACACTCAATTGATTGGATGTCCATCATGTAAAAATCCCGTTACCATACACAAATCGATAGTTTTTTACTAGTTAGAGTTTTATCCGACAAATAGATTTCAAAATAAAATGTTAAGAACATATTGCAATTTAATGGCTGGCATAAAATTGTTTCATGGTTTAGGAAACATTAACATAAAATGCACGCTAAAACAGATTTAAATCGATGTTAGTACAAGAAGCTATTAAAATGAAGCTTTGGTATTTTATAATAGATTGGCATGCTTGAAACCCTTAGTTCCTATTAAGACGTAAATAGACAATATCTACAATTTCAAAAAAAATTGAAGTTGAGTAAAGGTTTTTATTCTTTTTTCTTTACTTATATCATGGTCGTTGTATCCAGACTTATACTGGTTATATTTGACTTACCATAGTTTTTTTGTTCCTTTCATTTTCAAAATTGACTTGCTCCTGATGGATGTACTAGCTAGATGGAGGTGCTTACCCTTCCGGAGCACCCGGCCTCACTTCCTTGATGGAAATTCATGTGTATAACTTATTTTTGCCAGCTTTCAACGTTTTTACTCTGTTTTCTGGGATAGTGATTTGGACAAGGACTGGTATATTTGTTTTATTTAGAGATGGTAGAAGTAATTGGAGTAATAAAAACAACCGACCTTCAAGAAATGAATTGTCAAATTTTCGCACATTATGTTCTGTAACGAGTCTGATTCAAACCTTGACAACAAAAAGCGCTGTGATCCGTATTTCGCCTTTTTCGACCGCTCAGCCACCTA
The DNA here is from genome assembly GCA_029721355.1 of Tegillarca granosa. Classification (NCBI taxonomy): domain Eukaryota; kingdom Metazoa; phylum Mollusca; class Bivalvia; order Arcoida; family Arcidae; genus Tegillarca; species Tegillarca granosa. The sequence goes on along the minus strand of CM056600.1, from coordinate 16,098,980 downwards.
AGCACAAACATTGAAAAAAGGCATTTTAAAAAGCATGTATTCCAACTAATTCAGATAACCAGTAGACATTGATCGGTAACAAATATGTTTTGGAAAATGTTTCTCTTAAGATCAGTTTATAGTATTTTATTAAAGTATCGACCCGTCATTTCTTTACTGCAGTCAATTCAAACATATCTGATTAGAAAACCTGGACTTTGACTGGATACTGAAATTTTCAAGAAAATGTCAATTGGTATGATAAAAGAAGTTATAAAGTCTCTAGTTAATGAATTCTGTGGATGAACTGCCTCTCAATGAATACTTTAACTATAACATCTTGAAATATTTAAAGATTTTTATATAATGTAATATTGTTGACAGAATTGGACGTACTCAAACCTAGACGATGTCCATTGAGACAATTTCTATCGAATTTCCTATTAACCAGGGCATCAATTCGATAGAGACTTCGATTGAATTGTGTTAAACGCGTCGTTTAGTTAAAATAGAAATCTTTTTTTGAAAGGATTGTATTAATATTCATCTGAGTCTATATAGTTAAAGTATAAATATTGGCTTGAAATAACAAGAATGTGATTCTGCTAAAACCAGTAAAAATTCTATGATGCACTTTATGATTTACATCTATGCATTATACTTACGCATTACTATTCAACTATTTAAGAACTATAAGGCTGATAACGAATAACCAGAATGTAGGTAATATCAGAATATAATAATAATAATAAATAAAAAATAAATAAATAATAATAATAATAATAATAATAAACTAAAACAAAACAAAACAAATAAAAAAATAAAAAGTAAATAAGTCCTAAAAGGTTGTTTCTGTTTATTTAATAGAGATTAAACAAATATACTATGAACAACTTTGATTTGTTTGGGGAAATATCTTATTAATCCCAACTGCATGCATAAAAATCTATACTACTTCCAATAACATCGACTTCAAGGTCAAAGATCGTGTTATGAATGTTTTATTATTGTTCTATAATCAATTCTTTATTAACGACATTTTTCTGCCATTGCATTCACAACACTACCACAGTCAATAAATCAATGAAATGAACACAAATCTTGTCCATAACGAGGGAGTTTAAATTACGTAGATCATTATACAGTTTGATCAATTTTGATACAATTAACAAAGACCTTTTAATCTTAATATAGCCATTGAATACATGAATAAAGTAATACTCTCTCCAACGGAAAAAAGAAAGTAGATTTTAAGTGAAATGAAATACTGTAACATTCTTAGCTCCAAACAATTCAAGATATGTTAATTTCAAAATCACTTATCTTTTTAAAACAATTATTAAAACTAAGGTTGTTCCCTCGTGCAAAGCATTTTTAACTGGATTTGGACTCATATAATTTTGGAACTTTGGATTCATTCATTTGCAACTGTTTGGCTTGTTTTATATCTATCGAACCTTTTCGCCCCCCCCCCCCCCCAGTTTTCCCTTTGAGGAATGAATATCCGAAATGTGCACTGTATGGCACATCAAAATTGAACAGATATTTTTGTTATATATTTAGACAACTTTTAGAGTATTAGTTCATATTTTCAATTAAATTTAGCATAAGACGAGTAATTTTCTAATTTTTCGCGCATACTTTGTTCTGCTGGCTTTTACTTGTAATTAGATTGCTAAATTATGTTGTAAAAATAAGAACATTAATTCATGATCAATATTTGCAAAATGATAGGAAAAGTAAGAGATTTTTTGTGTCTCATCACTGGTGTCACTTTATCATTAAATCCATTTAGGATCGGAGATTTTGGAATGGCCATCTTGATGAAAACTAGAACTGTCATTGTTTTATGTGACGTGTAAATCTCCAACATGTGCTATTTATCGTCCACTGAAACTAAGTTTCGCTGAAAGGGTGTGAAGAATTATGTGGTACACAAAAGAATCAATTGGTCTTCCTCTTGATTAATCGTGACATATCCATTGGTTAATATGCCTTTTTGTGCTTGTTATTAAGTCTTTACGTGATTGTTAGTTCGTAAATGGGAAAAAAAAGATAATTAACGGGAGATATGATAGTTAACTTGATACCGTAGATATAATGAAATGTTGCTACATTATTAAAGTACATACACATGTATGTTTTCCTTCTCTTTGTAAATGAAGAACTGTTATGCCATTATTTTTTGTGATTTTCATGTTGTTTGAATTTGCATCTTTTACCGTATTTAATTTTTGTATGAAATTCTTAATTTTCTCCTTTGTATCTTGTACAATGTTTTTTTTATCATAAGTACTATTAGTTTTTTGGTATTGTTATTATAAACAGGTTTGTGGCTTTTAGCTAACTTTTTTTCACTGATATGTTTTTTAATCAATTTGCTAGCTTCGTACCCAAGGCCGTGGTGAGCTTTTGGTGTCATTGTGCTATCAGCCTGCTGCGAACAGATTAACAGTCGTTGTACTCAAGGCCAGAAACCTTCCAAAAATGGACATCACGGGACTATCAGGTATTTCACTTTAATTCACTTTCAGTGCAAAACATAAATATGCATCCATATGTAATTATTTACAATATAACCTTTTCATAGACATTATTTCAATTATTACTTTTGGATTATGATTAAGACAAGGACTGGTATGTTTGTTTTTCTACTGCAAATTTGCATACACACTTGAGACAAAAATGAAAAAGTAAACAAGTATACAATAAGAAATTAGAGCATTCGAGCAACACGCGTTCGACTGAGTCTTCAAGACATCAATTTCCCAAGCAGGTGGAAGTAATGATCACATTAGACTTATAACGTCTAGTACATCCTATAGAGTCTACTATCGGCTGATTCTGAAACTCTCACATTCAAAATATTGAAAACTTTGTGATTGGCTTTTTATCTCTGGCATTTATTAACTAATATCGTGATATAATTTTAAATGTTGTTTGTTTTTCAATGAATTTACTCTCAATAGGATATTAAAATTTCAATCAGACTCGCAAACGACCATGCAGACTTAACAAGTAGTATTTGAGTATCCCTATTTCCGTTAAAGAGAGAATCGAAGGAAAACCAGTGTCTATCATATCAATAACTTGCGTGGTAAAATACTTTAGGGAAATCGTAATGATGTGATACTGTGCAAAGAGTAACAAAACATTCATGAATAAATTATCATGCAGTGCAGATAAAAATATCTGTACAAAGTAACAATCATTAAAATGTCAGACCGTCACCGGGTAATTAGTATTTTCTCTAGATCATCAGAGAAAAAGAAACAGACAAAACATGTTTTTTCATGAAGTCGTAAAATTAAGTCGGTCACAAAGTCGTGATGGAACTTATTTTTTTGCTTTGAGCTTCAATGGTCAAACTGTTTTGATAGAACAAAATAGCGTACATTTCAAACCAAATGTCAAACTGTTGTAAATGCGCACATTTCAGGCATACATTTGTTAAAATATCTAAATGATTTTTAAAAAGTAAAGCTTTAAAATTTTAACTAAATGATTTTTAAAACGTAAAGCTTTAAAGAGTGAAAATGCTTAATTGAAAAAGCGACGACTAGTCTAAGTCTTTTGACTGAAAGAATGTGGGATTTTATGAAACGGATTATTTATAATTAAATAAAACTACAAGCAACTTTGTCATTAATATTCTTAAAATTTACAAAAGGAAAACGTATAAAAATATACCCTGTATAAATCGAAGATGAATAAGGTCCATGTGTTTACCATTAATAGAAATTAATAGCGACGGAATAATGGTTATAGCAACTAAATTACCATGCTTTATTTTACAATCAGAAATACACATTTTGATGTGTAATATGTGCACTTTTCGGAAAATAATTCCTCACTAAACTTACAAAATTGCATCTATAACCATTGTTTGGGTACAAATACTTATTTTATTTATTTCACGGTATTGACATAATGTTTATTGTAATTTTAACATGATCTTAGACGTGTAATCAAAAGATGTTACATTTCATTGCACAAACAATTATACAATTTGCAAACAGTACACAAGTGAAAGTAATATTGTGACTTAATTTAATTGTTTCAAATCAAATAACGGCTAAGAAAAAACATATTGCATGAAAAAATATCCACAACTCAACAAGAATCCATTGGCCTCCGAAGTCTAAACTTGTATGGAGGTTATGATTTCTTACCTCCAATTTGATTTATTTATGACGCCAATCTTGCTTATATATCATAAAGGTGTTAATTAATGTTTTGTGACATTTTATGTTGTGTTCCTTTTAAGACATTTATATTTGAATAAATTCCGTCAATATTCTTTTTCTTACAGATCCATATGTCAAAATATACTTATTGTACAACGGTCAAAGAATTGCCAAGAAGAAGACCCACGTGAAAAAGCGTACACTGAATCCAGTTTTCAATGAATCCTTCTTGTTCGATGTCCCATATAACGAAGGTCTACAGAACATCAGTTTGGAGTTCTTGGTTCTTGACTGGGACAGAATGACAAAGAATGAGGTCATTGGTAGACTGGAAATTGGATCAAGGACCACAAGTCAACAGCTGCATCACTGGAATGAGGTTATGAATTGCCCACGCAAACAAATCGCAGAATGGCATAAACTAAGAGATTAATGGATAAGGCATATGTTTTAATCTTATCGGAAAATCATTACCAAGAATTCAGTATTTACTGATGTCATTTCAAATATTAGTTAATGTTTCTGATGTGAAATATGTACATGAATTTAATCCAAACACAAGTGACATGACACAAACTTAACCTAGGCCGATTCCTTGAAAGCGAAAGTGTTTGTTAAATACAATTTCCTTCTCAGTTGTCCCTTGTACGTTAAATTGTATTACGAAATTCAGTTATCGATACATTGGTTATTTTCTCGCCATTTTGACCATGAGAGATATAATTTTATGCGATCCAATTTTGACACCTAAGTATCCCATTAGTAGTATAGAAATTGAACAATAAAAGCTATCCGTTGTTTTTATTTCGCTAAAACGGGAATGTTATATTTAATTCAGTTCGACTTTTATTAATAAACAATAAAATTGCGAAATGTTGGTTTTAAAATGTATCGGAGAAACATTATCAATGCGTTAATACGAGCTAAAAACACAAAAATAAAATTTTATCAATAACATTGATAACTGTACATTGGATATGACCATTGATTTAATTGTGATAGTGTATACAATCTAGAATAAGTTGCAATATGATCCTTTTTCATTCCTGTATACAAGTAGTTTTTAAATCATTATTTTTAAATACACATTGATGTATTTTGAATTATGTTTAAATTCTGTTCAGTTTTATTATTTAAACATTGTAGAGTGTTGTCTTTTTGTAATTTCATTTTTGCAAAAATGTTAGTTTTTACCCGTTGCCCGTTTAATTCCTGAATGTAAATAAATTCTAAAATATAACGAAATATCGAAAGATAATGATTACTGTACAAGTTGAATCTGTGTCAAAATTCCGTGTTTTTTTTCAATTAAAACGTAAATGTTCCACAACACTTCAAAAAAGGCATAGTGAAACTTTATCATAAGTTATAAGTGATTAAGTGTTGTTTTAAGATTGTATAAATGTTAAGAAAATATATTTTCATAAGTGAATGATCAAACCAAATGTTGTACAAATATATTTACCTATTCTTTAATGTTTATATAGTGAAACACACACACACACACACACACACACACACACACACACACACATTCGTGATTTAAATAATTACTTTTAGCACTGCCAAGGTGTTTTGTGATTTTTTATTTTATTATTTTTTTTGTTAACTAAAGATTAAGATTTTAACTACCAACACTTTATGTTTAGAATACTGAAAATCCAAAACAAGATTTGAGAAGGATAATTTTCATAAAGGCTTGTTCAAACAGCAATTGTGATAATTTTAATCATTTTATGTTCGTATACTCTAAAATATGTTTGAATCTAGATGCCGTTTAGTTCTCAGATATTTGTTAATTTTTTGTGATCAAAGTCTGAATTATTTTGAAAAAATATTAACATCGGCGATGTTAATACATTTTACATCATGAACAAACAAATCTATCAAGCCATTAGTAAAGTAAAATCATAAGACCTACTAAAATAAGTTTAGATCAGACAATAAAGCCACAATGATGGTGTAAGTATTAAGGCTCTGTGTATGATATCTTTGTGGTCAGGCTTTATAAATTTCCAATTATTTTTATTGTCCGCAAGTAGAAGTCAAAATCAATATCAATGTGTGATCTTCATTAGTTTCTGAACTAAACCAGCGTTTTTTCTTTATCCAGTAAAACAACTCATTCATTGATATAATTAATCCATGGCTGAAATACGTTTTAACAAGAAACGTTTTAAGACATTGTTACTTGAAAGAAAATATATTTGTTTTCGTTATTCATAGAGGAGTTAGTATATATGTAAAATATGTATGCCTTTAAATAGCTTTAGAAAAACTTTTTAGAACATATATTAATCATAATACAGTATTGATTTTTCTTTTTTGATTGGAAAGTGTTTGCTTGAAAGTAAGCTTTTATCTGGCATTAGATGTTATTTAGTTAAGTTTAAAATTATGTTTTTTAGCTTTTACTTGTTTGCATAAGTCATGAAACTAAATATTTGTATTTTACGCAATTTCCGTTTGATTGTACATAACTGATTTTGATTTCTTTTTTACAAAAATAAATAATTGATTACAGAGCTTTCGTTTACCAACAGATTGCTATTATCAGATTTCGTTATTTTTAAGTAATTGTTGTCTAATGACTTTTATTGATGTAATGTATTAATGTTCAAATGTAGTTCAGAAGAAAAATAAGAGTATCAAATGAAAAGTATAAAATATGCCTAGGCTAATAAAGGTCCTAAAAGTTTTATGGTCGTTATCACAATATTGTTGATAAGTATGAAGAGACTGTATCCGAACTTTACTTGATATATTTGACTTACCATAGTTTTTTGTTCCTTTTCATTTTCAAAATTGACGGTGCACGTGACGGGTGTGCTAGACGAGAGCTAGTCAAGAAGCGCTTACCCTTCCGGAGCACCCGGACTCCCTTACTTGATGGAAGTTCACGTGTATCATTAAATTTGCCAGTTTTCAAAGTTTTACTGCTTTTGGGGGGATTTTGAATTGGACATGGACTGGTATGTTTGTGTTTTATCTATTTTTCAATACATATGGAAAAGAATATTGTCGCTAAAATTGTCACGGTTTTACCAAACGAATAGAATCATAACTTACCTCTGATCCTACGAGTTTTTTTTTTTTTTTTTTTTTTTTTTTTTTTTTTTTTTTGGTATAAGATGTAAAATTGTCTTTTTATTATGTTTTACATGACTTCAGTCTTTTATTGATAACTGTTGTATCTTTTTCTGCCTCTAGCCATGAATAGTGCAGTAATGCTGACGTGGCTTCACACATGAAATAACTCACTCACTCGCTCACTTACTCACTCACCAAATAAATTATCCGTGTATCCTGGAATCATAATACAAAAATATGTTTTACTGTTGTCAACAAAACCACAACGCACCAATAACCAAATTATGAATAAGCCAAATACATAAAATATTTGTAAAATATTTGTAAGAAAATTTCGTTAATATTATAAATATTGGCAGCACAAAATCCACCAGTGAATAATAATAAGAATCGATCTTACAGAGGAAATACGGAATGTAGAACCTGCTTACTCTATTTGAATGAAGGTTATTACCAGTAAGATCATTAAACAATACATTATTTCTGATAATAAAGGAGACTCCTTGGTGGAGGGAAATGATGTATTTTGACAGCAGGAAATTAGGGTGATTAGTTTTGAGCAAAAGTTCATACAGGTTAATTCAACCCGACAATTATCTAACTCTTTGTGTAAAATTAACTTCGTCTTTTAATGTCGTGAAAATCTTCACGGAACCATCCAGCTGTAAAAATAAAAAACAGGGCTAAAAATTTTGAAAACAATACATATAGCAAAAACGCCAAAGAATTTTTACTATAAGAGAAAAGATCAGGGCCAATGTTATCAATATCAAATTTGAAAATATAAATCAGTTCAGATAAGTCGAACCTATTTTTAGATTTTAGAAAACAGTCCTAGGGGAATACAAATATTACAGAAAAAACAACATAGCAGCAAATCACGATGTAAAACAATCCAGTCGATACAATTTCAGCTGACAGAGAAGTCTATCTATTCCTGTATGTTTTGTTTTATGAATCGTCTTAGAAAAATACAAACATGACAATCTACATAAGATAACTGTAGCATTATTCTTACAATTTAAATGTCCTTTATCTTCGTGATTTGAGGTCTCTTATCTTTTTCCATTTCATTTTAGAAAATATTTATGATAAAGGATAGAATTTTCTTTTGAAATGTCACGTTATAATTTATATATTAGTATTTCACTGATGAAGCCTGACTTCAAATGATCAAAGCATTTTACTTTATAGATAGACTATTGTCAATAAAAAAGATATTATCAGGCTTCATGTTCGAAAACGTCTATCAATAGATTTTTGAAAATAAAATATTACAAAAATAGGCCACATTATTTTGTTTTAAGAAAAACAAATAAAAAAACAAAATAGCAATATATGTTTGAAAATAAAAATAAAATATGAAATCTCAGAAACCTATCCTTTAAAATTGAAGGATACAAACATATATACAAAACCAAACTCTTAAATATATAGAAAAGCACAAAAACAGATCTATAATAATAAAGTCAAATACAATGCTTCGTGTATATTGATTCCCTGTTTGTATATACACAATAATGTTGATTATATTTATATATATATAAACCGTTGTCAATGATATTGTATTATACTGTTGATGTATCATCTGGTACGATCTAAAGTTTGAATGAAATTATTTTGTTGAATAAATGAATTATAAAAAACAGCTTTCGTTATTATTAAACTTTACCTTTATCCAGTAACTGTTAAACAACGGCTCTGCATGAAAGAAAAATACTGAAACACACAAGATTATAGTAGTATTCAAATTATTTAAAAGCAATTTTAGCTATTCAATATAGCAAAATATGTACTAAGCATTAGCCTATGGAACATGCACATACAATATTAAGATTCTGCTTGTGGTCCCTTAATCATAGTTTGCTTGCTGAGGGTCGGTGATTTCCTCTGGTTTCTTTTGTTTCCAAAACTACTTTACAAATATTGATTGCAACGTGACTGAAAACGCTATAATTCAACCCAAATCGTCATTTCACAACAAAACGAACAAAATAAGAGACACATACCCATTGTTTGTAATACAAAGTTGAACCTGTTCAAGAACGTTAGTAAAATATTGCTTGGAAAGGGCTTAGCTGTATGTATGCCTACATTACGATGTTTACCACTGGTAAAATGAAATATGACTTTTCATTTAAAAAAATTGACATATATGACAGTAGGGACCATATAATTGAAGAAACATCACAATCTTCATTTTAACTGAATATGTTTATCTACATCAAAATGTTGTAATAATTACAGATCGATTTAAAATATTTTGTCTTAAATATTTAAGAGCATTTCGAATGTTACGTGAAACAGTCTTTCACTGCAATTCATAGATAAAACAGGAATTTTGACATATGAATACAGCTGCTATTACATTAATTCTACATCATCCACTAAATATGGTGCTTAACAAAGCTTCATCGATTTATCATTTTATTTATTTATTTTTTTTCATATGGGTTATCTAATAATTTCAAACTGCATCATACGTCAGATTATATTAGAATGTTTTCGGGCATGATGTTTTCAACTTGCGCAGAAAGTTGTAAAATTTTCAAATCGCCATAACACTGAAACATATTCAAAAGTACACAAAATGGAAGGAACCGGCTTGTAACACTTCTGTTCAATGAAAATTATCTTGAGTGGTACTTCATTACGTTGACAATTTAAACTGAATGACTGACCGGGAACAGACATACAGATTCCTTCAACTTTGGCATTCTTATATATACAATGGGCCCAGTAAAGTATTCATCTAAGAGTTCTTAAAGCAAATTATTGTCTATAAAATCGGTTTAATAACATTTATTTAATCATATAATCAAAATCTTCATTAATTTACTCAATTAGTTTCCACGTCTAGTTTGACCTTATCACTTTAGCGCCATCTTTGTTCTTTACGAAGGTAGGTATTATAGATTAAGGTTTTGTGTCGCAAACAGTGTTCTCGTGCACGTTTGTGTTGTTATAGCGAAATTCTGTTACGAGAATAAAGTTCTTGACCCGATACCCGAAAGCTTCTTGCTCAAAAACACCCAAAATAATTTAAACAAAACGCTATATACAGCTGCATGAGACTAACCCATGTATGACATGTAACCATCCATTCCATTCAATTTAACTTCCAATCCTAAGCATTATGTTGTGTAAATCTAGCCTGTTTTTGCGTGGCAATGGAAGGTAAACCTCTAAAATATAATTTCTGGACCAATCAGTGTTTAATTAGGTTTGGCAATTTCTGTACATCGAACAAAAAGGACACAGTTTCTCATGAGAGAAAATTCGAATTAATAAATGAATATAAAAGGGAATTAAGTTCGATATCGATGATAAATGATCTTATGTTTTTTCTCCGACTTGGTCCAACAACTGTCCAACAGTCAATGAAATTCGATTTTTTAAAAACTTAAAATGTTGTTTGAGATACAATTATAAAGGCTCATTAAGCAAAAATGTGATAAAAATGACCTATTATAGAGGTTACAAATACCATTGAACCGGGTGAATATAAACCTTACTATATATGGAATATTTATTATCCTGATAATGACGTTATTTCCGATTAAAATTGCAATCTGGCATGTATGAAATTAACAAATCAATTCCATGAGAAAACGCGAGCTCTCGTGACATTTTTAATCAATCCTGTCAGCAGGTGCGAGCTTTAATTTATTAACGATATTGTTTACATAGAAATGAAGTAATATCACATCTTAAACACGTGTAGGTGTTGTAAATTTCTGAGAGTGGATTTTCAGAGAGTTTTCATAATTTGAAAATCTTAAATTATTCTTTAAAGTTTATAGATTTCCTATTTTTAGACATTAATGTATCTTTTAAAAATATATAAAAGAAAATTTTTGGTTAATACCGTGTTCCTTAGCAACTATACTAATTGGAAATATTCTATAACCTAGTAAAGAATAATTATGTTGACTAACGACGGATAATGTCTGAGACAGTCTATTATGAATTAACAAGAGATATTATCAGTCTTTCCGTCTTTTCTATGGTTTTCCTTATAATCTTAAAGGTCGCCGATCTGTCTCAAGTCTGTCCGAATGGAATTAGTCACAATTGACGACTCGTTCGAATTTGAGGTAGATAGAAAAAAGTTAATTAATATTGAGATCTTACATCGGTCAGATTTACCCAAATTAAAAATTCAAAGAATAACTATATTTTTTAACTTGAATTGATGATTAATTTCATGTTTGTGAACGTGTGTGTTAATAGTTATTAAAATCTTTAAATATACATATCGTGCATTTAGTATATTTTATTTTTTTTTTAGTACAAAAGTGCAAGTTGACTTTTTTTCACAGCAGGTCTGTTGTCAAGGGTTGAAAAGAATTCCATTTAAAGCTCACACTTAAGTGTGATATGCAACTTATATTGTATCCTGTGTATTAGTGTGTTAGTTATTGTCAAGTTTATGTTTTTATCACTTGTAGTTCCGATCCAATTTTCTTATACTTGCAATCCTTTCTTTTAAGTGTACACTTATCACTGGCAATTCCTGTCTCATTATTTCTTTACAGTATATGTATTTTCTTTCCAATTAAACTCTAAATAGAACTTAATAAAATTTATAAGTTATTCAAGACATTGAATTGAAAGAAAATACATACACTGTACATTTATATTATATTCCGAAACCTTTACAAAATATAGTATTAAATTTGTGAAGATTTTCATGTCTTATTTCTCTTTACAATTTGAATGTTCTGTTCAACGTCTTGTCTATATTAATAAAATAATATAAATCTTTTTATCTATTTTATATACAATTCTTTAAAACATTAGTATAACTTCGTCCAGAACCACATATTCTCTTGGTATTATACGTACCGGATTAATACGTGCGAAGAGGCTTTTACATATCTTAAGGCTGTCATAATGTTCAACGACAACTTGTCTTCTTTAACACTGTAATAGATTTTCTTGTACTGGTAATAATTTTTCGTAAGTGTACACTTACGTTTTTAACGGGAAACTTGCAAAATTTTACAACTTTCAAAACAATAAAAGGGTCAAGCTTTGTGTAAATATTAATCTTTAGACAGTAAAAAATAACGTCCATGTCTTAAGTCTTAAATACATATGCAATAATGATAATAATACTTAATTTAATAATAATAATAATAATAATAATTTTTTATTATTTATTATTATTATTATTATTATTATAATAAGTTTAAATATTTACAATAGAAAAATAATTTCTACGTTGAACCCAGTTTGATTTTTGTTTTCATTATTCGCATAAACATCGGTTTTTCACATCGCGCATGAATACCATTTCTGGTTTTTCCCTAACTGACCTATTTTTAGCTATCTGTTTTTATCTCACAAAACCACGTATATACTTTGATATTTCCTTCTTTTTTCAAGTTTTTTCACGTTATAGCAAAATAAATATTTTTTCAAAAAATAAAAAATATTTACAACACCTATTGAATTCCTATGATGAACTCATTGTGGAAAATCTAGAACATTAGGCAATTTCCGTGACCTACTTTTATCAATCTATTTTTAACATTCAAGCCATCACATTTTATAGTGTTATTTAATTAAATATACATTGAAAATGAAAGAAAAAATATTGAATTTTAAATAAATAAATAAAATATTTCGATTTTTATTGTATACTTAAAAATATTTCCATCGTCAGGGTGTTCTAAACGCTACACGGCACACTGCTTGCGGGCCACTACCATACAAGCTATGAGCGATGCCGGTGTTGAGACCAAACAGATAATGTTTATGAGCGGTTATCGGAATGAGGCTTCTGTCAGGAGCTACTCTTGCGACTGTTCGACCATTCAAAAACATGCTTTAAGTTCGCTTCTTTCATCAACTGTCACTGGTAATACTTCTTCCGTAATTCTCTCTGCCTCTGATTCTTCTTCTCTACCAGCAACTGATAATCACGTGATGGTTCCATGCTCGGACCTGTGCACAACACAGTCCAACAAAACGTCGCGTATTGATGTTTCCAATACCCTGTCCATCCATACAATCGGGATTTTTGACAAATTCAACGTTTAATAGCTGTAATTTAACAATCAATATGAATTTGTAACTTTGTTTGTCTATTCGAATAAAATTGTATGAAATATTCTTTTGTTTCCAGCGTACTATTTTTTAAACCGTGTATTACGTCACACAATCAGTGAGAAGGCGGGAATTATTTTGATTGACATATTGGCTGTTCCCAGAATGTTTACATTGCCGACAGATTCGGTATATACCGGTTTTTCTTTCTTATTTGTATGACGCAATCGAGAAGTTTGTAAAAAGAATGTTAGGAAAAATATTGTAAATATAAGAATTGACTGTCATTTTTTCCTGGGTTATCAAGGAATGAACCAGATTTTAAAACTAGCAAATCTAAAATGAACTGCTTCGCAGTTCATCAGATTTGCTAGTTTTAAAATCTGGTTCATTCCTTGATAACCCAGGAAAAAATGACAGTCAATTCTTAAATAAATAAAAAAATAAATACATGTAAATAAAAAAAATAAATAACTTAATAAATAAATAAATAAATAAATGAATAAATAAAAAAGGAAGAACGGAAAAAAATAAAGGTTATTGCTTTCAAAGACATAATTCAACTTTAACATGTATTCAATTTACCTAAATTTCAGACTAAAATCATATGACTTATTTTATTGGAAGATTCGATTTAAACCACCAAAGTGCACAATATCTCGTAATATCTCGTGAGATTTAGCTTATTGCTGGTAATTTAACGCATAAAAAGTTCAATCAAACTTCAGAATCAATTTGCCAATGTGTCATTTGTTCGTCAAGAGAATTGTATTACAATCATTGATACGCAGACTATGTACAATGTTCTAAAAGTCTACGAGTCGTTGTCGATCAAAAATGTAAATGAGACAGATTTGTTTTTCTTATTTTTATGTGCTATTTTTTAAGCTTATGTGAAGGTTCATATAAAAAAAAATTAGCACATGACAATTTAAATCGAACTATCATGAAGACTTTAGATAATGTCTTTACCAGTCAATAAAAATGGCCGGGAATCAATGATGATGACAACATTGTATTAATGGTACAGATATTTTTTCTCTACATGATCAATCCCACATTTTCTGCACAATTTCTTTTCATACATTCGCAAATTTTGATACTTTAAAACGTGTCTTGTTTAACCAACTTTCAATCACGTATATATTTTCCCTTGTGCATAAAGATCAAGTTCTGAAAATGTAAATAAGAAAAAAATTCTGATGGGATTTATACAACGTTATAATAACCGGTGCAATTCAAAATTATTCATGGCGTTGTCATGGCTACAAAAATGATATCAAGGTGACCTAGGGGTGCAAAACTCTTTTATTTTAAAAAATCTTTTCCGAAACCGATGAGAAAATATCTAATGTGAAATTTCGCTTCTCTAGTGGCTTAAGACTATAGTTTTTCATTTTGTAAATTATCTCTAAAAAAGGGTTATGCGATTTTGCGTTAAAAGTTTTAATACTTTGAAATTATCTTTTAAAAAGCTATGTCTTATATAACGAAATCGGGTCTTCAGTTTTTATGTTGACATGAAATGTCCTTAAATTTAAGGTCAAGGGTCACGATCTACTTTTTAAACTACCAAATTAGCTTTTTTAATGCAGATTTTGTTTTAAGAATAATAATTATAATAAGATTTAATGCCTCATCAAATTTGAAAATGATATGACAATTGCTTTTGGAGTTATGCCCCAGGATATTGGTATTTTGTGTGATTTTTGCAGTTTTAGGCTCTTTACTTGAAACCTTTTAGAGATAGATATTAACAATGAAAAGCATAAATGTTCAACATGACAAGATACAACAATGTAGAAAGTTTCGAAACTATGTGATAATCTTTGTATGTTCCCCCTGAAATTTTAATTTTTCGCAATTTTCGCCGTTTTTATAAATTTTGTTTGAAAACTATTAGAGAAAGATTATAACTATAAATTGCAATAATGATCAACATTACACTGATATAACAAGGTAACAAGTGCCGTAACTATGTGATATAACAAGGTAACAAGTGCCGTAACTATGTGATATAACAAAGTAACAAGTGCCGAAACTATGTGATCTAACAAGGTAGCAAGCGTCGTAACTATGTGATCATCATTGCATGAATTGTTCCCCCTGAAATTTTAATTTTACGCATATTCTGTTGTTCATTATGACAATAACTCACAGGGTAGCAAGTTTCGTAACTAATAATAATCTAAGTGAAAGTTTCTTCCCCTAAAATGTTAATTTTTCGCAAATTTAGATGTTTTTTAACCATTTTCCTAAAAACTATTACAGATACAAAACATTCAAAACTGTTCATTGTAACAAGATCCAACAAAGTAGCAAGTTCCGTAACTATATGATAATCCATATGAAAGTTATTGACCCTGAATTGTTAATGTTAACTAAAGCATTTTAGTTGTTCATAATTTAACAGAAGAGCCTTTGGGCCTTTTGTTGAAGTATGAACCTGTGTAGATTGTGATTTTCTCTTTATGTACAAAAAAGTGACTTTTAACACTGTGGTAGAATAAATGCTTTTTAACGTTTGTTTTCAGATAATTGGTTGTTCAGATGGTAAAGAGGGACTGTAATCTGCTCACCTTCCCTGCTCCAGTCCGGAGAGAATTTTGCATAATGCGTGTGTAAAGAGTTTTAATATACATAGTAAACTTTTATAGATTTTAATTATTTAATTTTTTACTCTTTAATAATATTTATTTTAATAATTTTAATAATGATCATATGGTCTTAAATATGTTAAGCCACGTCGAATATTTTGTGTTTCTGGCTACATGCCGCGCGCATTGATTCAAATTTAACATTTTAAAACTTTAACATGTAATTAATACCCCTTACTTAATATCGCCATGGTAACAAAACTCATATGTAATCAATATACCAATTATGTTGCCATAGATACTGTTAGAACATTTTTATGACGTCAATATATGTCGTCTTCAACTGCGAATCAAACCATGACAGTATAAAAAATCTATAAAGATTGATACATGTGTATTTATAGAATACAGAAGGCATTAAAAGGGCATTGACAAGCTAGATTAAATAAATCGTATTCTACTGCGATAAATCAACTTAGAAGTGCAATTATAAATCTTAATTGAAACTGAAAGAGAAGCTAATTGATGACAAATTCAATATTTGAATATATCCATCCATTTTGAAATGCTAATGAATTCTTAATTGAATACTGAATGTCAATGACACCAATTTCAAAGACCTATAAAATAAAATCAAAATGATGAAAACACGTTGCACTTTCCCACACATATATAGTCACACACACACACACACACACACACACACACACACACACACACACACACACATATCGTATATATACTAGCGGAAAAAAGTAACTGTGCATTACTGAAATGTGAGATTATAAAATTATTTGAAAATGCAAAGCAATGAATAATTTCGTATTTGTTTATTAGATATATTTACAAATTCATGTCATTGAAAAGCTTACAGATACTGTTATTTCATACGCAGGGGACTAGAAACATAGCAGATAGTAAAAGTCAGTTCACAAGATCAGTATCGTGTGTGTCCACTATTAGCATTGACACAGGACTGACAGCGACGCCTCATAGAGTTGATCAAATGCCTAAATAATGCTTGAGGGATGTTGTTCCATATCTGGTCTAACGCTTGGGCCAACCCTTGCAATGTAACAGGCTGATTGGGCAGATGATGTAATCGGCGTTCCATTTCATCCCATACGTGTTCAATTGGAGAAAGGTCGGGTGAAACGGCTGGTCACGGTAACACATTGACATTATGCTGTGCCAGAAAATCCATTGCAACCCGTGCGACGTGTGGTCTTGCATTATCATGCTGAAAAGTGACGTTACGTTGCTGTCCTTGAATGAATGGGATGACATGGGTCTGAAGGATTTCATTACGGTACCGTACACCGGTCAAATTCCTGTCGATGACTACTAGAGGAGTTCTGTCATTCGCTATGATGCCACCCCAAACCAGTACACTGCCCCCGCTGAAGGAACGTCGTTCCACCACACACGCAGTCATGGAAACGTTCTCCAATGCGCCGATACACTCTGGAGCGTCCGTCACTGCTGTCCAAGTGAAATCTGGACTCATCGGTGAACATAATTTGTGCCCAGTCTCGTCGATTGAAGCGTAAAAGTGTTCTGCACCATGCAAGACGAGCTGTGCGATGACGTCGTTGTAGAATTGGACGGATTGCCGGACGTCGTTGGCGTATATGTCTTTCCCGTAAACGATTCCGTACTGTTCTGGGGCTGATTGGGCGTAGTCCAGGAATGCTCCGGGCAGTAGTACTGGCAGTTTGGAAACGGTTCCGGAGGTGCACAAGCCGGATATGGTTGTCTTGCTGACGTGTCGTTACGCGTGGACGTCCTGAACGAGGGCGGTATCTAGTGGTGCCAAACTGTTGGTATCGTCTCCATAAAGCATAAACAGTGTTTCTGTGGACACCAAAATGTCTAGTGACAAAGCTTTGGGTCATACCAGCCTCAAGCATACCAATTGCGCGGAGGCGATCATTTTCATTTAGCCTAGGCATTACACTATGGAAGCTTTCAACCGAATAAACTTGCTTTTCTGGTTTTCTGGTGTCCAAACAAACAAACAACAGTAAATTATTCCTAAAATATTGTCACACTGAAATGCTGGGCGACAATTGCGTGAAAACCGACCCGTGCGCATGAAGCGTAAAAATCACGGGCAATTGATGCAATGACCGAGCGATATGATAGAGGTATATACACTTACCATTTGTGCAATTTTTAAGATTTATACATTCAGTAATAATAGCGAAATTATAAATTTTATTGATGCACAGTTACTTTTTTTCGCTAGTATACATGTATATAATTAGTCTGCATACATGGATGGGGGCTGTGGACAGGCTGAAAAGGATCTTATAAATGATGGATATAAACCGTATATACGTGAAAGAAAGTTTAATTATAGTTACATAAAAAGATTGCCAAACTTAGCTAAATAAAGTTAAGTTAAGGGATATCTTAGTTAAGGAACTATTGTGAAACCGGGACATGATGCTTACAGCATTCTGATGCTAAAGGTGAACAATGAAAGCACTGACCAAACAAATAAGCAATAGAGTGAATTATTCTTAAAAGCCACATCAGCATTATTGCAACCATTCGTGGCTAGAAAAGGTTGAAAATACAACAGCATCAATCGAACATGAAATTAATGTAAAACTAAATAAAATAGAAGACTTTAAAACAAATGCTAAACTATCAAGAACCAGTAGTATCACGGATAGAATTACAGAATTGATTGTGTGTGGTTTTAATTCGGAAGCTCCAAGAAAGTGGATGTAGACAAGGGCTCAAATTACTGTTACAACAAACATTTTTCAAGTCATTTTACGTTTTTTTACAAACGTTATTTTAAGAATTGTGAATCCACTTTAAAATTTTTTTTTTTAAAGATAGAACCCCAAAACATAATTAGAGCACTACAAACTTATTAAAGTTGTTATAAGCGTAATCCATAAAATCTTCAAATGATGCTAGTCTAATTTACATTTCATTTACCTAACATTTCTGTTAATAATAGAGTACAACATTTCTGTTAAAAATAGAGTATGGACCCACTCTGTAGCGGCCAATGGAGCTGGGTTTCAGACCCAAAAAGGCTAAAACAGGTATCAATCCAAAATTACATATAAGGAGCACACCAAATGAAACAAGAAACGATAATTGCCAAGGACATAAACATCTTTACATCTCGACTTGAATGTAAAAAAAACCAGTTCAATCAACCATTCAACTGTAACTTTCTTTGAATTTTTTTCCTGGTATCTGGTAATTTGCTCAGAAATAAACAAGTCAGTTTTTGCACTACAAGCGTGTCTAACGCATTAGACAGGTAAACGGCTTTTGTCTCGATGGCAGCATTATAATTAATCTTCATCACGATTTTAGAAAAAAATCAATAAAATTCATTAGTTTTCTGAGGGTGAATGATGTATATAAAAAGAGAAAGTGTGATTTTATAATAATCTGCTGGTGAAATTTTAATTACTGTATGTGATGTATACTGTATTACAATTATTATTAAAGAGTAAGGTGTAAACAGGGATTGAAAACTGATCCACGTGTGATAGTATGTCTGTAAAACTAATCCAGTATTAATATACTGTAATAACAAGAGGACATAGGGTCTGTATCGTCCATATGACACTTAATTTGCATTTGATTTTCAAACAACCACATTTTAAGTGTCTCAACTAATGATTATACCATTTTAGAGCAGCTTTTAGCACCTGTTCAAGATGAGAAGATTTGAAAGACTTGGCTAATATTAACACCTTACTAGCAAACTTGGTGAAAACTAGGTTAAACAAAATGAGAAACCTGTTCAAATCAATTATGGATATTTATTTGTATTTTTAAAGCTTAAAGATGACAATATGTACAGAACACAACGCGGTAGTCCATGCCATAAGCAACTAAGACAGTGGTGCTAAATATTATAACGTTAACATAGTAACCGAACTGCCCGCCAAGATCAACAACGGTTGCAATTATATAGTCCTGGTGCCGATATCAACAACAATCAACATAAAAAACTGCAGACAAAAACAACTTGTTTTCATCTTTAGACATTGTCACGACGGAATTAATTGGATATTTGATAAATAATACGACATAAATTAAATCACTTACAGAGTTTCCTTCATCAACAAGTCTAATCCTTGTAATACTACGCATTCTAGCAACAGAATAGACTATACATTTTAACCAATCATCATCTGTTTAACGTTTTATTCCATAATCAAAAAAATTAATTTAGAGTTATAGAGCAAACATTAAATTACAGATTCTTATCAAAACCTCTGGAAAACCCTGAATATTAAACAAACATGTTGATTTATGTGACACAGAGGAGATTAAATGGACAGTTATCCACAAGAATAATCAATAAACAATACAGGTGTAAATGTTTCTCTTTTGATAACTAAGTCAGTTAACAACTGACTACTCTGATAACTTGTTTATTAAAAATAATAATGATAATTCAATAAAAAAATAATGATAACTCGTTCAGTAAAAATAATCAAAACTTGTCCAGTAAATAAAAATAATAATGATAATTCAGTAAAAAAAATAATGATAACTCGTTCAGTAAAAATAATCAAAACTTGTCCAGTAAATAAAAATAATAATGATAATTCAGTAAAAAAAATAATGATAACTCGTTCAGTAAAAATAATCAAAACTTGTCCAGTAAATAAAAATAATAATGATAATTCAGTAAAAAAAATAATGATAACTCGTTCAGTAAAAATAATCAAAACTTGTCCAGTAAATAAAAATAATAATGATAATTCAGTAAAAAAAATAATGATAACTCGTTCAGTAAAAATAATCAAAACTTGTCCAGTAAATAAAAATAATAATGATAATTCAGTAAAAAAAATAATGATAACTCGTTCAGTAAAAATAATCAAAACTTGTCCAGTAAATAAAAATAATAATGATAATTCAGTAAAAAAAATAATGATAACTCGTTCAGTAAAAATAATCAAAACTTGTCCAGTAAATAAAAATAATAACTTGTTTAGTGAAAATAATGATAACTTGTCCAGAAAAAAATAATGATAACTTTGTCCAGAAAAAAATAATGATGACTTGTCCAGTAAAAAATAACTCTGTTGTAACCTGATTGGTTACATCTGATAACTGGATTGGCCATCAAAAATTTCTTTTACAACTTGATTCGTTTAAAGTTGGGTCTTTGGATGACTTAATTAACAGCTTAATACTTTAGCAGCCCTCATTCATTGATTAGTAAGCTTATAAGGATATTTTACCATGCTGTTTTTGGTTTACTTAGCTTAAATTTTGATTCTTTGGGGATCAATTTAATTATTTTTTAGGTTTATAATGTGTAAAATTAACTCTAATCTCATTTAATTTTTATAACAAGATGTTATCAGTAAATGGCATCATTGTCTTTCTATTTTAATGCAAATACCACTAAGAAATAAAAACATACATTGTCAAGTAAAATCCATTTCTGTTTACTACATGAAGTACATATATCTTACATTTATTGTGTCAATATAAATGCTACATAAAATCAAATAGATGACTCCATGCAATTCTATACTGCACAAAAAACATTTAGTTCAAACTCGGTAAACCCAAACAAAGTTAAGTTCAAACTTAAACTAATAAAATTCTTCAGTACATACATGTATAATGTAGAAGCTGTCTTGCTGTTTTCATTCAATATATTATTTTCAAATTACTTCTGTTTTTGACTGATTTTCTTTTAAAACATAATCAATATTTTTTACCATGATAATTCAAACTTGTACACGTTTCTTAAAATAGGTACATATCCACATGTTTTATTTTCACATAAATTCTCGAGAAACAAGAAAAAAAAAAAAAACTTTGGTGAATATTTAATAATTCTATATTAAACTTACATAAAGTACCGACCATCATCAAATACATACATACTCTATTATCTCAATATGTTGTATCTCTCAAAATTAACTGATGCAAACAATTTCCCAATTTACAGCATATGGGTATTGTTACCATTGTAGCACTTCACACCTTATAACCTTATTTGATATCCTGATTGCTTCATAAATTTTATTGAGTACTTATTAATAAGTTTCATTGAATTTGACTTTTTTGTTACAATTTCACATAATTTTTTAATAAAACATGAGAATTTGTTAAGAACCTAAGCCTCTTCTTACAATGTTTGATAAAATTCTCTAGACATAAAACATCCCTAGTTATTGGTGCTATTTTGACATTCATGAATTTTAAAACAGAAATGTTTACAACATTTTTCATTCGAACATTTCACATAAAACTATAACACATTATCAGAGCACTACTTCTTATACTTAATAAATAAAACATTTTCTATCCGATTATATCAGAGTAGAGTAATGAAATTTTACAGGGGCTTCATGACTATTATTTGTCAGTATGTACAGGACTGTACATTTGTTAGTGTACCTTGAAACAATGTTATGGGGGCTTCATTACTGTTCATTTGTAAGTGTATCTTAAAACAATGTTATGGGGGCTTCATCATTGTTCATTTGTTAGTGTACCTTGAAACAACGTTATGGGGGCTTCATTACTGTTCATTTGTTAGCATACCTTAAAACAATGTTATGGGGGATACACCATTGTTTATTTGTTAGTGTACCTTAAGACAATGTCACAAGAGCTACATCACTGTTCATTTGTTAATGTACCTTAAAACAATGTTACATAGGCTTCACCACTGTCATTTGTTAGTGTAACTTAAAACAATGTTACAGTGGCTTCACCACTGTCATTTGTTAGTGTAACTTAAAACAATGTTACAGTGGCTTCACCACTGTCATTTGTTAGTGTACCTTAAAACAATGTTACAGTGGCTTCACCACTGTCATTTGTTAGTGTACCTTAAAACATTGCTACATAGATACAATACTTTTCATTTGTTAACATGCATTGTAACATTTTACAGGGGCTACATTACAGTTAATTTGTTAGCATACAGTAATACATTGTTACAATGATATTTCACTATTCATTTGTATGGTATGCTAATATGTTTTCAAAAATACTATATCAAGTTTAAAAAATCAATGTTTAATCATAAAACCTCTGAAATACTGTGTTATCTTATGATAAAGAATAACTATCTAAACAAACATTTTACATCAACTGTTTCTATAATCTCAAATTAGCACTTCAAGTTTAATTCAAAGTTCCTTCATAAGTTTTTCTCACTTTGCAGAAAGTTAAGCATCTGTGTGAATTACTGTGGTTTGATCCTTGGTAAACAACATTGTCAAGTCTATATTATATAAAAGTCATGTCATTATGTACACAGCCTAAATATATAGTTCAGGAATACTTTTATTTTGTACCTATCAGTAGATATTGAAATCCTACAAATCATCTTAAATTAAAAAAAAAGCTAATCTGGCTGTCTGAGTTATGCCGTATGATAATTTTGTCCTGGGACATCATTTTGAACAACTTCTATTAATCATCTGAGCTCGTTGTTTTTATACCCGTAAGTTCTTCTTCTCATCTAGCACACCACACAACCTAATGACCAAAGGAACAATAAAGTCTAAATTCATCTGTGTTACCAATAAATTAAAAATTAGTAGTTTACAGATTTGACTAGATGTTACTTATATCAGCTGGTTTTATGGTGTTTAACTTCACATCAGCAATTTGAATATTAGCAAGGAGCAACATTTTTTTTCTTCTTAGCTCTAAGAATATCTTTGTCAAATCCAGCCAATCACAGAGTAACACATAACTTATAACCATAATCACATAGCAAAATTCATCAAGATTCTTCTTTTGGGAAAGCTATATCATATACATCTTTGTAAGTTGACGCAAAATGCACAGTGAGTCCATCAGTAATATAGGAAGGTAAATCTGCAAAATCTTTTCTGTTGTCATCAGGTAGTATAATTGTTGTCACTCCAGCTCGCTTAGCCTGTAAATAAAAAACAGTTGATAATCAATTAAAAACCTCATATCAGATTAAATAAACATAATTACTCTTTAAACCTAAAAAATAAAACAGAAATTGTGTCAGAAGAACTGCAACTATTTTTAAAGACCAGAAATAAAAATAATATTGCAGAAAAGCAAAGATCTAGATGTCATACATAATAATTTAGTTCCAAATTAAATAATACAAGACTTAGTAATGAATACAAATTTTAACACTCAGAAGGCATTTCTCATTTCAATATTTATTTTTGTTGTACCAGATTTTTTGTCATAGCTGTAAGCTGACAAGACTATATACAAATGGCTTATAGCAAATTAAAAACAAATAAATCTTTCTCTCAGATTCATAGTTGAATGCAATAAAACTACTACTTGCTCTGTTTGTAAAAACAGACAGTAATTATAAAATTGTTTACAGCTTAAGTAATCTTTAAATACTAAATTATAAATTTAACTTTAGATAATCCATAAAATTAGAATTTTTTAAACTCACTTTCACCTCAAAAAGCAAACTTTTTAGCCTGAGCAGTTATGCAGTTGTCAGTATCATTGTCAAATTTCTCATTTTAAGTTTGTAATATTGATAAAAAAGCATGTTTAAGGTGACACTATAACAATCCATTAGAAGTATCAATGTAGAAAGGAACTGAACAGTGACATTTTACATTTCAGTCAAAAGAAATGGTTTGTCAAGTCTCTAATGGGAAATATTCAATCCTGAAGGTGAGGATTTTACTCAAACTGGATTACACATGCATTTTCTTTCAATTTAATGCTAATTTTTTGTTTCAAAAATTGTTTACAAAGACATTGTTGCCGAGTTTGCAAAGTCTAACTGTATTATTCAATGTTCTATGTAAAAAATAATATGACCATTGGAGATGACAAGCCTACCTTTGGCTTATACAGAATGTATAAACCAGAAACAAAATTAATATATACATTTGTACATTCTAAAATCCTGTATTAATATTTTTAAACACACTGCTGGTCTAGCTGTCATTTCCTACATTTTGTAGCAAGGCGCCTCCATTCTCCCCATAATATTATGTGATGTGATTGTGTCTTGAATATCACATAAAAAGGTTATGTGATCATGATCTGACATGACATCAGACCCTTTCTCACATGATCAGATATAGACTGACATGACATCAGACCCTTTCTCACATGATCAGATATAGAATGACATGACATCTAACCCTTTCTCACATGATCAGATATAGACTGACATGACATCAGTCTCTTTCTCACATTATTAGATATAGACTGATATTACATTAGACCCTTTTTCACATGATCAGATATAGACTGACATGACATTAGACCCTTTCTTACATTATCAGATATAGAATGACATGACATTAGACCCTTTCTTACATGATCAGATATAGAATGACATGACATTAGACCCTTTCTCACATGATCAGATATAGACTGAAATGACATCAGACCCTTTCTCACATGAACAGATATATAGAATGACATGACATCAGACCCTTTCTCACATGAACAGATACAGAAGAAAAAAGAAAAAAACACCAGATTTCCATTGTAATTAAATGTATATATTTATCTTTTGTAATGAATTTCTGTCCCACCTCCTAACTTCAATGCTGATGAAAACATTAAAATCTAAAGTGTTTAACATCTTAATCAAGGAGAGGGACTGTCCTTGAACAAATTTTTTACCATTGAAATGGTGTAACAAACAAGTCGTAATTACTGTGATGCCACAAGTCTGATAAGAATGGTAAATCAATTTTGTCTATTAATGGATTTTTTTTAACGTTTTTTAAAGGCTGATCAATGATAACAAGGAATTGATTGATGAAGATACCTAGTGTTACGCTGGTAAATTAATAAAATATATTGGGAAAATTCCCCATGGAAGTTATAAATTGTATTTAATATTCTTACTAACAAAACACAAGATGAACAATTCCAATCTCTCTCTCTCTCTCTCTAGCTTCTGTTATTGTGCTCAATCAATGAATTTCTTGTGAATAAAGTATTTAAATATGCTCATTAACAAAACACAACATCTCTCTCTCTCTCTCTCTCTCTCTCTCTCTCTCTCTCTCTCTCTCTCTCTCTCTCCTTCCCTCAAATTTGACTTGTGTTAATGTGCTCAATAAATTTCTTGTGAATAAAGTATTTAAATATACTTATTTACAAAACACAAGATCTCTCTCTCTCTCTCTCTCTCTCTCTCAAATTTGTGTAGTGTGAAATCAATGAATACATGATTGTTACATAATGTATTTCAATCTTCTCAATAAAACACAAGTTATTATATCCCTCTCATTCTGAATTATTCGTATTAAATCATACCAATCAATAATTGTAGAATTTTATATCCAAACTGTACAGTAACGGACAGAATGCCATGTCAGACATAATTTTAAATAAATATCAACTAAGGATTTTTTACAATAAACATCATTCAACTTGGCAGTTGTTCTAGAAGATAAGAATTGAATAAATTGATTCAATAAAACACCTTTATATAATACATTGGGAAAACTAGACAAAAGGCAAAATTTACAGTAAAACGAATTACATATGTTAAACTGTTGTAAATTCAGATTTGTACCAGGTCATTTTATAAATTAATATGTTACAGCTTTTAATCTGATTTTCTTTTTTTTATTCACAGAATAACTGTAATCTTGAATTTCTATTATTAATCTTAACAAAATTAAATTTTTAAACAGTCCAGCATTGTAAATTTTTTACGTCTATGATCTCATAGACGAATTTTTTTTTTATGCATATGTCACATGTCATACGTCATTACCCCTTAGAAACTGCTGACGTTGGTTTCCTGATGACTAGGTCAAATATTCAGTCTGCTGCCATATTTGTCTTACTTGACATAAACTTTGTCATTTGTTTTCTTTATTAAAAAAGTGAAAGTTGTTAAATTTGTAGGATTAGTCTTAACATCTGCATTCATATATGATGATTGTGATGACAGCAATGATTTTGAGTTTTGTGAACCTGCATCATATCATATTTGTAAATATGTTACACTGATGACAGGGAAATCTCACCACTCAAGTACAGGAACATCAACGGTTGGCTACCAGCTGGAATCACTTTATATTTTGGCTTCTGTAAGTTAATGCATTGTTGATAGTGGTAACAACATGTTATTGATTGATATTTTTGTACAGGTTAACATTTCCGATTCGAATTCAGATGCCTCATTTTTGTCCAAACATATCTTGCCCCTACCTCAGCTTGAAGCCATTGTCATTTATATTTTAAAGTGCAGTTGTGGGCAATTTAATTAGTGTGAGTTGTACTGCTCCGATGTGTTTGCATTTTTGCAAGCCTCATTTGAAATTAATTTAAATATATGCAAGTGATACATGTACATACTACACACATGCACACTGAATGATTTTGAAATGGCGGTGAAACTAGCGTGTAAAGGTACCGGCAGTAGTTATGGGCATCCAGCTGCATTGCATTGAGATTAATGCGCAGTTCGTACTCTCTTTCATGTGTGAAGTTGTATAAAAAGATAAGGTTAATGTTATAAATACTGTATTTATTTTTGAATTATAATTTGAAATTTAATCATAAGGAAAAATTGTAATATTTTTTCAGTCTATGACCTCATAGACCGAAAAAAAATTACAATTTTTCCTTTACAAAATTTTAAACTTGCATTAACAAAGCACGTTATCCCCCTGACTAAGTTTGGTTCCATTCATCCTAACAGTTACATTAAAGAAGATTTTAGAAGAATTACACATGATAAATGACTATACATCATCTATCTAAATATCACACTTGGACTAAATTTGTAAAGAAATAAATCTGTAACAGTTAGTTGGACATCATGGATTTTTAATGGCCATGTCTGACAGTTTTAAATCTAAATCAACCAAAGACCTTTCAGACCAAATTTGATTTAATTTGGACAAGAAATTTAAGTGAACACTAGATTTAAAGACAATCAGCTTCATATTTGGCATAATCCCCTAAAATATAGTATAAAAAAAAAGTTATAGAAAATCTGTCAAATATGTATAATGGCTATATATCTACATATCATGTTTTAACTAAATTGGTTTGTAATAATCTTTAATGGCTTTTATATGTTTTGTCTACTAAAAGTAAAGGCAGCCATCTTGGATTCTGAATGGCCATGCTAGACCAAATTTTTAACCTACATCATTCCAAGGATTTTTCTATACCAAATTTCTTTCAATTTGACAATGTGGTTTAAGAAAATATCAATGAAGCAGTGACAGACAGATGCAGATTGATGCACTTCACTTCTATGACCTAAGCAAAAGTATAGTCAGTTGAGCTTATACTAAGTAACATGCTTAATAAATATATATATATATATACAAAAAAAAAAAAAAAAAAAAAAAAAAAAAAAAAAAAAAAAAAAAAAAAAAAAACCCAATTGACCCCCCCCCCCTCTCCTCACTCTGACACAAATAAAAGTTTGAAAACTTCTCCCCTTCTGAAAAAAAAAAAAAAAAAAAATAGTCTCTCTCTCTCTCTCTCTCTCTCTCTCTCTGGCAGAAACACAAACAACTAAAACTTCTTTCTCAAAACACAAACTATTTAAACACAACTCTCTTCATCTCAAGAACTTTAATAATTGATCATGTATTCAAGGCAGACCAAATACGTTAATTTTATATTCTAACACAAGAATCTTCTCATTAAAATAAACCACATGTGGTAACTGATTAATATTTATAGAGAAAATTTCCTCTGCTCTTTATTGTCATTTAAAAAATTATTCTAAACAATCTGCATATTTGAAAGGAAATACACTCATAGATACATGTAGCTTAAATGATGAGAAGATAACTGTACATGTATGCTCTTCCACAAGAAGGATCAAAATGTGTATCCTAAAACTAATTAGCCTGAAGTTAAGAAATCTAGATTTGTAATTTTTTGTTTTAAAACCTTAAACACTGTTTAATAATAATGGTTTTGATTAAACAATATACATGTACCGGTATATGTAATGTTTCATTTCTTTTATTTCTGTTTATGGACTAAGGTAAACTATATTTCTAGAAATGAGAGTCAGCAAATGAAGTATAAATGTTTTCTTATTTACAACATAATTATGAACATATTTTGTGACTCCAAGCAGATAATTGAGTTTTTGAAAACCAGGAAACAAAAGCTGATAAAATTTTTCAAAGAATAACTCATGACTTTGATCTCTCTCTCTCTCTCTCTCTCTCTCTCTCTCTCTCTCTATATATATATATATAATATATATAAATCTCTCTCTCTCTCTCTATATATATATATATCTTCATAAGTTTCAAATTTTTGTTACATTCATTCTGTATGTTAAAGCAAAATTTTTATGAGAATTTTTTATGAGAAAAAAGTACTTGTGTTCTGCAGGTTTACTTATATGGAAAATCTGCTTAACTAACATTCCTCTTATATAATCAGAAAAAGGAGGCACTCCTTAGAAGCAAGAATTTCTAATAAAAATAGATCAATTTTTTAAAGATACCATTGGTTTTCACATTTATTTTAAAATATAGCAATATAAAGCAGAAGAATCTGGTACTTTTCCCTGAAATATGATGTCATTCTGTCATTCTATATTAAGTACACCCACACAGACTGCTAATAACAGTTTCCATGGCAACTTTATAGAAGATGTATAATACATAAAGTCTGTAAATCACATATTCTTGTTATCATGTCATAGAGCAATCTCAAATTATACTGGCTTTCATCGAAGTTTAATGATAGCAGAATTGGTGCCTAATATATCACATTTATATAATCAATACACACGATTGTCTAGCATGTTTTTGTCTTCTACTGATGTACTCACAACAAATTTAGATTTTTCCTGAAAGACCTGGCTTCTTTACAAACAAAGTCAAATGCATATTATATTAAGATGGTATGGATTTCACCAAGAGGAATTATAGGTGTAATGAAAGGGAAGGGAAGGTATCAAGTGTTTCTGGAACTTAATTAATATCATTTGAGACACTGGCTTCATTATGAAGAATGAATGCAATGAATGAAAATATCTCAATGGGGCTTACGTATGTGGTGAATGTTGAAGAATGTTTTAGTGAATTTCACAAAATTAACAAAAAAAATTACATTATGGAAGGGGGGTGGGGGTTGATGTCAATGTGGAGGCGAGGTAACTTACCATGAAATGGTAATATGATGACTACATTTTTAAAACACTTCACAAGACTTAATTAAATCTTTTTGTTTTATTCATGAGGTGCAATAGTTTGTGTTATATGCAATGTTTAAAATAAATGGAACAGGAACCAATGAATTTCTTTCAAGTTTGACAAAGAATCATAAATTATCTTTATAGAACAATGAGCAAGACTATTGGTAAAATCTGCATTTTTGTTGAACATTAACAGAACAATATGGTCTGTAAATTAACACTTAAATCAAAATATTCCTAAAATTTTATAATTACTAAAATGTATATTAACTTTTTTAATGTCTCAGATCCAACCTCCCCCCCCCCAAAAAAAAAAAAAAATTAAATTTAAAAAAAAACAAACAAAACAAATAAAATAAAACAAGATTTTGAAAGCGGATGAAAATCTGCATGGTATCCCCTCGCCTATATATACAGACAAACCTGTCTGTAAAGGCCTCCCAAGGGAAGCAGTAAAAGTGACCTTTATGTACAATTGGCCAATAGGAATATAGAGGTTAAAATAATATAGATATATAGTGATTGGGATGAGAAATAATGGCCTTAATAGTAATAAGGCCATTATTTCTCATCCCAATCACTATATAACTTTGTTATAAATAGGCACTTATGTACCGGTGTGCTATAAGGCAGGTTCGACTATATTATAAGGCAGGTTCGACTATATATATATATATATATATATATATATATATATATATATATATACTCTTTCTACACAGGCAGATGTACAATTATCACACTTTCAGGAATAGTGCAATGTATATTGAAGTTATGCACTATATAATTAACTCTTGATTTTTCCAGGGGAAAGATGAATATCGTTTTATGGGGAGGGAGACATGGGCATAAGACACTCAAAATAACCAATAGTTAATGAAATTTTTGAACTTACAATTTACAACAGACTTTCTATCAACCTTCAAGAGCATGTGGTTTTCAACTTGATTCTGGAATTCCTCAACTAAATTCAACACTTTATGAAATTTTCTATGAGGTAAAAACTTGTGCACCATGTAATCATATGACAACATATATTTAGATTACTTAAAGTCCCAATTTTATAACAGAAACTATGTGGCATCAAATCTAGTTTTTGGCTTGCTTTAACTGATTTTGAGCGTAGAACATTTTGGAGTTGTTGGGTTACACTTTCTACATGATGAGATGAAGTGTTCAAATTTTCAGGAAAAATTCGTGACATATTGAAGTTATAAACCATGAACGTGTGAATTTACTTCTGGTAAAGCAAGATGTATACAACACTACAGCATGATTAAAGAATAATATTATTAAAGAAAAAGTTACCTGGATAAAACAAAAACACTAATTGCTTCTAATGCAGCGGTTCCATGAATGAAAAAAAACAACAATGTTTCATGGACAAAGTTCCATGAACATAATTTGAAAAAAATTACTGCAAATATCACAAAAATAAAAGATGCACATCATTGATATGTGCCAAACAACTGGGTACCATTTAATTCAATTTGGGAAATGTTCATAAGAGTTACAGATTACACAAAATATGCACCGTTCACATATTTTCTTTTGAAAAATGGCAAAGTTCCACAAGCATTAATTTCAAGAAAAACATTCTCGAATGTCACCAAAATAGGAGGTGCACATTATTGACATGTGCCAAACAACTGGGTAAAATTTTATTCAATCTGGAAAATGTTCAAAAGAGTTACAGGTTACACAAACTATGCACCGTACATATATTTCCTTTTGAAAAATGGCAAAGTTCCACAAGCATTAATTTCAAGAAAAACTTTCTCGAATGTCACCAAAATAGGAGGTGCACATTATTGACATGTGCCAAATAACTGGGTAAAATTTTATTCAATTTGGAAAATGTTCATAAGAGTTACAGATTACAGAAACTATGCACTATGTTTGGTCGGACGGATGGACGTATGGATATACGGATGTACGGATGGACGTTCCTTTCACTATATCTCCTGCTCTGCCGAGGCGAGGGGATAATAAATAAAAACATAAATAAATAAATAAATAAATAAATAAATAAATAAATAAATAAATAAATAAATAAATAAATAAAACTTAATTTATTTTAAAAAAAACCACATATTTACACATTCTTTTTTTTTTTTTTACACATCATTACTTCCTATTCACATGCATATAATGTAGTTTTGACTGAAGTATATAAAGAAAAAAAGTTAAGATGGTTGATAGGTTGTTTACTTATTTATTATTGACTTATTTATATTGCCTTATCAGCAATTTTTCATATAAATGTATCAGAGTTATAACACAATTCTATCAATCTCACAAAGGAATAATACATGTATATATACAATTCAATATAGTGGGTGAGTTATATAAATGTTTCTGATACATCAGAATCGAGTGTAACAATAATGATTTATAGATAAATACATGTACACTGTCTTTAGACAACTGGTTTATACTGGTTTTGAACTGAATAGCAAAGCGTGAGAAAAGGAATGACTCTCTCAATGGCAGTTAACTTGGAAATCAAGATGCAGTGGCATGAAGACTTTGGGTTAAGACAAATTATATCAACTTCTTGACCAGAAATAATAATAAGGGATAATGAAACAAGTTACAAGTATATTGAATTTCAATTTTGTTCGATGAGATTCCAAGAACATTAATACTTAAATATAATATATATTATTGCACTTGTCCAAAATATTACATGAAGTTATTTTAAAAATGTATAACAGTGTTAAAGGTTTTAAAACAAATAACTACAAATCTAGATTTCTTAACTTCAGCCTAATTAGTTTTATGATACACAAAGGCAAAGTTAACTGGTTATTATACCAAGCAATTATCTATTTTAAATGACTAAAGATAATTTAAGCAACAAAACCATTTTGTTATTATTAACATACAATCTTCAATTCCTCGGGGATTTAATGTTCAGAGTCCCTAACAAATATATATTTTTTCGTTATTTAAAAATAAAATGTTGAAGGAACATAGTAGTAAATATGAACCTGAGATTGTTAAGGAAAATTTAAAAAAAAATTAAATTATAACAGCTGTGTTAAAAAACATGTCAGATGGTTTGTAGGTTGTAGAAATGGTGGATTTTTAATTTGATTTTAATGAGGTTTTACATCCCATCCCAGTCAAGAATATTTCATTTTATAAATTGAGATGTCACCAGCTATAAGTAAAGTGGCAGAAATTTTAACTTCTGAAGTGCACTTAGGGCAATGTGCAGGGAGGGTTATTTAATGTGCCATGCCCGTCGTGACACAGGGCATCAGTTTTTAAGGTCTCATTCAAAGGTCCATGTGACTTTCATTTCTAAATGCCTAATGCTTGGCGAAAGAACAGTCACTACCAATTTTTAAGTATTGGACAGACCTGACCGGGGTTCAAACCCTTGACCTCCCACATACACAGCAAACACTCTACCAAATGAACTACCATAGTTGTTGTTGCAATGAAGAAGGAAACTTGCTAGATTATCCAGAGAAAACTGCAAGCCTTATGCAAGTAAACAGACACATTTTCTTTCCAGAAATGGAATCAAGGTTAAATGAATGTGTAAAATTCTATGATCCATGTCAAATGTTTTACCAGACAAGTCAGAAAAATAGTAAAAAGGGGTTGAATGTGTATCTGAACTGTGTATTAAGAACACAACTATAAGTTAAAGTCTAATAACAGAAGACATACTGACACTAGAAATCCACTAATATGTCATCAGCTTATGAAGTCACCACAACACTTGGAAAATTCAAATTTACATGTGTAAATACAATAAAAGACAAATGTACATTTTTTCACTTTGACATGATGTTAGGAAAACTGCAATCATCATCATCATCATCATCATCATCATCATCATAAAAAGGATGATAATAAAATAAAAAAAAAAAAATAAATAAATAAATAAAAGTACAATGTATCACATTATGGCAGCAAGTAGCTTTATACAAGTAGTAGTAGTTTTAAAAATCAAGAGTTGTCTAAAAGACTTGTGTAGCTACCAGCACATATAAACATTTAAATAAAATACTCCAAGTCATTAAAGAGAGGTGACATTCAACTGTACATAATTTTATTACTTACTGCTATTGTTTTCTCTTTAATACCACCAACAGGAAGGACTTTTCCTGTCAGTGACACTTCCCCTGTCATAGCAAAATCCTGCCTGCACGGTCTTCCCTGAGCAAGTGACAGAAATGCTGTCACAATGGTACAACCAGCACTTGGACCATCTTTTGGCCTTGCACCCTAAAACATACAATACAAACATAATCCTGAATAAACTGAAAAGCTGTCTAAACTAAAATCTGTGTTAACTGAAAACAGGTCTAAACTGAAATCTGTGTTAACTGAAAACCTGTCTAAACTGAAATCTGAGTAAACTGAAAACCTGTCTTAACTGAAATCTGAGTAAACTGAAAAGCTGTCTAAATTGAAATCTGAGTAAACTAAAAACCTGTTTAAACTGAAAACAAGTCTAAACTGAAATCTGTGTTAACTGAAAACCTGTCTAAACAGAAATCTGAGTAAACTGAAAACCTGTCTTAACTGAAATCTGAGTAAACTAAAAACCTGTCTAAACTGAAATCTGAGTAAACTAAAAACCTGTCTAAACTGAAATCTGAGTAAACTGAAAACATGTCTAAATGGAAATCTGAGTAAACTGAAAACCTGTCTTAACTGAAATCTGAGTAAACTGAAAAGCTGTCTAAATTGAAATCTGAGTAAACTAAAAACCTGTTTAAACTGAAAACAAGTCTAAACTGAAAACCTGTCTTAACTGAAATCTGAGTAAACTGAAAAGCTGTCAAAATTGAAATCTGAGTAAACTAAAAACCTGTTTAAACTGAAAACAAGTCTAAACTGAAATCTGTGTTAACTAAAAAACCTGTCTAAACAGAAATCTGAGTAAACTGAAAACCTGTCTTAACTGAAATCTGAGTAAACTGAAAAGCTGTCTAAATTGAAATCTGAGTAAACTAAAAACCTGTTTAAACTGAAAACAAGTCTAAACTGAAAACCTGTCTAAACTGAAATCTGAGTAAACTGAAAAGCTGTCTAAATTGAAATCTGAGTAAACTAAAAACCTGTTTAAACTAAAAACAAGTCTAAACTGAAATCTGTGTTAACTGAAAACCTGTCTAAACGGAAATCTGAGTAAACTGGAAACCTGTCTTAACTGAAATCTGAGTAAACTGAAAACCTGTCTTAACTGAAATCTGAGTAAACTGAAAAGCTGTCTAAATTGAAATCTGAGTAAACTAAAAACCTGATTAAACTGAAAACAAGTCTAAACTGAAATCTGTGTTAACTGAAAACCTGTCTAAACAGAAATCTGAGTAAACTGAAAACATGTCTAAACGGAAATCTGAGTAAAGCTGTCTAAACTGAAATTTGAGTAAACTGAAAACCTGTCTAAACTGAAATCTGAATAAACTGAAAACCTGTCTAAACTGAAATCTGAGTAAACTGGAAACCTGTCTTAACTGAAATCTGAGTAAACTGAAAACCTGTCTTAACTGAAATCTGAGTAAACTGAAAAGCTGTCTAAATTGAAATCTGAGTAAACTAAAAACCTGTTTAAACTGAAAACAAGTCTAAACTGAAATCTGTGTTAACTGAAAACCTGTCTAAACTGAAATCTGAGTAAACTGAAAACATGTCTAAACGAAAATCTGAGTAAAGCTGTCTAAACTGAAATTTGAGTAAACTGAAAACCTGTCTAAACTGAAATCTGAATAAACTGAAAACCTGTCTAAACTTAAATCTGAGTAAACTGAAAACCTGTCTTAACTGAAATTTTAGTAAACTGAAAACCTGTCTAAACTGAAATCTGAGTAAACTTAAAAGCTGTCTAAACTGAAATTTGAGTAAACTGAAAACCTGTCTAAACTGAAATCTGAATAAACTGAAAACCTGTCTAAACTAAAATCTGAGTAAACTGAAAACCTGTCTTAACGGAAATCTGAGTAAACTGAAAACCCGTCTAAACTGAAATCTGAGTAAACTTAAAAGCTGTCTAAACTGAAATCTGAGTAAACTAAAAACCTGTCTAAACTGAAATCTGAGTAAACTTAAAAGCTGTCTAAACTGAAATTTGAGTAAACTGAAAACCTGTCTAAACTGAAAACCTGTCTAAACTGAAATCTGAATAAACTGAAAACCCGTCTAAACTGAAATCTGTGTTAACTGAAAACATGTCTAAACTGAAATCTGAGTAAACTGAAAAAACATATCTAAACTGAAATCTGATTAAACTGAATACCTGTCTAAACTGAAATCTGAGTAAACTGCAAAACCAAATCCGAGTAAATTGAATACCTGTCAAAAATGGAATTTGAGTAAAGTGAAAACCTTTCTAAACAGATCAGAACTTTGATAACTTGGCAATTATGCTCTTTTTCTTAAGAAAACTACAGGACATTTTTTGATCTGGTAGTCTTTCCACAGATTACTAAAAAAATGTTTGTCTCAATAATATAATTTGTTGTTTATTAGAACCTAGAACATAATTTAATTCAACATTAAAATCTAAAAGAAGAAATTTTTACCTCTGGAACATGTAAATGGAGGTGGGCTTTCTGTAGAAACAGATTGTCAGGTTCATTTTCTGTAAGGAAGGATTTAGCATAAGTATAGGCCAGTGTTATGCTTTCTTTCATAACATCTCCTAGGTTACCAGTTCTCTCCAATGAACCTTCTTCTTTAGCTTTAGGATCAAACGGTTTCTTTAGGACTGTCTCAATGAATAACGTTGATCCACCTAAAACAACATATTTAAAACATTTGTAGCTCAAAGTTTAATCAGCATTTATGAGAATAAATTGAACAAAAGTGATCAATGGTTATGTGCAGATAATGAAAAGTGTAGCTCTTACAAACAAGTCATTTTAGATGGTTTTGGAAATAAACAGAAGCATTAATTTTGCTTTATAGCTTAACAGTTACTGCTTTAAACAAACTCTTCTGATTTTGAAAAAAAAAGTTTTTAAGATGAAAGGCAGTATGATAAGCAAATTCAGTGAATTAATTTAGCATTTTCAATCACATTTTTGAACCATTTAATGAATAATTTTAGTGAATTAATCTTGACAAGAATTACAAAATGAAAATTTTTAGAGAAAAAGAAACATGTATAGAGAGATTTATTCAACAAGAGTTAATACATGTAGATTAACTTTTACAAGTCAAAATTTTGGGGCACCTATAGAACCCAATCATATTGATTCCATGGCTTAAGAAATAATAGATTCCAAAAACATAGATTGAAGCTTTACTGTACACATTTGATAGTTGCCATGACTATAATGTTATTGGTTTCCAATCATATCTTACCCATTGCAGTCCAAGCAAGTCCTGTTACCACACCAGGGGGTGTTATATCATACATTCTGTCGTGTAAAAATAAGGGTTTTCCCACATAATCATTAGATTATCTGTTGCTATAACAAGTTTATCTGGATTTTCTGTGACAAATTTGAGAGCTGCTTTTCTGTATATCTGAATAAGAATTAATATGAGATAATTCAGTGTATTTAAAGTAAAAATAATCAAAGATAATAATTCATAAGTGAGCAAAGCTAACTGGATCGAAGTACATTTAGGAACATTTGTCAGGTTTGCTTATTCTATGAATATGTAACAGTGAAATACAAAATGTATATACAAAGGTTAAGTCATTGGAGGGAGGGGCACAG
Organism: Tegillarca granosa; assembly: GCA_029721355.1. Classification (NCBI taxonomy): domain Eukaryota; kingdom Metazoa; phylum Mollusca; class Bivalvia; order Arcoida; family Arcidae; genus Tegillarca; species Tegillarca granosa. Next base: position 16,061,236 of record CM056600.1, on the reverse strand, counting down.
AAAACACTGTCTTTTCTTATTGGGACAACAATTTATAAAAGACAGAGTATATATCTTTTACATGAAATGCCACTTCATGGCAGAATTAAAAATTATCATTTCTGCTGGAACTATTCAATGTGAAATCATAAATTTTTGTGGTTCTAAGAAATTTTTTTTTTTTTTTTTTTTTTTTTTTCAGGGGGGGTGGGGGGTGGGGGTGGGGTGGGGGGGATAAATATGTTATGAATATGATAAATATGACTGTTTTCTGGAAACATCTTTGTGTATCTTGTAACTTCCTATTCTTTTATGCACACCTAATTGCCTAAAGTAAAGAGTAATGAACTGAGTTTCAACTCACGACTAAGGAATGTTGTTTTATTGTTAGTAATACTATTAATAAAAATGAATTGTTTCATCACTTGTATGAGTTTTTAATCACATCTTCATGAAACAAAAAAACTTCAGTTCAACAAAATCATGTCTTTAAAGTGGCTAATATCTTTAAACTAGATATGTTTCTTTGAAACAGATGTGTCGCCTGACACTGCATAAAAATCAATCAAAGGGAAATAATTCAAAAACGGAAAAAGATAGAGTTGTGGTTCTTGTGCACTGCACTTTCGAGTCATTGCCAGAAACATGCACACCAAGTTTGGAGTCATTTGAACGTACAACACCAATGTTATGCTCCGGACAAGGAAATACGGACGCCGCAGACGCCGACGCCGTCAACGAAAGTAATCCCTATATAAACTGAATGTTCCATCAACACCAGGTTTGCCAGATCCAATTAAGGTGCTGATGGAAACAGGTTCTAACCCAGACAAGCAGCACATGTTAAAGTAGAACCACTAATTAAACAGAGTGGTTATCCACACAGGCCTACTAGAAAACATCTACCATTAAGCTGATTCACGTCAAATGGCTACTTGACACACACAAAAACATGTCTATCAAAACAAATGTTTGGTTTGCTCTGAGTTGGAACAAACTTGACTATATTTTTACAAGTTCACATGTTGGCCTAAATTTTAATTGATTTAATGGATCTTCTGTGATTTTTTCTGAGGATTTTACTATTTGATTCAAGGATTTTATCATTGATAATTTGTATCTTGTCAGATTAATAAAGTGAACTGCATGTTGTAAAAACATCGTCTTATGTGTTCTTGCTCCGGACTTGTGAAAATTCTGCTCAATAGCCCGACTGGTCGTGTTACAGACTGGGATGAAATCATTTCACATCGATTTTTTCTTATTTCTAAATAAAAATTGTGTCATCTTTACCTTAAAATACCGGAAGTCTAGAAGTTAAACAAATCGGAGTCCTTTTAAGAATTGAGTAAAGCACCGATATGATTAAGATGCAAACACATGCTTTGCGGCATTTACGTTATCAACAGCAACAGCGATAACTAGTATGTCTCTTTTCAAGACAAACACACAGGGTGATTACTACATACCCTGCTTAGCTTTGTTAACCTTGGTGTAATAAAATGAAAAACAACTGCTCTGGGTCAGAAACTAATAACTCTTGAATCATGAGTTGGCAACACTTTAGTGTGTATAAATTTAACCCTTGCCTATTAGTATTTTGTGTAAACTAAATACATACCTTTTTCTATATGTTTCTGTAGATTTCTTACACCACTTTCTCTACAATATGATTTTATCAAGGTTTTCATGGCATCATCAGCTATTTCAACTTTATCTGTCTCGATGCCAGTATGTTTTTGAGCAAGTGGTACTAAATATTTCTAGATAAATAAAAAAAAAAAAAAAAAGAAAATGTTATTAACAAAGCCATATCTTATATAAATACTACCCTTGTTGAATTTCTCATTCTCAAAGTTAATTTATTTTAAAATTTTGATTACGTTTTATTTCCATAAAATTTTGGAAAATTTCATTTACAGGTATCCTCGACTATATAATTCAAACTGTCTTTATTTGTTGAAACAAAATTCAACAGCACATTGTTTGAACAGGTGTGGTGGATTTGACTTGATAAGTGGTCATAAAGCTCAGCTGAAAGAGCATCCTGCCAGAATTAGGAAGGTATCAGGTTTGAGACCCAGTCTAGCTGCTGCATTTTTCCCCTTTCCTGTTACACAGATTTGTTAATTTGCCAACAAAACAATTAACACACTTTAATAATCTTTTGAATGGCATATTCAACTTAGACGCAGTTAGAGTAAGTTTGTTTCAGTATGGTCATCTCCTGAATAACATGTTGCCTTTAGTGATTCTGAAACAAGTGTGTAAACAGAAAAGAAATTACATGTGTCATTATTTTGTAAAAAAAAATCTAACAAATTAAAATATTTCTTCTGGCAAAACAAAGTCATCTATACAAAATGACATGTTATGACACAAAACAATCTTACCTGGGCAATGGCTAACTTCTCCTCTGCCACATAACCAGAAACATCAATCATTTCCATTCTATCTTTGAGTGGTGGTGGAATTGTGTCTGTAACATTTGCTGTACAAATAAATAAAACCTGAAACAAGACAAAGGGGCACAACTCTTATTTAAACATCTGCATTTATTTGTTTAACATACAGAAATATCTGATCACTTTCAAAGGCTAGGTGTTTTCTTAATGTACTACCATTTTCTCAACCATCTCAGACCTGGCCATCATGATACACATAAAAGTGAAAGAATCTAGACAGGGGAGGTAAGTCTAGAAACCACAGTGATGATTAATAACTTTCAATAATTCAAAAGGACAAAACTGAATGAAAATAATTTTATTAATTTAAATCAATGATTTATTTTTATGAATGAATGAAAAAAGCAAAATCTAATAAATGTAGTGATCTTGGTAGCTCAGTGGGTAGTGAACTCAACTACAGTGGCAATATTTGGGTTACATTCTTGGTTGGTCCCTGTGTATTTTTTTTATCCATTCTGTTAGTTTGGTTGCACTCAAAAATGGTAGAAAAGTTCATGCAAGAGATTTAAATGCAAGATTTTTTATATGTGGGAACATCAGAAACTCAAGATTAACAGGAAAGAAATGTAGATGTCTTAGTATCTCAGTTGGTAGAACTTTAATTCTTGTTCTAAGTCTGATTTTTTTTCACATTCCATTAGATTACATTTAAATTTTTATCTTTTCTTTATTATGAAAATAAAAGCATGTTGCATATTTTCAGTTATGCTGATTGTGCATTATTAAAGTTACTTTTGTACTGTAAGATGTGTTACAACATCCATCTCTAAATTAATACCACACAAATCTAAAGGCTTGATTTAAAAGGTTCCCTTGCCTTGAATTTTGACTCAACTGAACATTTACCTAAAAAAAGTTTTATTTTCAAGACTTTTGTCTCTGGTTGGTCTTAATCAACACATAGATACTTTTTATATGTATTAATGTGTACCGATTTGACCTTTATTAAACTTTCAGATCACAAGCGTCTCTCAATACCTAAATGTATGATTCAAAATGAGTCGAGATTTTAGTATGAGCAAATTTATGTTCAGTCTCTTGTTGTAGGTCAGTGGTTTTTATTAGTATTCAAAATTCCTTTACCATTCACAATCTGACCGCCTCGATGTAGGTAAAATCATCTTAACTGTACAGAAACCTCCATTCTTACCACCAACCTTCTAAACAACAGTCATCAAAATGTAAGCTACTTACTTTAGAACAGTCAACTGGTACATCTAAGTAATGATCCAGAAAGTTAGCATTTTGTTCAGGATCAAGTAATTCTAATAAAGCTGATGCTGGGTCACCCTGGTAACCTTTCCCTATTTTATCAACCTAAAACAAATAACAAACACAAGTCTGATTCAATCAGAAACTGCAGGCTATGAATGAAGACAAGCAGATATCTAATAGTCTATTAAAGTTTTTGTCTATACACTTACATGTATATTTTGGAAATTTCTTCCAAGTTTTTGCCATAATAATTAATTATTTAGCTGGTTATTACAGAGTATGAAAAAATTGACCTAACTTTACTTTTCCATTCCATAAATATCTGTGATTTTAACTTTCATTGTTTATATTTCCTAGCAAAAACCCTTTGCTAACAAGATATTTCCATAGCAACAACTTTTTGCTAACAATAACTTTTGCATCAAGAACCAAGCATCAAAATAGACTCATTAAGAAGAAAATTAGGTTAAGTCCAAGATAACTTGAGTTGAGCATGACTTCACCATTTTTCATTTTTTGAATTAAGTACTAGACTGCAATTATAAGCAAAACTTAACACAACAAAGTAAAATTACTACCGGTATATATATATATATACATGTATGTGTACTAAATAACCATGTAAATTACTTGTTACAGAGTATTAGTGGGTCAATAATCTAAAATTAAAGTTTCATTTCTTCTTTGTGGTTAATAAAAATTATGACAAACTTTCTTTACATGTATATAAATATATAAAACACTGTCACTGTCCTCAAATTCAAGCTTCATCTCTGTGTAATTAATATTAATATAGACAGTGTTTTTACACAATATATCAAAACAAGCAAACTACATTGTACATATGAATTTCGGTCTCCTCACTATCTTATTACTATTACCTTTATCCCTGCATTCAGAAAACATTATGTATTTACTAAATTAAATATAAATAAACTTAGCCAAAAACTTTGAAGTTGCTACTAACACTGACACTTAAGCTTGGAGTATGTTTATTATGATTACCTCATCAATCAGCACTAGTGGGTTCTCGGTTTTAGTTTTCTTCAAACACTGTATCATTTTTCCTGGCATTGCTCCAACATAAGTTCGTCTAAAAATAAAGTACATCTTGTTTTACTTTATCTTTCTTTTATATCATTTTTGTTGCAAAAAAAAAAAAAAAAAAAAAAAAAAAAAAATCTGAAACTGGGTGATGTTACACTTAACAAAATGCAACCAATTTTAATGGTATTTCCAAATATTTCATAAAAAATGATATCAGTTCAAAGAATACTATAGTATGCCTTCCAAACTGATGTTTTACTTCATTGAAAGGCCTAGGACATCCTTGTAGTGTATTTATATTGGTTATATACATGTATATTTATTGCCAAATTTCGCATGCACTTAGCAATTTGTTTTTTTGCCATTCCTATAGTGTTGGACATTGCTGTTTTATTCTAGACAAAGTACCTTGAAATTTTTATTATATAGGTTGAATGGTAGGAGAATAGCCACTATCCAATAAGTCTTCACTACATGTGTATCTTAGCTATCATAATGATTCCTAATATATGCATAAATGAACAAGAAAAGCAGAATTCTTATATGCTTATTTTGAAATATTACACATACATGTATATATATTGTAACACCCTGATTCCATTGCCATAAATTGTACATTTACATTCAAATTTTTGCATTATAAAGTTATAAAGGTATTTGGACTAAATGGAAACAAACAACTTAGAAAAAATGGATATGGTACCTCAAATACTCTGACTTAAAATTATTTAGTAAATTTTAACACATGTTTTATGTATCTTTAATTCTGCTATCTGCTTAAAAAAAAAAGCTTATATTGACAATATATTTTGTAAACCTCTACTTTAGACCACCTTGGTTTGAATCCTATTCATGACAGATACAAGTGTAAGAAAGTTTGTCAGTTTGCTTGCCAAAGGCCAGTGTTTTCACTTTGGGCATTCTGGTTTCTTCCACCATCCCATAACTGATCACCTTGATATACATTGTAAGTGAAAGAATATTAACTGGTGCATGCAACTGCATTTTTCCAATCTACTCTATCTCATACCTGTGTCCTTTAATTTCTGCTACATCAGTCATACCACCAACACTGAACCTGTAATACTGTAAAACAAAAAAAAAAAATAAATAAATAACATCAATACATGTGGTCTAAGAAAAGGCAAGTACAATGTACATGTATGTGAGTTTGTGTATCTGATCAATTTAATGAACACAAATGAATGACTGAGTGTGATACCATGACTGTGTGAAAATTTGAGTACAAATATACAATTTATACATATGTATATACTCTTAGTGTACAAACATGAGATAACCTTATTGCCTTTTCTCTTCAAGAATTTTTAAAAAAAACAAAATGACCAGGCCAAAAAAGATATTCTTAATACAAGCACATTTATTTCATCAAAATGTTAGACAGGAAAACGTTCCAAATAATGTAATTTTGCAAGTAGTATTTGGATTTATTCCTTAATTTCAATGAAAATTTAGTTCCAAAACAGAATGTGAAGATATTCCATATCCAGCAACATACGTACCTCTCTATTTAAAGCTCTAGCAATAGACTTTGCTATACTTGTCTTTCCAACCCCTGGTGGTCCATAAAAACACAGGATTTTTCCTTGTGTACCACCTTTAAGTTGGCTAACTGCAATGAATTCCTGAAACACAATTAATGAATTAAATATGAAACACATGATTTGTTTTAACCTACATGTAAAAAGCAAATGAAAATATAAACAAGAACTGCATTTTAGCTGCATGAAAAAATGGGTTAATCTGTAAAGACAGAAATAATGCCTGCAAGGTAAGCCATGAGAAATCACATCTGGTCATCACTAATTTTAAAATGTTAAACCCTCACCAGTCATAGACAGGTAATCACTTAAACTATCATCAAGTGGAGATTCCCACTCTTTAAATATACATGTAATATGTAAATCTATTGTGAAAGAAAGTTTCCCAAATTCCTAAAATTGACATCACAATAGTGCTATAGTGTTGATACCATAGATTTGTATGCTGTGTTTTTAAAACAACATTTATCAGTGTTTATTTTCCACCAACTTTTTTCTGCTATAGTAAACTTAGAAAACAGAAGAAAACAAAATGATTTTATCCTGTTAAATTTGACAGTGAGATTCAACTATCATTTCCTAATAACACTAGTGTATTCTATTTCTGGATATTTTTCATCAAGCTTATTTAATACCAATCAACAACATTAACAGTCCTGTGAAATTAGGAAAAAACAGGTTAAATCCGGTGTTATGTCAGTTTTTAAAAGTGATGTCTTTAAAATGAATATATAAAGGTTCGTATATATAATTGTTGTTTTAACAAACTTTTTTTCTTGTTTGATAGTCAATCATCTTATTCAATAGTTTCTTGTAACTCATGACTTCTGGAAAAAAAAATTGTTACAATTTCCCAACTCCACTGTGGAGCAACTTACTAGAATCCTATTTTTAACATCATCCATGCCATAATGATCCTCCTCTAAAACTTCTTTAGCCTTGGTTATCTCGAGATTTTCTTCACTATTTTTACCCCAAGGCAAAAGTGTTAACCAATCCAGGTAATTTCTTGTTACACTAGAAGTGAATAGAAATTCTAAACTTACAGTCACTGCATATGTACATTTTGTGTAAAAAAATCATTTAGTATCAAAATCACTGAAAAATCATTTACTATCAAAATCACCATGTATGTGTGACAATGAACAATGATCATTAAATTTTTTCAGGGGACTTACAATAAATCAAACAATGTTTAATTTAGTTCACTTTTAAAGCTTAATTGAACCTTAATTAAACCTCCATGCACTTTTTCAACTAACACAGAATTTTTTTTTTTGTAGAAATGATGCCCCTTAAGGGATTTTACTTGTTGGAGAACACTGTCAAATAATGAACCCTTTCCTGCATACAACATAATACACCATTAAGTATAAAACATCTATGACATCTCAGTGATTTTGTTTGCCTAAAATTACTACCGAATAAAGGTAGTTTCCCCTTGAGAAATAAGACTAAAATTTCCCAATTTGACAACTCAAATTCCCAAAAAGGCAACAGTGACACACAATCAAATAGTGTTAAGTTAAATCCAGTTGTCCAAAACTGTTCTGACAGACAAAAAATGTTAGATATTGTCACAATATAAGATCTTTGCAATGAATTTCAAAATTCTGAGCGTAATATGTGACATAAAAAAGGTCCAAATTTTCCCAATCTGAAAGGTAGAAGGTAGTTTTTAAAAATCATAGCAAAATCACTGCATCTTTTACACTGTTACATTTCTTAAAATGTTGCGAGTTACCAATGAACCATTCACTGTTTTAAACAGGCCACAAGATAACCAACAAAATTCTGGCACATGGAAAATGCACATGACTAGGGTCAACCAAGAAGCAACACCCTGCCCTCAGTCTGCAAGTTAATTTCAAATTAAATTCAAAATAAAGTAAAGAAGAAGAATACAAATGTGTATGGCTGATTATGGCACTTTTATTCAACTTACTTGAATTCAGCAGAATGATTATCTAAAAATGACAGCTTGCTTAATTCTTCATTTATAACTTCCATCACATGTTCTGGTACTGTGTGATCCTATGAAATCAAATTAAGTATTGAGCATGTACATGTATGTATTAAAATAAACCCCTTAAAAACAAAATTACCATTTTAATTTTCATGTATTTAGATGAAAATTATGTATGTTTAGTGACAATTTATTTATAAAAAAATCATTCATCATATCAGTGGAAATTAAGAGATACAGAAAAAAAAAAAGAAAAAAAGTGAATCAAACTTGACCTGAAAATTGCGACATGTTATAACTTTAGCAGTTTTAGTACAGTACATAATCATGTACACTGCAATAATGATAGTCCAGTATATTGACATTTCAGTAGAGTGATAGTCCAGTATACTCTTATTTCAGTAAATTGACAGCTAAGTGAAAAACATGTACATTTATACTAATCAATTCTACATGCATGTTTATGAAGATGTCTCAGAACCTAAATCTAAAAACTATAGAATAACACTCTTGCAGTTATAAGGTTTTATCTGTATCTTATAATTAGATATAAACAGGGACGACTTACATGTATGTATCCTAAATTGATATTAACATATAGTACATATCATCACCCAATCTTGTACCTAAAATCTAATAAAGTATCTTTTACATGTTAAAATTACATATCAAATACAAATTTCCAATTTTGGACAAACACTGTTATAAATGTCCAGTGTTGTGGTTAAACCATTCCTAAAGACTAGCATGACTATTTATCTTTGTAACAGTTTTATATAATGCCGTACCTTTAACCTAGCTCTAAATTTTTCTTCAATGGCATCTTTATCTTCTTTTTCTAATCCTAATTCCTTCTTTATTATCTTTAGTTGTTCTCTCAATATATATTCTCTGTGTTGTTTCTTTACTTTTTCTTCTACCTAATATTCACATAAAAAGATAAAAAATTGTTCTAACAAAACCATTCAGAAGGAACAACATATATGTAGCTTGTATTCACATCCTGTCCTTCAAGAAAAATTAACCCAATTTTTTTTGTATATGCATATGCATAAATCACAATTCATTTTTTGTTGACTAGTCTCTATTAAAAATGTTTTACTTTACATGTAGCTTTGACTGGTGCTCTATGAATGATGTCACACCATCAAAAACCTTGCCAGTCATATATAGGCTATTAGTTAAACTATTTACCTGAGTATCAAAATATTTTCAGTTGACTTAATTACATGCGAGTGAATGGTTTCATTAGTAACTTATTACTAAGCTAAATTGGTGACAAAACTGATTTTGTTATGTCATTTGTATAAATTAAAACAGAAGAAAAATATGGTTTGTTTAGAAAAAACTTGAATGCTTACTTCTATTTTGTTGCAATGGTGATGATCGAGACTTGATTTTGAAAGTGATTAGTTTCAAAAGACACATATTTGCAAAGGCCAACCCACTGCTATTTTTAGATTTTTATAAGCCTCCATTTTCACAGTCTCTCATCAGTTACAGATAACTAAGATCTCTAGTCATATGTATGCAGGGTATCAAATGACTTGTACTAAAATATAACTAAAACATAATAAAATATGTCATCAGTTACAGATAACTAAGATCCCTAGTCTTATGTATCCTCTTGTCGCCAATATTCGTGGTACTAAATTCAATGGTTAAACCTAAGTAGATAGTAAAGAAGTCAATCCTGTTTTACATTTCTTGCACTTTGTTTTAAAATGAAGAAAATTTAATTGTTTTCATTTGAATATACCGGAAAACATCGTTTGTAAACAAAACCCTCTCGGCAGACGCCATTTTGGAAAAACGTGGCCAAATTCGTGGGAAGTCTCTCGGATCACGAGATTTCTCCTGGTTAGGGCTTACAACTGTAACAGGAGGGAGAAAAATGCAGGGTCGGACCGGGGATCGAACCCGGGACCTCCCGCACTATAGGCGAGTGCTCTACCACTGAGCTACCCAGACCGCTACATTCCTCCCCTGTTATTCTTGAGTTTCCCACGGTCCCGCATGTGGGAAATCTCACATAAGTCCACCCTCGGATCGACTTTATCATTGTCGATAACTTCCGAGGGCCACACTGGCCACCAAACTGTAACAGGAGGGAGAAAAAATGCAGGGTCGGACCGGGAATCGAACCCGGGACCTCCCGCACTATAGGCGAGTGCTCTACCAACTGAGCTACCCAGACCGCTACACAACACTAATTTTTTCAAAACTTTATATTTTCAATAGTCCAGTTTACATGTAGATTAACAACGCAAATTTTTGGATTATTATTGATTACACAATTATTACAAGGATTAAAAACGATAAGGCATTTCCGGTATGACATTCGGAATTCACGTCATTTTACATCATATTATATAGTGAAAAATGCATGAATTTGACTAAATATAGCGTAAGAGACACACAATTTTAATGACACTCAAAACTAGTATTACTTGACACAAAAGTTTTAGATGTTGATCAGGTAAATAGGCCAGACTCTCTTCTTCCAGACGACATAGTTTACATTGTTATTTATTTTACTTGTGATTAAAACTAAAGATATAACTTCAAGAATAATTTGGCAATAGTGAAATCTGTCAAAAATTAAAACTTTTGATATTTTTATATTTTCTTACTAGTTTAGGACATATTTAAAATTTTTCTAACTAAGTATGGAAAGTTTAACACTTTGGGCGCCTATTTGACTTTGAGTGTGTGCAGTGATGTACTTCCTGTAAATGATATCCAGTGTAAACAATCTGCCACGAATTTGACCATACCACGAATTTAGGCGTCTTGAGGATATGTAGGGTATCAAATGACTTGTACTGAAATATAACTAAAACATAATAATATACAAAGTATTACCTCTTTACCAATTTTCTGTTGTAATTTACTCAGCTCATACTCCTTCTTTAAAAGTGACAAAGCTAACATCAATCTATTAGGTATCTACAAAAGAGAAAATCCAATATTTAACCTCTGTCTACTTTATGTATTTCAGTATTTTAAACAGAACTGAGAAATATTTGAAATGTTATCTACCACCTTTTTTATGTTCTGATGATGGATAGTCTATGTAGTACAATCTTTCAACTAATTTACCTACAAACTTTCCATGGAAACTTACAAAATTAGCTGGGCTCAAAAATTTTTTAATAGCATCTCTTTTGAATTCAATTACTCAAACAGCCCAAAAACTGCAATCTCATGTACTGCAAACTGCTCAAAATTTCAGTTTTTGGTTAAATTCAAACTTGTGATATTGTGAAAGAATAAAGTGTTATTATAACAGTGGTATCACTTACATTCACTTCTTCTAAAACCTTTTGTAATTCTTCTGGTTCAGCTGATGTTAAAGCTGCACCTGTGTGAAGAAAAAAATTCTATGGTAATAAATCTATTTGTTTAAAATTGCTATTTTAGAAAATGGAGAAAAAGTTGGCACAGGCTAGTGAGAAATTGTCAGAAAATTTTATATTCTTTTTGAAAATGGAGAAAAATCTAACAGGTGTCAATGGAAAATTGTCAGAAAATTTTATTTTCTTTTTGAAAATGGAGACAAATCTAACAGGTGTCAATGGAAAATTGTCAGAAAATTTTATATTCTTTTTGAAAATGGAGACAAATCTAACAGATGTCAATGGAAAATTGTCAGAAAATTTTATGTATTTTTATTGGAAATGCAGAATTTAAAAACCTTCCCAAGTAACTTATACTCATAATGATAATTTAAGAAAATAAATTATTCATATAATGAAAACTTTACAAAAAACAGTTTTAAGATAAATGTGAGATAAAAGTTTTTATTTCAAACCTAAACAGTGAGTGATCCAAAAGCTTTAATCAAATTAGTTCAGTTATATATCTCTTTCAAAATGCTTACCTAAATCAGATATATAAACAGGATTCTCAATAACTCTTTGTCCTGCTTGGATAATCTGCGCAAGATTTTCCCTTAAAACAAAATTAACAAATGTTACATAAATAAAATTGAATTATATCCAAAAGTAGAAGAATACAAGAGGCTCATTTGGGCTGATATGCTCACCTGATAAGCACCTGACTTAAATGTTAAAGTTTCAAAATGAAAATGACTGTTTGTATTTTGATGATTACATTTCAAAAGCAAAAGCTCCTATATGGGGCATCATATACAGTAAAAAAAACTTAATACAATGTCAGATCTTGGCATGATGTTCTTTTTTTGCAATTTGTTTCTATTATATATCTAAAGTCATTATCAAAAAAGGGTAAAAAAAATTTGAAGTGCAACAACTCTTCAATAGATTATCATATAGTTAAGAAACTTGATAGATCTTATCATGTTGATCATTTTTCATCCCTCATAGCATTTACCAGTTCTGATGTACATAGGAAATGAAGGAAAAACAACACAAAAAAATTCCACATTCAAGATCAGTGTTTTCAATACCAAATGGATGATTTTTAAAAAAGTGAAAGTACAGCTAAGTAAAGTTTGCTATTTTAAAATTACCTGTATAATGGATTCATGGTAATAATATCTCTGATGGTCTTTACCACTTCTGATGTTAAAGCCTAAAATACATAAAATAAAATGAAATAATAAGACTGGGGTAAAAATGTTAAACAAGAGCTGTCATAAAAACAAAATTAATGCAAGTTTTTCTGCATGTATAAGACACAAATAAAAAGAATTTTTCATTCTTTGATGCAGCCACTCAAGAACCATGCAAGAGAAATCTGTTGTTCTTCATTTATGAAAATTAAATGTTGTTTTGTAGTATTATGTTTAATTGCACAAAAAGACTTCAAATAATTTTAGCCACAAAATCACACCAGTTTAAAAAACTAGAGAGAAAAGGTTCATCAGTCTTTTTTTTAAATCTGCAAGTGAAGTCTGTGTAACAATTACCTTGACTTCATTAGAATTTGCAAATGGTTCATGGATTAAATTTTCCACTTCTACCATTAGAATTTTATCATTCAGTGAGGATACTGTTCTAACATCTTCTTCACTCAGAGTTTCACCAATTGGTGGCGGGAATTCTGGAAATGGTGGCATCGTCATAGGAGTTTCAGTTCCAGTTGAAGTCTTTGATGTTGTCTCTGCAGTACCTTCTACTTCATCTTCCATCTCTGATTTTTTAAAAATTCCCAGTCTCCGCTTTCTTCTAGCTATTCGTAAATTATTGTTGTTGTTGCCTTCTGGCTGTTTATCTAAAGAAAGGAGATACAATAATAATAATTAAAAAAAACCACAAAACAATAAACATCAAAGTTAAAAATAATCTTACAAATTTTAAACTTCTAAAAAAGATTTATTGAATCTACCACTGATTGTTGAGTGAGTAGAAAATCACAAGCCATAGTTCATTTTTTCCAAAGCAAAGTGGGGATAAGACATTGGTTTTAATGACTTAAATTGAGACATTCTGAGTGAAGAAATGTTTTACGCCTAAGTCAACATTCTTTCACATACATCAAGGTGATCAGTTCTGGGATGGTTAAACCATCAGGAATGCCCAGAGAAAACTTTTGACCTTCAGAAAACAAACAAACTCTCTCAAAATAGGATATGTCCAGATTGAGATTGAAACTCAAGTGCCAAGGCACTTAAGAAAACTTGACCACTGAGGATCCTATTTTCTGTACCAGGTGGAAGAAATCATTATCCAAATATTTTTATGACAGAGAAAAGGACTTTCTTTTTACTGGTGGTTATACCCTATTTCATCACCATGCCAATATTCTGATGAAAGATTTATGATACATGCAAATGGTCAGAATAATTATTTATTCCAATTTACAATAGTGAAGCATATATATTGACCTCCTTGTAAGGAAGTAGTGTAAAATTTCTACAAAATCTTCCCTAACATTCAAAAATGGATTGTTACCAAGAAAAATCATCCATTCTTAAATTTAAAAAAAATTCTTACAACTTCTTGGACTCTTGTGATATTTTAAAGAAAGTCAATTCAACCTTAGGAAGCCAAAAAGTCAATGAGAAACACATGCTTGTTATAAAGATGACCTTACCAGGAATCAGACGATAGTTACACAGTTATAAGGATGACCTTACCAGGAAACAGACGATAGTTACACAGTTATAAGGATGACCTTACCAGGAAACAGACCATAGTTACACAGTTATAAGGATGACCTTACCAGGAAACAGACGATAGTTACACAGTTATAAGGATGACCTTACCAGGAAACAGACCATAGTTACACAGTTATAAGGATGACCTTACCAGGAAACAGACGATAGTTACACAGTTATAAGGATGACCTTACCAGGAAACAGATGATAGTTACACAGTTATAAGGATGACCTTACCAGGAAACAGACGATAGTTACACAGTTATAAGGATGACCTTACCAGGAAACAGACGATAGTTACACAGTTATAAGGATGACCTTACCAGGAAACAGACGATAGTTACACAGTTATAAGGATGACCTTACCAGGAAACAGACGATAGTTACACAGTTATAAGGATGACCTTACCAGGAAACAGACGATAGTTACACAGTTATAAGGATGACCTTACCAGGAAACAGATGATAGTTACACAGTTATAAGGATGACCTTACCAGGAAACAGATGATAGTTACACAGTTATAAGGATGACCTTACCTTCTACTTCTTCTTTTAATTTAGATTCATCTTCTTCTGTCTTGAAAGTTGCTAATGGATCCTCTGTTATCTTTGAGGTTATTGTAATTCTGTTAAAAATTAACCCAAATAATTAACAAATTATATTTATCAACAAACAAAGGAATATGTCTGTCTTAACTATTTGATGATTAAATATATGATAATTAAGTTCTGAAAAAAATTGTTTAATGGCACAGAAAAATACCCAATGCTGTGTACCAGTAATAAAAAATTCATACAATCTGAATTACACAGGATTTACTTATGTTGCATGTTGTTCAGAAAGTCAAAAAGGAAATCTAATTGAAAAGTGACACCATGATGGCAATGACATCAATGAGTGTTTTCCTAGGTAACAGGCAACATAAACAGCTTATAAATTTCAATTTAATTGACAAGTATTATGTATTTATAAAGCACCGTTCAAGAGAAAATATGATCTCAATAAAAACTACACTAGAACAAAATTGACACAAAATCTGGGGTTGCACTGCCCTTCACTTTTAGCTTCTGAGGCTTACTGGTACTGTACCATATAAATTAGCTCCTAAAATTAAAACATATCAAATTTTTTGACAACTCTTTCTTTTCAAGAGCAAAGGCTTACCCTGCAAAAATCTAGTGAGTGATGAGGGAAGAAAATGTCTTTCATTAACTTTCTTGACCAATCACTTCTAACATAGCACAACCCAAGATATGATTACCAGAAAATCAAATCTATAGCCTCGATTAAACAATCAGTGTCAAATTCTGCTCCATCAATTTAGTGGTGGTTTTTCATAGAAGGGTGTGAGAGTTTAATTTCCAAAGTAACAAAAAGGGCACATAATTTGCAAAATTGATCCTTAACTTAATGAAAAACAGATATTATAGGTAGTGGTCCAACATCTTTTGAAAAGGCAAGGTTTTAAAATTTTATTAATTCTGAAAGTTAAATTTTGTATCATTGCATGATTACAAATTTGAGATCATAATTTAGTAACAAAATATTTTATTCTAGCTAATAAATTTTAATTTTGACTAGTAAAAATAATACATGTAAGCCAGAAATGAAACCCAAATTCTTCTTGGAGCTCTATAATACGGTCCTCTGTACATGTTTGTATAAATTATACAACTTTATACAAGACTGTATGTTCGGGAAAGAAAAGATTTTTTTTCATATAAAACTGGTATTTGGTCAACACTAAATGATTTACTAAATTAAAAAAATATCAATTTTATAATTTATTAGAGAAAGCTTTTAAATTTGTTGTACAGTAGATTCCACTTAATTGCATACCGGTTAATTGCATATTCCGGTTAATTGCATAATTTTTCTCTGCACCAAACCATTTCCTATTTAAACAATGTAAAAAATTCCGTTTATTTGCATAAACAAAAGTCTAAATTCTGCTTAATTGCATAAAAAATTCTGAAAATTATGCGATCTTGGTCTGAAGTTTCATGATTACAAAATATATTTGCCGACAATGCAAGGTAACTTCGAGAGGTGTTTACATTATATAAACGTGTACAGCTAACACCAGGTGAGATATGAAACCAGTTAATTAGTGTTCACTTTGTAGGGTAGTCATCCAATTGGTCTGTCAATACGCATTTGTCAGGAAACGTAATTAATTATGTTAAACCAATTAAAAAGGGCTATGACAGGTGAAAAATTTGTACCCGGGTCACACAAGTTTTATAACGATCTTTTTTAACTGAAATTTATTTCCATTACATTTTCTAAACCCAGACATGGTTTTACTGGAACTTCGGTGCTGGGTTTTTTAAACAAAGATTAAATAAAACCAAAAACATTTTTTTAAATTAATGTTTTTGTTAACATGGTTAAGGAATGTGTATGTACGTTGACTGTTATCCCAGAGCAAGCTTGTTAACGCGTATTTACAGTTCTTTTAGCGTAAACTCAATGAATCATACCTCAATCAAATGCTTTATTCTTTATTTATTATTTCCTCTTTAAGATAAACTGGTTGAAATCATCGTTTACGGCTGAAAAACCCTTTATGTAGCAAGTTTTGTCGGTATACAGATTCAACATCAAAGACATTTTTTCACTTTAGGAAGTGACGTTTTATTCATTAATTTCATTGGATCAGACCTAGTTAACATAACAACGGGAAATTCCAATTTATGACTGATCGAATAATTGGTCAATAAACAATTAAAATATAACTTTGTATAAAATAAATAACAAGATAAGACATCTTTCAATTTTATTTACACAAAATCTGTTTGAAATTTAATTTTTATCGGACATCGTGCACGTTGTCAAGCAACTGGATTTTTTCTATGTCACATTTAAAAATAGATTATCGTATCATGAAAGGGAGATAACTCGAACAATATAACTCAGTGCCATGTGCGAACACGTGGATTTTTAAAAAGAAGTAAATAAACAAGAAATATGAATATCGCGAGTGATAAGGAACAATGAATTAAATACCAACAGATGTTCCAGTTACATACATTTTCTAGGATTAAACACAGATCGATGGTCTGCAAGAAAAGTCCACCTATACCACATTTTGGAATCCCATGTAAATACGAGGTTTAAAACGATCAGCTACTAGTAGAATTTTAAATCTTTATTTAGTAAAGAAAATATACTACAAGTCTTGAGATTTTAATTAATTAATTATATTTTTTTTTTCAATTATCTTTAATTATTTATTTTTTATGTCAAAGGAATTACAAATGTTCTACTGTTTCTACAGTACACCGACTTTGATGTCTACTAAAAAAAAAAACGGCCTCACCGGGTGTATCCGTCAATCGATCAGCTAGAATTTTATACAAATTATACAAATTAAATAAAATAATTTTTTTGATTTTTTATTCTGAATTATTTATTTCATTTTTTAATTTCAAAGTAATAACTAATTTTCTGTTGTTTCTACAGTTTACTATGATGCCTACACAAGTACTAAAATGGCCCCAACCGATGTATCCATCAATCAGTTGTGCCCAAAGGGCATTTTCGGTTATTTGCATA
The DNA here is from genome assembly GCA_029721355.1 of Tegillarca granosa. Taxonomy (NCBI): domain Eukaryota; kingdom Metazoa; phylum Mollusca; class Bivalvia; order Arcoida; family Arcidae; genus Tegillarca; species Tegillarca granosa. Next base: position 16,043,354 of record CM056600.1, on the reverse strand, counting down.
TTCCGCTTAATTGCATAAAATTTTCTGACACACGGACTATGCAATTAAGCGGAATCTACTGTATTACTCAGAGCATGATAAATGAGTTGCACTGTAAATACGTGTAATAACAGACCTTCTATGTCCCATTACTATCATTCTCAGTTTGTCACCAAGATCCTGCATTTCTGTTATCTGTACAAAAGTACCTACAGGGTAAATATCATCTAAATTATTAACAACTTCTGCTTCATTGCTGTAAATAAAAAAGATAAAAATTAAAACTTAGCTAATGTGTCATAATATATGCATGTATATAGATCATGCACCAGATGTGCACATTATTTTAATACATTGTATTTTCATTATAAACGACACTGTATACATATAAGATTTCTACGTACCTAGTACCCTTGGCGAAAGTGAAAAAAAGCATACTAGCTATCTCTTAAAATGAGGTCTCATATTTATCAGCAAATAGTAAACCAACTTATTAGGTAATTACTTTACTGAAAGAACCAATGATTGTGTGTGTATGTATATATATATATATATATATATATATGCCTCAGTGTTTTCTCCAGCTTATTAAAACAGGGGTCATCAATGACCCCCTTACATGAAAAGAGGGGGTCATTTTTCAAAATGAAGGGGTCATGAAATTTTAGAATAAAAATACGTTTTTGATATTTTATATATTGTGTTAGAGGATCTGTACTAAACTGCGTCTTCATTCCAAATGCTACCTATATCTGTAATATTTGAAACAGTAAAATCGAGACAGTATCCCAAAACAGAAATTACTGAATGTCAGGTCAACAGACCATTATCATTCATTATTATTATCCATCCCTTCCGTTATGCCTGTTCTACGTTTTATTTTATTATTTTCATAAATCATCAAAGGATATCTGTTTAACCAAATTTTATTCAAATCTCGATTTACATTAGCTTTTTTAAAGTTGACTGTGAGTCGTCGGCAAGTAAGTTACTACCAGATGCCGCTTGGTCATGTTCATCATGACATCAAATCTGTATTCTAAGCAACATTCGAGACAAAATTTCTTGAAAATGATTAATTCTAACAAACTATTTCTTACATATGTTGGCGAACTAATTCATATTTATGTTACTAAAAAATTGTTGACTAAAATTATTTTTAATTTAAAACAATTGTTGACTAAGATTATTTTTAATTATATAACTTTTATACCAACCTTTCCTCTTTTTTCAAAAAGACACCTGCATATGGCTGATTTAAACTAACCCTTCTTCTTAAGAGGTCTACCAAGTCTTTCTGATTAACCTTAAATTAAAAAAAATCTTCTTTATTATCCACAATTTGTTTTCCTTTCGAGAAAAACTGTTTTGTGTTTGGTTAAATGATAAAGTTAGTATATATATATATATATATATATATATATATATATATATATATATATATATATATATATATATATATAAATATATATATATATATACACTAGTATATAAAACACAAACTCACTTCAATCATTTTCACAAATCGTGGAAAGACTGGGTTTCTGTTAATGGCAATCACTGGCACCCTTGGATAATGTTCTGGAATGGCGAGTGGTGTTAGGGCACCTAGTGGAAATGCATTTTGAACAATCTGAGGTTCGCTTGCGGGGGTTTCAGAAGGAGGATCTTTCTTATCGCCTTCGTCACTTTTGCTGCTAAACCATCGAACATGCATCTGTTGGGCTGCATATGCCGTTCTCGATGTTCCAGGATGAAAGGGAATACCATTCAAACTTATTAACGATCTTCCATTAAACTGAGAAACATTCCAATAATGTATGTTTGAACTTTGATTCTGTTCTAATTTATGTACTGAAGAAGTTCTCAAACGAAAACAATGTTTATGTAATCCTTGTCCTTGAGAACCCGGCTGACGCAAGGTAATCGCACTGTTTTTAACAGAATGGTTTGTGCAGATACATCGAACGTATATACTGTTGCTAGAAACTGAACTCAAGCATGATCTTCTGATACAAGAATTCCACATTGTTCTGGAAGAACACAATTTAATCGAAATATTTTGTGATTTTGCAACACACGTGGGGAAGTTTTTCACGAGAGCAGCCATGTTTATATTTAAATAACTTCCGGTGAAGAAAAACGAAAAAGTGTAGCAATACGAAACCCTCATAGTGTAATCAACGCCCAGGAGAAGATTTAACGCCAAGGAAACGCCAAGTATTTTCTTTTTGCGCCTATAACCGGAAGTTCTGATCTAAGTCAGTTTTTCTACTATGAAAAGGTATTATGTTATTTCAGCACTGCAACAGGGTTCGTTATCTAGGTCATGGTATAACTCTTAACTGCTAACTTAACTAAAAATTAAACTAAAACATTGATTTTAGCAAATCCCTTTATGTATATATTGTTTTGAAAAATTTATACATGGAAAAGTATTAATATTTTCAAATTACAAAGTGGAATAAGAATAATATATTAGTTTGCATGGGAGAGATGGCCGGTGACGAAGCGCAAGTTAAGAAAACTTAAACATCAAAAATAAACTGGCAAAAGTAACTGTAATTAGCATAAACGGAAGTAAGCTCAGCTTAAAGGAAACTATTCTAAGGGACATAATTCCTACTGTGAAAGCAAAGAAATGGAAATGATAAGAAAAATAATAAATGAACCTAGCCATAAAAAAAATAAGAAAATAAAGAACCTATCCAAAACAAATAACGAGAGTCCCCCCCCCCCAGCCATTATGTGGAGAGATGGGCTTTGTACAGCCAGAAACTAAAACAATTATAGATTATTCGCCAACCTTGAGGAACTGTAGTAGTCGCCAAAGTGACCGAACACTGAAAATACACCTGCTTATATACCCGTTGTCGATTGACCCCAGGTCACTTAGAAACTTTAACCAATGATTGGGTACGATACAATGGGTATCGGTACCAATGGTACGATATAACCAGATTAAATTATCCGGAAGAGGACACAAAATGGCAGGAAAATCAAATGCTAAAAATGTTGAACTGACATAAATTTCATAAGAGCCAACTAATAGAATAAGGAAGTATAATTGAAGAAAAACGGCAGCAGAAACAAAATTTTACCCGTGAGTTTGTATACAAAGTGAAATATGCAGGGCAGAAAATTCGTCACCGTCACACTCCCCCCCACCTTAAAATCAAATTTACTAAATTTGTTTACAAATAAATGAGTATTATGAATGGAAATAATTAAAGTCCTTTTTAAATAAATAGTTAACAAATTGTTAGAAAATATTATATATATATTAAATGTCTATGTAAATGTTATTTTATGTAGATCTAATTCCTTTTAAGTCACTTTAACACAAATTTATTATTTTTTTTATTTTCTTCCAATTGACCATTCTCCAGTTTCGAAATTGATTTTCCCTTTGAGGTCTCTTGCCACAGTGAATTTTGGCTCTTCAAATGTAATTATATATTTAACTTCCTCCTCCCTTTTTTCTTTTTGCAGCCTCTTGCTTTCAACATTTACTTACGATCCCTTTTGGGTGGTAACACTCCATTGGGTGGTATATACTTTGAATTAGGAATCATTATTCCAGTGGTGGCATCTATAATTGTCTTAGCCTCTTCTTCGTTGATTTTATGTTGTCTTTTTAAATGACGTTTTAACTCCCATTTATAAATGAAGTTTTGTTTACAGTTCTTTAAAGAACAAAGGAATGAATTTACCATGCTTTCATGGATTTTATGCCAGTGTTTCTTGTACTGCCCCAGGGATTTGAAAATCCCTTCTCTGGTGCAACCCACAACTTTACAATTCATCCCTTCGGATGTCCATGTTTCTCTTAGATCCTCATCCAGGGACATTATTTCATTGGCTGATGGATAAAACATCAGTGATGTTGGTCATCTAAAAGTATACAACAAAAGCATTTTTTAATAAAAGAAATGATTAAAATCGGTTTGTGCTAAAAAAAAAAAAAATAATAAGAGAAGATTAGTAGGAGACACAACGCCAACAATAGTGCTATGGTGATCGAGCACAACTCCATCTTCGACGCCGCATGTACAACTTCGGCACTGAGAATGAATGTTGATCAGGCACCACTCCAACACCGAAGCAAATGGACAAGAGCAGAAAAATGTGATGGATGTAGAAACAAAACAAACGATGCTGTATGTCATCAACTTTAACCAGTATGATAGCTTTATATGATTCTCCAGAGCTGCATAAATACATTTCAGCTGATATCATCATTTAACAATCCATTACCTAGTTTACCAAATGATGAATACATATTTACAATCAGCTGAATACACATTTTTCACAAATATCAATGTATAAATTCCGTCAAAATAATGCTTTATCTACACCGTCAACCACAACACCTTTTGACGTAAGATACCAAGTTAACTACAAATAATAATACTTATAAAAGTTTATGTAGTCTCGGTTGTCTAGTCAAATCTACTACAAAAGTACTTAATACAGCATCAAATTAACTCTAACAAACAAATAAAAACACACAAAAAATGTTAGTATAAGACCAAGAGGGAAATGTATTCCATGTCGCATGACAACATATATATACATTAAAATGTTCCATGTCATACTATAACATGACGAACAGAGGTTTAGGTTGAAAACAGAAGGAGGGGGGTTAGAAAAAAAGGAATTTGCTTTTATACAAAAATCAAAATGTGAAATATATACATTATTTACAAGACTTTGGCGTATAATATTAATAATTAGAAGGGGGATAAATGACTGGTTTTTTAATAGCGCGGCCTGTACGGGTTCCGGGAGGGGTTTGTTGTTTGGGCGAAAATCTAAAATCCCCCATTGCTTCGTCACCGGCATCATCAATAATACTGTCGTTAGTTAAATTTTGTTCATCCGTTGACCATTCTACAGGAATTCAATCCCCTCATAAGGTTTAAGATGGTCAACGTGTACTACAATTGGTGGACGAGTTGGATCTTTTTGGATTTTATAAGTTACATAAGATGATTCTTAATAATTTTAAATGGCCCTGTCCACCCTAATCATAATTTCACATTTGCTGAAGGTGGATACCAACGCCATACAAAATCTCCCTCTTCGTAACTAAGAGTTTTCAAACCTCGATCATAATTATGTTTTTGGTGAATTGCAGCTTCACCCAAATGTTTATGAGCTAGTTCATGGGCATTTGAGATCGCAAACTTTAACCATTCAACAAATTGTACTAGACAGGACTCTACATAAAAGTCAGGTGGACTTCCTGCAATGAGATCAATGGGACATCTCGTTTCCCTACCTAACATCATCAGATTTGGAGTGCTTTTAGTACCGTCATGGATAGTAGAGCGATAAACCATCAGTACTAATGGTTGATGGTCATCCCAATCAGAACGACGAGCATTTACAAAAACAGATAGCATTTGAATCAAAGTACGGTTAAATCGTTCTACCAATCCGTCAGATTGAGGCCTGTAAGGAGTTGTACGGGTTTTATCTATCTCGAATTTATCACATAAGGTAGAAAATAATTCAGACTCAAATTCTGAGCCTTGGTCAGAATGAATTTGTTTTGGAACCCCGAATCGACAGAAGAACTCATTTACAAGTTTATCAGCTACGGTAAGAGCAGTGTGATTTGTGACAGGGTGTGCTTCTATCCATTTAGAAAAATAATCACAAAATACAATTATATATTCATTTCCGTCTTCAGTCGCCGGACATGGTCCAACAATATCGATCCCAATTCTATCAAGTGGAGCACCTACTGAACTCTGCTGTAATGGTGAACGACCTAAACCGGGACCAGATTGGCCCTAGCACATTGATTACATCTTTGACACCAACGTTTAACATCTGAAGACATTCCAAGCCAGAAAAATCGCATGCGAACCGATTCTAATGTTTTATCTCTGCCTAAATGCCCTGCAGTACGCTTGTTATGCAACTCATGCATGATTTTGGACCTGATCCTTTCTGGGGCAACTAAAAGAAACTTTTCACTCCCATTTTTCTTTTGCCATCGATAATATAGAAGATCATACTTAACTTCCAACAAATCCAAAGAACTCCAGAGATAACGAAACTCAAATGTAGCATCTGCCACAAAGTAGCGCTGGGGTTTTTGATCAAAACGTTCCTTCAAATCAAAGATTCGGTTGATATTAGAATCATTACTTTGAAACTCTTTTATTTGATCATTTGACCAAGTTAGTAACCAATTAGGAGTACAACCACCATCGAAATCATTTGGTTGGCTGTTATCTACACATATACCTATAGAAATATCACCAGACTCATCCGCAATAGTGTTATCTGAAACAATAACAGGAGCAACATTTGAAACAGGACTAGATTCCCCTCTATTTGTTTCATTTTGCTCACTACTTTTGTCCGAACATTCAGAATTTGATAACTCTGTTTTGGACTTAATAGCTATGAGCTTTGTATCCACTGATGCAGAATAACCTTGGCAATCACATCTTTTACAATGAGAATAAGGTTTCCTAGATAAGGCATCTGCATTTGTATGCTGACTACCTATGCGATGTTCTATGGAATAATCATATGTATCTAATGTAGCTATCCACCTAGCCAGCATTCCCTCTGGGTTCTTGAAATTCTTTAACCAAATCAAAGAAGCATGATCAATCCGAATTGTAAAGTGTCTACCTAAGAGATAATGTCTGAACTGTTTCACAAACGTCACAACAGCCAGCAACTCCCTGTATGTTACACAGTACCTACTGTGTGTTTTACACAGGGTCCTACTACCATAAACAATTGCTTATTTCTCGCCATCCTGAACTTGAGACAGAAAACCACCAATCCCAGACAACTAGCATCTGTATCAAGGATAAAATTGCCTTGTCCTTTTGGGTAAGACAATATTGGAGCTGAAACTAAACGTAATTTTAACTGTTCAAAAGGCTCCTGACACTCATCAGACCAAACAAACTTGCTATTCTTTCGACATAAACTTGTTCAAGGTTTATCAACAGTAGAAAAATTAGGAACAAATTTCCTATAATAGCCAGCTATTCCAAGAAAACTACGAACTTCAGAAAGAGATGAAGGTATAGGCCATTTAGTAATTGCCTCGACTTTTGCAGGATTACATTTAACTCTTTGATATGACAAACATGTCCTAAAAATAGAACTTCCGTTTGGAACAACACACATTTACTAGGTTTATGTTTTAGATTAGCCTGCCTAAATCTATCGAAAACAAGCCTTAAATAGATAAGTGCCTGTTCAAAAGTCGATCTCAATACAATGACGTCATCAAGGTAACACAAGCAACGCTTACCACTAAAGACCTCTCAAGACCAGCTCCATCAATCGCTCAAAACATGCTGGAGCATTTGCAAGCCCAAATGGGAGAACCTTAAACTAGAATAACCCCTTGTGTGTAGCAAAAGCCGTTTTGACTTTATCTTTTTCTTCCACCTTACATTGCCAATATCCAGATGCAAGATCTAAAGTGCTAAACCATTTAGAACCACTAAGACAATCCAGAGACTCATCAATTCTCGGCAAAGGATATGCATCCTTGCATGTAACTGAATTCAGCTTTCTATAATCTATACAAAAACGAATTGAACCTATCTTTCTTAGTCACTAATAATACTGGACTTGAATAAGGGACCTCACTGGGTTCAATTATATCATTGTCTAACATTTTTATTAATTCTTGTTCGACAATTTCCCTTTGAGAAATTGGAAGCCTACGCGGAGAAAGTTTAATCGGATCACTATCACCTGTATTGATCTTATGTTTAACTAGATCAGTTCTACCTAACTTTCCATCGGGACCAACAAAAACATCTTCATATTCAACTAAGAGATGGGCCAATGCTTTCTTTTGACCATCTGTCAGTTCATCTGAAGCATTATCCAACCATTTTTTGAGGTGTTCGGGAACCTCTGTCGACTTAGAATATTCATTCCCATCCGAGTTATGCAAAACCGAAGAGACTGACTGAACCAATTCAACCTTAGCAATAGACAAATGCTTCTTCAACTTAACAGGCTTGTTATCTATGTTATTAACTGAAATTACAAAGTTGGGTTGACTAACATTTACACGTGCTCTAGCCAATAAAACACCCCTATTTCCTAAAGAGCTATTTGGTTCTACAATGACATCATGTATTTATTAACTGACCCATTAGTATATCCCTGAATAAACATTTGAGTCTCGGTTGGAACTGTGAAATTTTTAGACATTTTAACCCTAGCTTAACTGCTACTTGATTCCCTAAACAACGGAATTACTTGACCAGCATATTTCAACGACCTTTTGATACCTAAATTGCAATATCATATGTTTCCAAAAAGTCAAAACCTAAGATGCCACCAATACCTTTCAAATCAGCAACCACAACATCATGAACAAATTGGAAACTACCAATACAAAATTTCAACTAAATAACACCCAAAGTATCCATAGGACTTCCATCAGCTGTGCTTAGGGTTATTACATCCCTCTTTAATGATGGTTTTCCTACACCTAACACATGATGCACTTCCTGGGAAATTAAACTCACAGAAGAACCTATATCCACAAGCATCTTCAAAGGCATGTTACTTATACTAACAGATGCATACAAACAAGATTTAATTATTGAATTAATCTTAATTTCTACATTAGACCTAGAGTTTTCAGACTCCTTAACATCAGGGGCTACACTTTCGGCCACAAGTTTAGCACTACCTAGTTTTCCTGATTAGTTTTTGACCGGAATTGTTTAAAGGACAACTTGCTATAAAATGATCAGTATTTCCACATTTAAAACACATATAGGTTGGTTATTTGAAATCTTAGGCCTACTAAGTCAGTTTCTCAATATGCTCTCGTTTGTTTTTAATTTCTTTGTATATTGTTTCAATACTTTGCCTTTTCTTCTTTATTTCACTCACAAGTTTATCAATCTCTTTGTACATGGACGTGACCATCTTGTTACATTCTACATTTTGAATAGCTGACTCCTTATCTTTATTTATTTGTTCTTTAGAAGGAACTCTGGGTTCATATTAATTGAATTTAACAACACGTACATCATCCCTAACCTTAGGTTTAAACAGCTGTTGTTCATAACTATCATCAAAAGTTTCAAACTCTATAGCCAAAGCAATTGCCTCATCTAAAGACTCAGGGTGGTTAAATTGTATATGTCGACCCTATTTCTTTAGAATTTATTCCTTCTATGAATTTATCTATTATAGTTTCCTCCCTAACATCAAAATGATAATGCGGATATGCAAGACTACCTAACCTCCTCAAGGCATATCCAAAATCCTCGGGACTTTCCCCTTTAACCTTCTCCTAGCTTTAAACTCTGACTTTTATGCAGAATGTCGCTGCTTTGGATTGAATCTCTGTTCAAGAACCCTTTTCATTTCAGAATAGTCATGTCTCTGTTGAACAGAAAGATCACCTAATAACTTTTGGGTTGCACCCCTAAGCGACATACACAACTGCTGGGCCATTTCAGCATACGACCATTCATTATACCTAGCAACTTCCTCAAAGTGTACCACATAGTCCATCCAGGCGGTGGTTCGGCCATCGAATTTATCAGGCTCTTTTTCACGCCTCACCAGTCTTCGATGACCAGAAACCGTACTGTCACTAAAACAACCTTGAGGCCCAATCTCTTTATTTACCTCGCTATCTAAACCACTTCCAGACTTAAACAAACTATTAGATTTAAAAGGACGTCATCTGACATAAAGTCATGTAAACTTCCTGAACATTCGGCTTTGTATTTATTCCTCCTTTCTTACTACTACACCTATATTTATACTTTGGTTTTTCCTTATCATATAATTCATAACTATCAACTCCCAGTCCAGACTTACGTTCAGAAAACCTTGCATTAGGAGTACCGAATTTACTCGGACTTTACATTAAACTTTCAACTTCTTTAACTAATTTATCAACACCAGTTGCCATAGCTAAAATTATTATGACCAAAAACAAAAAATTCAAACTACAAGAATATACCAAAGTTTCCACCTAAATTGTCCCTACGTAGGCGCAAAAAATATAACCAAAGTTCTGATCTAAGTCCAGTTTTTCTACTATGAAAAAGTATTATGTTATTTCAGCACTGCAACAGGGTTCGTTATCTAGGTCATGGTATAACTCTTAACTGCTAACTTAACTAAAAATTAAACTAAAACATTGATTTTAGCAAATCCCTTTATGTATATATTGTTTTGAAAAATTTATACATTGAAAAGTATTAATATTTTCAAATTACAAAGTGGAATAAGAATAATATATTAGTTTACATGGGAGAGATGGCCGGTGACGAAGCGCAAGTAAGAAAACTTAAACATCAAAAATAAACTGGCAAAAGTAACTGTAATTAGCATAAAACGGAAGTAAGCTCAGCTTAAAGGAAACTATTCTAAGGGACATAATTCCTACTGTGAAAGCAAAGAAATGGAAATGATAAGAAAAATAATAAATGAACCTAGCCATAAAAAAAATAAGAAAATAAAGAACCTATCCAAAACAAATAACGAGAGTCCCCCCCCCACAGCCATTATGTGGAGAGATGGGCTTTGTACAGCCAGAAACTAAAACAGTTACAGGTTATTCGCCAACCTTGAGGAACTGTAGTAGTCGCCAAAGTGACCGAACACTGAAAATACACCTGCTTATATACCCGTTGTCGAGTGATCCCAGTTCACTTAGAAACTTTAACCAATGATTGGGTACGATACAATGGGCATCGGTACCAATGGTACGATATAACCAGATAAATTATCCGGAAGAGGACTCAAAATGGCAGGAAAATTAAATGCTAAAATTGTTGAACTGACATTTATAAACTTCATAAGAGCCAACTAACAGAATGAGGAAGTATAATGGAAGAAAAACGGCAGCAGAAACAAAATTTTACCCGACTACAAAAAGTGAGTTTGTATACAAAGTGAAATATGCAGGGCAGAAAATTCGTCACTGTCACACGCCCAAGAGATTTTTGTGCATACTAAAAGGCTGAAATTTTCATATATTAATTAAAAAAACACTTTATATGTTAAGCTGTAAAAGAGATATTGTTATTTTTGAAATTTAAACGGAGTGATTTGACATTGAATTTTATAAATCGTTAACATCGTTCATACAGATATATTTTTTCCATTTATTCTTTAAAAAAAGAAGAAGGTCATTAAATGGCCATATGATTGGTTCGATAATGATTACTAGTATATATATATATATTATCCATATTATATTAATTGTAAAATAATTCCCGACGAATGAGATTGCACAAGAAAGTTAGACCATTTAAGAAGAATATAACCAAGCTAACAGAGTCTCATATTTAACTCATACTTATTGATTAAACTACTTCCAAAATTTTAGTTTTACAAAGCAGAGACGTCTTTCACTTTAACTGTTCAAGTAAATTTAAAAAATATATCTATTTAGAATGCACTTTAAATAACTAATGACGACAAACATTGCACCTGAAACATTTATTATTAATCACAATTAACGAAACGCAGGTTTACAAACGCGTGTCACAATAATAGAATTATATACACCCATCATATCGATTATTGGATTATCTTGTCAATAATACGATGGATATGTAGCAACTCAACTTGTTTTAAAATTATATCTTGATTGCACCTGGCTCTTTATACTTTCATTTGATTGATTCTTTTATTATTTCCTAATCATGAATTTCATCACCGATTATCATATGAATATCGTGTGATTCTGATGGTTGCTGTGTTCTATAATATTACTTGCATACTTTATTTTTTGATTGATTGATTTTCCGTACCACAGTCTCAGTGACCTATTTAAAGATTTGTTTTACTCCATTGTCACTGATTGGGTTTAAGTATTTCATGTTTACTACATTTTATCTTCGTATCATAAGCCATGATTTTGTGACTTTAATTGGGACTGATCATTTTCTAATATTACGGCTATTTGACCTTCTACATGACATGATTTTTTATAACTTTCTTTGAAACTGAGTTTTTCATACACTACGGCTGAATAATCTATCGAATTTTAAGTTAAAAACACTTTTCAAAAACAATGATTTGGTAAACATATATCATAAATTATTAACTCATATTACGACCGATTTCAAGATTAGCTTATCATTATTATCATTATTAGTATCATTATTAATCATTTACATACGTTCGTTATTCAACTACCGCAGTTATCGGACCATAAATAATCTTAAAAATTAACGCAATAGCTTTTACTTTCCACGAGACAAACGAAAAAAATTAACTTGACATGTCAAGTTATCTATATATGCATAACTAGACCCACTTTTGGTGGATTTTGAGTAATGTGGGAATGGTTTTCTAAAATACAGTCAAACTTCGATTATTCGAAGTTTAAGGGTCTTCATTTTAAGTTCGAATAATCGGGGGGTTCGAATAATCGAATAAGTTAATTTGAAACTTCAAACCTCAATCCACCGTACGTTATCTTAAGATACAACGGTATTCTATTGTACATTGAAAGTGTTTTATCGGTGTCAGTCTATCATGAATAATGTCATGACCTATCATGATTAATTTAATAAAAACAGAAATATTAATTTTATTTCCATAAAAATAAAAAATTAATACCATCTAGTACAAAATCAAACGCGCGTGGTAATACATACGACACAGTAAGAACAGCCATCCAGAGAAAGTACACCTTCTTTTTTATGCACGCAATACACGTTTTTATGATTTTACAGAATTTTAAACGAAACGGAGCAGGTCTATAAAATTTCTAGAATATTGAAATGTGAGTAAGGCGGAAAACCATCTCTGTCAACTTTATTACAAAATAATGATTTTTTTTTAATTCCCCGACTAGGCTATATAAAATATCAAATTAATATTCAGATGCCGTTTTTTTTTTTTTTTTAAATTTATGATGGTAACCGTGGTCAACAGAATTCTTTTTATCGTTTACTTGAGTATCGCTACACACGTGCAGCTTAATTTCTATTACCTGGGATTATAATTACTGTTTGATTGAATAATTACGATTAATTTTTGCGACTGATGATCAACATGGCTTACAATGGACAATACATGGCGTACTCATGTCTACAAAATGACCATAAGTTACGCTTGGGTAACATAAACGGGTAAAGATGAAACCATACTCGTTTGTGTTTAATTGTACAGGTGAGAGTTGTTTCGTTTTAGAAATGAATAAAAATGTCAACTTCGAATTTTTAGGGATATATTTCTACTGAAAAGTCTAACTTAGGACTCAAATTAGGTTCGAATAATCGCGGGAATTCGAATTACCAAGTTCGAATAAGCGAAGTTTTTGAATAAGAAGTTATAGTGCAGGGCGGTCGGGACCTACGGAGAACTTCGAATAACCTAAGGTATTCGAATAATAGAAGTTCGAATAACCGAAGTTTGACTGTATAAAATTTATTTATTTAAAATCTCTTGGGAAACCATTATTTTCTTGACGCGCGTAAAATTCCAGGTACATGAAAGTCTTACTTTGCACATCTTCCTATGTACTATATACAAATGTATTAAAGAACGTCCAGTCTTGTATAATACCCGAATTCAATTGAAATATGATTTAAATATTCTGAAAAGTATTTAATTTTTTATATACCTCAGACCATTTTTTTTCTGTTTACTCTTTGTTACTATACAGTCAACCCATGGGCATATAAAAGAATTGTTTTAATGTTTAACATTCGCAATTCATATAAAATTTCAAAATAATACTGTGTGTGAGGTACCTTATATCTCAAGATTTACAAATATCTTATTACTTTCATTGAAACATCTTAATTTATTTTGCTTAACTAATTAATATCTGTTGCATGAAATTATCACATGGATAAAATACACTGTACTGCTTATAATGTTTTTAAGATGATTATTTATCAAATTATCACATTTGCATCTTTTTTCAGATTTGACCCTTTGAAATCCCATTAATTGATTAAACGCGAGAAAATTAAAGTTATAACATTACCAGAACACTGCTAACATCTTCACACGTGCATAAAATATCATACTTATAATAGTAAATGATTAGTCAGGCTAGGTTTTTTTTTGAAAGCTAGTACTTGCCCTTGATTTATGACCTAACTTTAATTATAGCACGACCTCTGCATGTGCCCCGCATTTCGAGTATAGTATTTGGCTCGGTCGCAAAAATAAGCGTTGTTGTCCATTTTTTGGATTGCATCTTGTGATATGATAGCAATATCAGAAGAAGAGAAAAATTAGTTCATCGCGAGGAAAACATTTTAAGCTTTAAAAAAGACCAAATTTGTGTTGGTAGGTGAAATATATATATATACGCCCCTGTGGTTATGATCACACACACACACACACACACACACACACACACACACACACACACACATTATGTCATCGATCTATCGTTCTTGTAATTTAAATTAAGAAAATTTAAACTAAACTGTAAAGTGTCATTATCAACATTTAAAACCGAGTTATTTTTATCAGTAGTTGAATAGATTAAGAATTATATTTAAGCACAATTGTGCTAAATTTACATGTGAATGTGTGCTGCGGGGCAACAAACGCCTAACATTTGAATTTACCTGCATTTAGATTCTATATATTTTCCTCTTTAGAACGTAGTGATTTCTCAGTGACTTATATAACAACTTATGTAATATTGACCTGTGCTTTGAATTGCATTATTTTATAAAAACTCTCATTAAGATAGGATGTTGAGAGCACTGCAGACATGGCCAATGACAAAAAGCAGCCTTATTATGACGTGTGTATAGTTGGTGCCGGGATGATTGGATCTGCAGCTGCCAGGCACACTAGTTTTCACAGATCGCTAAAAGTATGTTTGATTGGACCAGAGGAACCAAAGGTAAAAATAGACGTTTCAGTTAAAGTTGCATTAAGTTTTTCAATTTTCTGATTTTTTTTTTATTTTCTAAAAATATAATTAAAAAAAAAGACAACTTCTAATCATGATTCAATTTCTAAAATTTCATTCCTATTAGCTGTAAATAAACGGAATCCTCTAACGGGTTGGTCAATGTTTAACGATGATAATTATTTGCTTGGAGCATACGCACAGATGTACGGAAATTCCAATGAATCGGAAGGTGAAACCTAACAAATTGAATTAATTGTCCGTCATTAATATCCAAACGTATTCGCAATGATGTTACATATCCCTTACAAAGTCACAAATGACATATCTAATGAAATTCTGTGTTTAATTTATCGCATTTCACCGTTTTGTAAGTTTTGTTTAAATGACCCGGTTTTTATGACGTAACCAAGTTCTAAGGCTGCATCTCGCTGGGAATTTATTGTTATTTCTGTATTTATTCCAAGCTTTTATCGTTGAACCAAATTTAAAATTGTTCATTAGAAACATCATTAATTAGACCAGCACCGTTTTAGTTTTTTTCTTATGAATACCTAATGCATCATTGAAATAAAGGCCAGATATGTGAACGCGAGTACATGTTACACGCGAGTGCGCGCTTGTGTTTGGTTTGATTTATCCAATGTTCGTCAGGTATTGAATATATGTGTTTTTTATCAGTGGTTTTGACATAAATCGTAAATTTCTTTTTTTCAAAATATGTAGGAAAGATTGACTTTAAGTGGACGAGAGGTTTTTGGGGCGCATTACGACGAAGGGAGGATAACAAGACAAACAGATGTAGATCCTGTTTGGGCTCATTTGGCAAACAGGTCCATTGAAAACTACAAACAACTGGAAACAGAGTCGGGTAAGCATTTTAAATTTTTGTGTCAAATGTGCCGCTAAAATTGAAAATGTTTTACTATACATGTGTTTCAAATTATACAAATGAGAAATGTCTGTGTTTATATAAAATCACGCCTTCTCACAATTTAATCGTAAACGACTTGTGCCATTATTATTTGTTATTGTTTAGTTTGGTCGATCTTCAAATATATTTTCATTCGTACTAATGCATTGGATAGAAAAGCACATTATCAATATTTCTTATCATCAAATAAATTACTCGCGCACATTGTTGCATGGATGACAAGATACAAACAACTAATGCATGTATATGTCAAAATATCTTAAAATACATTCAATACATGAAATACGAAGTCTAGATTTGTGCACTAAACTTTTCAGTTATTTACTATCATTTTTAAAAATAGTTTAAGGTCTCTGAAATATTTTAACAACGAAAGCATCCCGTAATTATGTTCAATAACAGTCAAAAAGACGGATTTTTATATTGGTTGTCTCATCAAAAAGTCAGAGGTGTTATCAAATATCAAATTTAGTACTGACCACATCAATGTAAGTGATGGAAATCTTGACTTGGGCGTTAAACACCATTATTCATCTCCACTGAAAAGCTTGACTTGAATCATATTTTTTTTCAGGAATTCAGTTTTATCGCGAAGTTGGTTCCCTGCTTGTTGGTACAAAAGGCGAAAATTTTATGGAAAGTATTAAAGAAAACTTGAGGAAAACTCAAAATACTTTTACAGAGGATATGTTTCTAGACAATAAATCTTTAAAGTCGATGTTTCCTTATTTTGATTTTTCTAAAGATGACATCGGCTATTACATGCCTGTAAATGCTGGGTATTTAAATCCTCGAAAACAGGTTATGGCACAAATTATAGTTGCTAGCAACCAAGGTTGTGACGTAATCAGAGATACCGTTACTGGGATCATACTAGCTGACAATGATAAAACTCACAACCATAGAATCGTAACTGAAAAGGGAAAACTTATTTATGCGAAAAAAGTTCTTTTAGCCACGGGTGTGTTTACGGAGATTCATAATCTGTTGCCAAACCACGTCAGAATAAAGTTTAAAGCGATGCCACAGACGGTGACACAGGCACAGGTATCCGACGATGATGCTCGTCGTTTAAAGTGAGTACGTTATATATATATATATATATATATATATATAGTAAAGGCTCCTAATGTATATGGGGCTGATAGATTTCCAAGCGTGAGTCAGAACAGAGTCTTTATGAGAAATGTTGCGTTTAACTTGATTTTTCATCAGAAGCCAAATGTTTTCAATAATATTCAAATCAGGTGACTGGGCGGGTCATAGAAGGCATGGAAGTAGATTTCTAGCTTTCCAATCTCTTGTACCTTGTGAGGCATGGCACGGAGCATTGTCGTCTTGGAACAGGTAAGGTGTGTTGGGAAAATGTTTAATTACGACTTGCCACAAATTATCACCCAATACCATACTTTGCACTGTTCATATTTCCTTCCACAAACACCAAAGTACCGATACCATTATACGTAATACATCCCCAGACCATTACTGTCAGCCGTCGATCCTGATACTGACGTATGTGCCCAATACTCTCCGGTCGGTATGCTTCATCCCTAGTACGCCACACTTTCACAAGTCCTTTGTCACTAACAACAACCTTTATATCATCACTGTAAATAATGTTTTTCAAATTATTTGGAACAGTCCAAGTTAAAGGGTACCTGTAACCAAAAATTTTTTTATCACAGTTGTTTTATATATTATTTAAATATAACAATATTGAAAACCGCATCAAAATTGGTGACAAAATAAAAAAGTTATAGCGGTTTGAAATCCACATTTTATAACTTTCTCTTTATCGAAAAGTGAAACGCCTCGTTTTGAGTTATAAACCTGTGACGTCATTGCAGTATTAGAAGTAGTGTCTAACATAATAGACAGTAGTAACGATGATGATATGTTGACGTATGTAGAAGAAAGTAAAGACTCTGACATGTACCTATTTTTGTCAAATAGTTCGTCATTATTTCGGGAAGCAGTAGATAATCTTATAAGTGATGAATTTGGAGTAAAACCGTTATTTATTCGAACCAGAAACGGACGAATCTGATGAACCTATTGAGTCGAGTCCCGACCTGCATTTGGTTGCATAGCTGTTGAAAAATACTTGACGAGTGTTAACTTGTCAATAACACGAAAAATGATTATATCTGTGACTTAAGAAAATAAATTATTTTATGAAGTCGGACTGGGCAGACTCGAGAATTACAATAAGTTGCATAGCTATTACAAAAAATACGCGATTAGTTTTAACTTGTCAAATACAGGAAAAATTAATTTTATCTTCGACATTTTAAAATGAATTAAATATCAAGTCGGACTGGACAGACTACCAGATGAATATTATGGAACTTACTGTGGTGTCATGTGCTGATTTTGAATTTCTATTAAAATAATGCATTCAAAATTTTGAATTTTGAATGCATTATTTTAATAAAAATTCGAAATCAGCACATGACAGTGGCACCGGGTAAAAATCAATACATAAAAAACCAATCGCCTATGTTCTTTTGTGCAATGTGTATTGACAGTTGAAATTAAATGACCGTGATGTAGAAAACTTTTAAGTAGTGTAGCGGCATCACATTTCCTCGATAATTGGAAAATGTTCACACAATTAAAGTTTTTAACATAGTTCTTTTCAACTGTCCGATGGTTAATTAATGCTGGGATAATAAAAAAAAAAAAAAAAGGTATTCCATCTCAAATTATTTTACGCGAAATATATTATAATTATTTAAAATGAAATGACACGGATTTTAGAATGAGACCAATAATAATAATAATAATGAATTTGTATATATAGAATAAAGAATTTAAGAATATCACAGCTAAATGTATGCCCAAGGAAAAGTGAAAACTAAAATCTAATGAAATCAAATGTTGTAAGGAAATCAATAAACATGTTTTAAATAGATTAGTCTGGTCGTCAATTTTTAATTTTTGATTTTGCCTGAAAGTGGTATTTTATAATAATAATATTTATTATTATTATTATTACTATTATTATTGACATGAAAACTAAGAAAGAATTCTTTTTCTTACTTTTTAAAATTTACAAATGAAATATCCATTTTTCCGGAGTGAAATCTTATACTGTATATGACAAATAACGGTTACCAAATAAAATTATTTTACTTTACTCGACCTGTAAATATATTATTGTATATTAACGGTCGTCAGATAACTTTATCAACCTGCAAATCAATTTTGCAAATTATAAGTAACATCCTGTTAATTACAGGTGTGGGTCTAAATCTAAGGAATGTGTCTAATAAACAAAAGGATTAATAATAATCTTAATTATCGGTACATGTCAAACGAATGTTAATTCCACTTCGTTAAATAGTTTTCCCGTAAAATAATCATAGAAAGTTAAACTACGAGTTCGTATTTGACTTATTTTAGTAGTTGGTAAATAATATTCTGTGTAGGCATGTTACTGGTATGACGTCACAACACGGGAGCCTCGATATCGACCTTTTTGATTTGGATTTCTAGAGATGTATTAGAAAATCGCCGATATCTACCTTATTATGGAATGAAATTTTATGGAATTTTCGCTACAATCATATTTAAGTACGACGAATAAAATATGTCAAAACTGAAAATCGTTACAGGTACCCTTTAAATGTGTGCGACACCAGTTTACACGCCGAACCCGGTTGACAGCCCTGACTCCAATTTTCTTCCTAATTGAACGTTTCCTGAAATCTTCATTATGTAGTTTCCTTTGAATTGTTCTCTTACTGACCTGAACATGGTTAAACTGATTGAACTTGTTTGTAATGTCAACTAATGTTGCCGCACGATTCTCCCGAACAGTCCGGTTTAAAATCCTCGCACTCCGAGCGTCCATTTTTTTGGCCTCCCACTTCGTGGCATATTTTCTGCAGAACCTCGCTGTTCAAAACGTTTAATAAACGTTAAAACGGTAGAGTATTACTTTACAGATTCTTGCAATGTCAGTCTGACTGATGCCTTCCTCAACTAGACAAAGGATAATCTCTTTCTTCTCGGGGGTAATTTCTTTTTTTCTGAGTAGCCATTGCGGCAAAATAGAAACTAAAGGTAAACAAGCAGACGAAATGTTTACATCCGCTACAAAATTAGGTCACCGTTTCTATGGCGTTGTCGTTGATGTACTACATTATTTTTGTTTCAGGACAACGTAAGGTAACTATAAGTTTTTAATGCCGATGTGCGAAAAATGAAATTCAATATGGCGGAAAATGGAATGACTTTTGTCACCATGCTGTAGGCTATACGCCTGATCTGTATATGGTAAATAGCCAAACTACGCCATTCTGATGTTTGATTAGTCTATTGCATTGATTTCTTTTCGATGAAAATTTGGCAGGCTTAACTTAAATTTATGAACACTAATTTATTGATAACCAGCTCGGTTGGGGTTAATCAATGGTGTGACGTCAGCGCACGTGGTTCTCAAAACTGATCTCTTTGATTTAGATTTCTGTAGAACAACAAATTTTAAAATGTTAAATCTTACGGCTGAAAATGTACAGATATCTTTTTAATTCGTGTTTCAATTTTCATGATTTTTTCGCTCATGTCATATTTAAGTATGACTGTTAAATTATGTCAAAACTTAATACGTAATTACATGTACTGTTTAAAAGTGCCAGAAACTACACCGGAACTACGTCCTACCTCAATTTGTTTTAAAATAATACTTTTAGAAGTTTGTTTCTTCTTTTCAAAGAATATGTAGCTTGTTACAAGCGATGAAGGCATATAATAGTGTTATCAGATAATATTATACTTCATAAAATTGTTTTTTTTCTATTAAAAGCATTGATTTTACTGAGATACTCCGTGCCGTATTTTGCAATGCAGATCGGAGACTCCGATCCGTATTATGTTTGCTTACGCCACATGATAATCCTTCATGACCTGGTTCCGTCCGTATCATATTTTTTGGTGCGTGCCCGGTCCATAAACTGGGATATGGCCCGCAACCCCAGAATTATTTGTGAAGCCGTTTTTTAATAAATGGCCCCCTTCAAAACTTATCCGTCATTACAATATGTTATACGTCGTTTATTTTAGAGATATGCCGACATTTGTTTATCACGGAAAAGGTGGAGAGAAGTGGTTCGAGGATTACCCTAAAGATGTGGATGGAAATGTACATTTTTATTTCCTTCCACCAATAAAATATCCGGACGGTAAGTTTGTAACAAATTTGAATTAAATATTAATTATCCGGTCTTTTTTCAGTAATTCGGCAACATATATAAAAACTTCTGTTGAAATGATTTTAAGAATATATATATATATATATGTTTTTTTTTAATTTCATTAATATTTCTGGTGTGTTTATTGTTGTGAAAGCCATTCCCAATATTTGGGTAAGTTTGATAATTTCAGTGGTAGATTAATGTAACCAGTGGTAATTTTTATTGACTTATGGTCCAATAAAAATCGCTGTTACAATTTAATTTTGGCTTGTACACTTGAGGTATTCCTTGTTGGATAGTCTTATTTGGTTTCTAAGGGCAGGCTTTTATGCCACTGTATTTACATTTAGCAGGTACTAGTATTTGCAAAATTTACCTATGAATTGTAATTTTTTTCAATTTTAGGCAAATATTATATTAAAATCGGTCATTCCGACAGCATTTTAAAGGGTCCATTGAAGAAATCGGAGATACAGCAGTGGCATTGTGGTGGAGGTGATAGGAATCTAGAAAATCAATTATTTCTATTATTAAAATCAATATGCAAAGGTAAAAACCCCTCTGTATCATATGTTATATGCGAAATTTTAAAGTTTAAAAAAAGTGATAATTAGATTGTAAATTTTTGCAATAGAATCGAATTAAGTGATATTCTGTCGTAATAACGACGTTTCCCGTGTTTTATTGACGTTTAAACGTTATTCATTTCATTCCGCACAAACGTTAAGAGGTATTTATCACGTGGTACGCTGGCGAGTTCCATTGTCTAAAATAAAAGACAATAATCTAACAATACATTAAAATTTGTTTATTTTACTCCTCAGATATTAATTTTTTAAGCCACCATGGAGATTCATGTGCTACTATGGTGACACCCTCGTTTCGTCCATACATTGACCTGGTTACGCAAACATTTGGCGTTGCTATTGGTGGAAATGGAAGGGCGGGAAAGTCCAGCGATGAAATCGGTCGTTTGGCAGCAGACATGATTGTGAAGTCAAAATGGAGTGGCGACATTTCAATGGAATGTTTTAAGATCAATGCAAAATGTTCAAAACTTTGACACTATTAGATTTTTTGTGAGTTTGTGTTAAGGATGTTTATTGTCTGTAAGGAATGATATTAGGTAATATTTTAAATTTATCATTATAAATCGCTAGATTAACTGAAAAAAAAGTAAATAAATGAGAGAGAGAGAGAGAGAGAGAGAGAGAGAGAGAGAGAGAGAGAGAGATAAAATAATCTTGAGAATTCGGATTCAGTGTTCTCAAATGACACTATTTCTCATTAAGCCGATATTTACACCTTTAGGTTCTTGGTACAATACCATGTTAGCGTTGTAGTTTAATGTAAGCAGAGATGAGTCAATGAATATTCTCATCTCTGAACAAAAAATACATTCCACTCAACCAATAACCTCAAGGTTTTATTACAAAAAAAAAAAAAAAAAAAAAAAAAACCAGACGATTAATAACAAAGGTCGCCTTCGGAAAATGCGGCAAACACTCGTGATGCTTCATATCTAGGACAACCATTTATCCTAAAACAGGTGCATAGAAGAAAAAACCTAAACGCAACAAGGCAACAAGACATCAAGACATCTCTTTAAATGATAGAAAATCGCCATTGAATTTTGCAAAATACTTGAAACTAAGAATTTAGTTCTTTGAAAACTTCCCCTCTGAAACTATTTTTAATTCAAAACCAAACTTAATCGTTGAAATCAACATATGGTTGGATTGATAAAAACAAGACAACCCTGCGTGGCATCCAAGATAACAGGCGTTGGTATAATTTGTAAAAACTAAAAAATAACAATATTGTGAATTCAATTATTTTAACTGATTTTGTTTTAAATCAAAATACACAAAGTTAAGAGCACAGTTTTAAGTTTGTGTTGTTTGACCCTTCCGACATTTATAACAGTTGTGATTGCTTTAAATAGCAAAAACGAAAAATAATTATTGTGGATTCAATTTGCAGCTGATTTCGTTCAAATTTGAAACAAAGAAATTAGATAGATACATTGTACATGACATACAGGGTGTTTCAAAATGTCTGTCCCATTTTAAAATGCTCCTTAAAAAATTACACCATATATCTTGATGAAAATTTCGTCATTAAATCTTTATGTCTAGCAATTATAATATGTGAAAAAATTATTTTTGCACCTGAAACGATAAAATTTTTGAAAAGCAAGAACAACAAAAATTTGGTAAAAATCAGTATTTGCATCGTTTTCGGTAAATATCGTCACTTTACGTCAAGATTTCATCACACCGGAGAAAGTCAAACAATGTGTTCCAAATGTCTGCCTCTGTTCTTGATAACTAGAGAAAATCTGTTTCTGAAATTTGACACCACTGCAGTACATGTTTCACCAAATTTTACGTATTTCCTCTTTGATATTGCATTTTAACTCTTCTAATGATGCTGATGATGACGTGTAGACATCTGTCCTTCAAATGACCCCATAGAAAAAATCCAATGTGTTAAGATCCGGTGAATGTGGTGGCCATATCAAAGTCGTGCGATAGGACAAGTACCTTCCCTCGAATT
Source organism: Tegillarca granosa (assembly GCA_029721355.1). Taxonomy (NCBI): domain Eukaryota; kingdom Metazoa; phylum Mollusca; class Bivalvia; order Arcoida; family Arcidae; genus Tegillarca; species Tegillarca granosa. The sequence continues at coordinate 16,019,809 of CM056600.1, read as the reverse complement.
GCTGTTCTAACCCTTCAGTCACTTTATTAGACGTGTGAGGTGTAGCCCCCTCTTGTTGAAACCAAACAGATCTCATATACCTCACTCGTCTTCTTAAAGCGGGTATAAATTTTGTCTTCAACAAAGAAAGATATCGCTCTGAATTGACACTACAAGTTTCACCTCAAAGGTAAAAGGTCCAATGATCCCATTGCAGCTATGTGCTGCCCAGGCTGTAACTTTTTAGGAATGAAGAGGTTTTTCTGCATGAAATTCAGGTTTAGCAGTCCCCAAAATCTCATATCTGTTTATTTACTGCACCATTAAGTTGAAAATGGGCCTAATCAGTGAACCACATGTTATTCACGACATTGTGATTTTGCTGTAACATCCAGCGACTAAATTCGATTCTGCTCGCAATGTCCGTATCCTTCAAGTGTTGCATTACGGCAATTTTATAGGGGGTTAAATGTAAATCAAATGTCAAAACTCTATAAACGCTAGACACACTTGTTTCATTACCATTTAGTTTTCTGAACACAGTTCTGATAGATTTAGACGGTGTCTCATTAATAATGGACTGGACTGGACTGGACTTTATCGATCATCTCCTTACTCGAGCTCCTTCCAGTCTTTGGCCGCCCAGTATTAAAATGCCTTCCATCTAAAACTGTACCAGACTTTTCAAACCTTTTCATTATTCTCTTAACATGATGTCTTTCCAATTTTCCACAATTAGGTTATTTTTTCATCATTTCATTAATACAATAGCTGGTGATTTAAACTGATAATAAAGCTTCACTACCTCAAGCTTTCTGCTGCAATGTGAACTCCATTTTGGAAGTAAAACTGATTTTTGATGACATCACTGATGACGTCATAATTGGTACGTGAATTCACTTTTCCCGTACTTTTTGGCAAAGAACAAATCTTAGAATTCCAATCTTTCAAGTGATACCAATTTCGTATCTATGACTTAAATATTTGTAAAAATATTGAAAACTTAAGATGGGACAGATATTTTGAAACACCCTGTTGTTTATTTTTCCTATGTTTTTTTAAATGTCGTTAACCCAATTTTCACAAATTATCAAATTAGATTAAATTTTCAATGAATTGTTCAAAAGCTTCTCTGAAGCTATTGTTAGTCATTCTTCCCTAATGCATCTGGTTAAGGTCTTGTTCGAAAAAAAGTCATAGAAAGATTAATTAATGAAAAAGTCCATAGGAGTTATCTCTCTTGCACTATGGTGATTTCGAGATTTACCTTAACCTTTAATATTTCTAACAATATTTAAAGTCAACATCGTCATTCCGCCGTTTTCAATAAATAAATAAATAAATAAATAAACAAAAAGAGATTTCCATAAAGATTTGAAATGCGATGGATGAATTTGAACGATGCAAATCATTAGAAATTTTAAAAGCTCAAAGTCATCACCTCCGGTTTTCAAAATGTACATCCTCAGCGTCATAACTTATTTGTAAATGCACAAGTCATTACATCTCCGCAGTTTTTAATGTCAGGAGAACGGCGTACTTTCTAAACTGTATAATACCCGCAGCAGCTCTGCTGAGTTAATGGTGAAATACATAAAAGTTGTAACAGTTATAATGTTATTTAGCTTTTTTTGTCGCATGATGACCGCAAAGAGGTAAATGGATAAGAAACAAATATCATAAATATTTATCTACTCTATTAAACTACTGCTTTAAATAGCAAAAGCAAGTCGTTTTAATGTGTTAGCGATCTCATCGCTGTGATGGCAAGCTTTAAGAATGACGTTTATACTTATGGTTACGATTGTAACGGTCTGGGTAGCTCAATTGGTAGAGCACTCTTCTACAGTGCGGGGGGTCCCGAGTTCGATCCCCTGTTAGTTTTGTGGCCAGTGTGGCCCTCGGAAGTGGTGAACTGAATATATGCGGCCATCTGAGGGAATTTGGGGTGAGATTTCCCACAGAACCATGGGAAACTCAAGAATAACAGAGGAGAAATGTAGCGGTCTGAGTAGCTCACTTGGTAGAGCACTCGCCTATAGTGCGGAAGGTCCCGGGTTCGATCCCCGGTCCGACCCTGCATTTTTCTCTCTCCTGTTACACTTTTATCGGCGTCAGTTTTGAAATGATAATGGAACCAATGTACCCCAAAAAACCTCTCGATCTTCAACTGCCCTTCCTTTTTGCACAATGATATGTCAGTCCTTTATGAGGCGTTTAAAAGCTCATTTTTCAGTTAGCCGACGTTTATAATGGGTTGTCCCTGAAGCCTGTACCATACTGTGATAACTCTATTAAACGTACTACGAGTCTATTTTAATTTGATATTACCTTTTTCTAATTGTCAGCAAAGTGTTTCGAGACATGAATTTTTTTTTACGATTTTAAAATTTTTGGTGAAATTTCTCACAAAGTTTCCAAGAATATTCTATCATAGCTAGTAACGGTCTAAGACGAGATTGAATGTTACAATCAGTAAGATCGGTAAAGTTAGCTACTAGTAGCCAGTAACTGTTACTTGTGGAGGAAAAGTTAGCTACTAGTAACCAGTTACTTAAACATAGCTTTTATTTACTTATTTACTTATAAAAACAAATACATTGTAAATGTTTATCGTGTATAATTTGGTATTGATCACAGCTTTCGCAGATATTCCTTCCGAATGTAGTACACAGACATTTACAAAAAATAACTGTTTTACGTAACAATTAAAAATTCTTCGTCCAATAATACCAAATATTTAGACATTAAAGCCTTCATACGCACGCATACGCTTACGCAATCCGACTGGGGGTAGTTTTTGGTTAAGATTTCTATGATTTTCCACATTCGAAATATTTGGTATCATTAGATGCAGAATTGAATATCCTTGATCATGATGTGAATGAATATTGAATATCTTTGAAATAAATACCAGCTACTCAAACTGAATGTGGAAAATCATAGAAATCTAAACCAAAAACTGCCCCCCCCCCCCCCCCAGTCGGATTGCGTAAGCGAATGCGTGCCTATGAAGGCTTTAATGTCTAAATATTTGGTATTATTGGAAGAAGAATTTTTAATTGTTACATAAAACAGTTATTTTTTTGAATGTCTGTGTACTATATTCGTGGTACAAGACGGAAGGAATATCTGCGAAAGCTGTGATCAATACCAAATTACACACGATAAACATTTATTTGTTTTTACAAATAAGTAAATAAAAGCTAACTAGAAATAATTGCTAGTATTTATCTTTAATCGTTCAAGTAACTGGTTACTAGTAGCTAACTTTCCCTCCACAAGTAACTGGCTACTAGTAGCTAACTTTTCTTCTACAAGTAGCCAACTACATGTAGCCAGCTACTAGTGGCTAACTTTTCTTCTACAAGTAGCCAACTACTAGTAGCTAACTTTACTGATCTTAATCAGTAACATTTTTTTAAATTTCGAGTGTCTGTTTATTTTTATTATTATTATTATTTTTTTTGTTCTTTGCGTATTTTGAGTATTAAATATCAAATTTTTGGACGCTTTGATCGGCTCCAGTCACTCTTGACTCACCATTTCATGACAAAAATTTATCTTTTGAACTAGTAATAAAACTCTTTGACTAGTAATTATATTATTTCAACTCATCGAAAATCATCCAAAACGATTCTGTAGCCTCTTTTTTAATCTTTTCACCTTAACACCTAGAAATATGAAATATGTCACAAGAAATTTTAGTGTTTACCAATCTCTTGCTATTCGGGAACAAAGAAAACTTCGATAATTCTGTATATATCGGCTCCATAGCTCAGTTGGTTAGAGCGCCAGTCTAGTAAACTGGAGGTCGAGGGTTCGACTCCCTCTGGAGCCTTTTGTTTTTTTCTACATATTAGTATATTTCGATACAGGATTTAACGGGTGCCTCTTTCACGACTTTAACTCTGAAGGACGTGGATGTATGTAAATTTGTCTTATTTCGTTAAAATAAGCTAAAATTCTTTTTTTCCCTTGTAATAATTCTAAAGTCAACTTTCACGTGCCTCTTGGCAAAATGTAAACAACCGAACACGTTTATAGGACTGCCGTAGGTGTCCCTGGATGATTCTTATGTAAAACAATTTACAGCTTACTTTTAATTTTTTTCATTTGTAAAGCAACCAAAAGTGACTTAAAACTAACATGCCCGAATGAAGACTAACACTACAATGCAAGTTTAGCGATTGAATAGTGGCAAAAGTAGTCTTAGTACGGAATAAAAGACGAATAATTTCAACAAAATATATCAGTGACGAATAATGTATGCACGTCTATATATTTCCACATCACTTCGGGAAAATATTATATATCTAATAGTAGAATGCGGAATAACACACACACACACACACACACACACACACACACACACACACCAGTATCTTTATTCTTTGAACGCTTTTTGATTCCACTATATACAAAGACGTTATATATCTGTCGAATAAATTCTCTCTCTCTCTCTCTCTCTCTCTCTCTCTCTCTCTCTCTCTCTCTCTCTCTCTCTCTCTCTCTCGTTTCATTATCTCCCAGCACTGGGTGAGAATACATTGTTTTGATTGTTAAAACATATGAATTTTATGATTGAAGTAAATCAATGAATTGTAGATGAAATTGAAGTGCAGATCATTTTGTATTATGGAAATGCATGTATATTGTATACAAGTATTTGTTTTTATGTCGCAAATTGTAGTTTATGCGATCCATACAATTTGTTTGTATGACAAAACAATGTATTCCACGACATTAAAATATAGAGTGTTCAAATTATGAGACCGAAAAATGGCAAAGTATTGCAATTAAGCTATCACATTTTATTTCGTAATAGGTAAAAAACTAAAAATCGAAACCTTTATCTGTTAATCTTGTAATCCTATCAAATTGGTTCCGTGAATAAAACTTGTACTTATGTACATGTAAATTGATTTTGTTACTTTACAAAATTTTCCATACTACAAAATAATCATTATTGTTTAAAAATATAAATGTTCTCTTAACAAGTTTTAGCTCACCTGACCTATGGGTACAGTATATCCGTGTGCGTGCGTTTGTTTGTAACTCACATTTTCGACATCTCCTTAGAAACTACCTGGCCAATATTGATCAAACTTCACATGAAATCAAAGTGCCACTAGAAGGGCGCTTTTCAAATTTGTACTTTTGGTTGCCGTAGCTGTAGAAAGCAGGCCACTGTGACCTATATTGACCTATTTATTATCTATTATCAATTGACCATTTCAACAGATATTGACATAGGGTTTGAAGTTTTATTATTGTTTTATAAAAAAACTAAAAAAAAAAAATGGATCAAGGTCAAAGATTAAGGTCATGACCTAGTTTGTGATTTTTTGCAATTTTAAGCAATTTTCTTGAAAAAATTAAGAGATAGATATAAAACAATACATTGTAAAATTGTTCTGCACGACAAAATCTAACAAGGTACCAAATTTCGTAATAATACGGCAATCCATGTGAGAGTTGTTGCTTGAAAATACTTAAAAAGCTTGAAAATTATTAATTTCATTATTTTGCATAGGCATTTATATAAGAACATTGTAGATATTTGTATGATGTTCATATTGATATATAGTTCAAAGCCATATGTTCATAGGTCAAGGTCATAGCTGCATAAGAAAACTGAAATTGTTAATTAAGAATTAATAGAAGATGGAAATTGTTCATCTTCATGAAATATTATGAAAACTACTAACTTTTTGTATAGGCATGTATATAACAATATCGTAGGTATTGATATAATGATCATTTTGATATATAGTTCAAGGCCATACGTTCAAAGGTCAAGGTCATAGTTGCATTAGAATATTGAAATTTTTAATTTTCTTGAAAACTATTTACTTTTTGTATAGGCATGTATGTTTGAATATTGTAGGTGTTGATATGACGATCATTTTAATATATGGTTCAATGTTATACGTTCAAAGGTCAAGGTCACAGCTGCATTAGAGCATTGAAATTGTTAATTATCTTGAAAACTATTAACTTTGTGTGTATGTATGTATATTTGAATATTGTAGGTTTTGAAATTACGATCATTTTGATATATGATTAAAGGTCATTGGTTCAAAGGTCAAGGTCATAGCCGCATATATACTAAAATGGTTATTTATCTTGAGATCTTTTCGATTAAGTTACTTAATGCATTTAGCTATTAATAAATAAACTGAAACTAATTATTTCTGATTAAGTATTTTGGAAGTTCCAAACTGGCGAAAACTTTGAAAGTTTTTGTAATTACAGTTATTGTCTATTGTACCTCACAAGGAATTTTGGACATATCCTCGGGTGAGCGTCAAGGTCTATTGACCTCTTGTTTATAAACTGCACTCTACTCCAACTGACTTTTTTAAAGCATGTCATCTTCAGTTCGAGAACTTACAACTCGAGACAAGCGAGATACTTTTGAATTTGAAGTAAAGTATTTTAAACTTATTCATTTTTGTCAACAAAAAGTATAGAAAGATCAACTGCTGATGTTAGATTTCTTGACTGGCATTAGTTCCAAAATCTCATTGCTGATTGCTGTACGGTTTTAAACGATTTATCAGCTTGTTAAATTGAATAATTAACAATAAATCATTTTTCTATCACACACACACACACACACACACACACACACACACACACACACACACACACACACACTGTTACTTCCCTTAGTGTCGTCACTTACCTTAACTCAAACTTAATTTTTAAACATTATCAGCATTTACAATCTTTTTGTCATATTTTACTCCGTGTATTTCTTATAGCTAGCGTTATTCTGTCTTAGTAACTCTTACTGCTGCCAAAAATCTTTCAATCCGTTTACGATCTCGTTTTTATTTTTTAGATAATTTTAAATATATTATGTCCAGGGTGTTAAATACAATAACCGAACTCAGTATCATCTTATTATCCAGCGTTAGTATTTCATATGTACACAGAATATTTTTTAACTGGGACAATAAACTGAAAAAAATCGTAATCTGAACATGCAATATAATATTTTAAATATCGCCCTGTACAGAGAATGACAGCAAGATTAAGATATACTATACTGAAACGATATAAAAATTTCTACTTTGTACAATTGCAAGATATATATATACATATATATATATATATATATATATATATATATATATATATATATATATATATATATATATATATATATATATATATATATATATATAATTGTTATGATTATTATTAACAAAAATACCTGTTCAATTTTGATGTGTCATATATGCACATTTCGGTAAATCATTCCTCATCAGCGACACAAGGGGCTGAAAAGTTTGATAGATAAAAAAAACAAGCCAAACTGTTGAAAATGAATGAATCCAAAGTTCCAAACTTAAATGAATCCAAATCCAGCTAAGGAATGCTTTGCATGATGGAACAAACCTTAGTTTTTAATAAATTTAAAACATTAAGTAGGCTGAAAAATTTACTAAATGGTACATTTTCTGACAGTACAAAGTATTGCCTACTGAGTTATGGATACCCTCATAAATACATGTGTTAATTAAATATGTTAATGAAAAATTGAGAAAATACCATCAATATATCTGAAAACAATATTTGTTTTCAAAACAAAATTCCCTGTGTTTACCCAACAAAATAGTGCGGATAATAACGCGTGTTTTACCGGTACATCTATGTGGTACCTTTTTCAATTATGGATGTTGAAAGTGCAAGAACTGAAGTTAGAATTTGCAAAGAAGTTTGGAGTAAAAGTGTTATTTGCATTGAAAGTTCGCTGACAATAAGTTTGCACTGTGTATCTGAAACTGAGGAAAATATATCAGGGGTTATTTTCAATGGCCAAACAAGAGGTTTCGAATCTGCGCTGGGATGTGTGAGTGCAGAAAGATTTACTAAGAGATTTTTTCTGGAATGTCGACATTGTTCGATTGTATGATCTCAGTGGAGATTACTTTTGACTTTATTTTGTGCATTTGAACAATTGATCTGATCTTCTAAAATCTTACAAAAGAGCTTTTAGACTTGTCTTGAAAGTAAAGAAATGTGACGTTGTAGCCATGTTTGTTTACCTATAATATTGTAGTTCCGAATTGTATATTGCATTTTATAATTATGTATTTGTCCATTGAGTCACGTGGTTTGTGAGATTTATGAATGCTCAAGCTTTAAGAAATGGGGATTTCACACGGTGAATAAAACATATTTAAAATAACCCTTTTTTTATTAAACATAAACTGATGAAATCAATTTTAATTTTTGTACAATAAATGAGAATTGCTGCCTTATATATAGGACTGTCCAAAAAATATATGATCTTTTCATGTTTCATTACAACGGCCAATGTATTTCTCGAATTCATATTAATGTATGTTTTACAGTCGATATAAAACAACCGAGATGTGATTTATCGAGCATAAACAAAGATCAAATGTTAAAGATTTCAGTCTATAGAAAATTAAAAACTCTTAACTGATTGTCAACAGGTTAGGAGGCATTATTAACATGATTACAATTTCCTCGATTTTATATTAAAAGAGTGCAGCTAATGCGGAGCGACTACACTGTTCTGATTGTAATTAAAGGCTTCATTTGTCTTCTTTTGCATCCACTAAAAATCGACTCTATTTTTCTTTTCCGGTTTACGTTTGAGCTGTTTGAGCTTTTCGTTCTATCACAAACATTCTGTATTTAATTTTCTGTAATTAACCTTGAAATCAAGAATGCTTTATATTCTCGAATCCCGGGGGCTGTTTGACCAAGGGTGCCATAACAAAGTTGAGTGAATAGTATTGTGGTATTTTATGCATTAAATTAGACATATGTCTATCTCTAGGCGTACCCGGCGCTAGGGAAGTATACTGGTGTAACAGGAGGGAGAAAAATGCAGGGTCGGACCGGGGATCGAACCCGGGACCTCCCGCACTATAGGCGAGTGCTCTACCACTGAGCTACCCAGACCGCTACATTCCTCCCCTGTTTTTCTTGAGTTTCCCACGGTCCCGCATGTGGGAAATCTCACATAAGTCCACCCTCGGATCGACTTTATCATTGTCGATCACTTCCGAGGGCCACACTGGCCACCAAACTGTAACAGGAGGGAGAAAAATGACAGGAGGGAGAAAAAATGCAGGGTCGGACCGGGAATCGAACCCGGGACCTCCCGCACTATAGGCGAGTGCTCTACCACTGAGCTACCCAGACCGCTACATTCCTCCCCTGTTTTTCTTGAGTTTCCCACGGTCCCGCATGTGGGAAATCTCACATAAGTCCACCCTCGGCTCGACTTTATCGTTGTCGATCACTTCCGAGGGCCACACTGGCCACCAAACTGTAACAGGAGGGAGAAAAATGCAGGGTCGGACCTGGGATCGAAGCCGGGACCTCCCGCACTATTGGCACGTGCTCTACCACTGAGCTACCCAGACCGCTACACTGGCAAAATTAGGATCTAAAAGCGCGGGATTCTAACCTAGATAATGGCAAGCGCTATTGTCCTGTAGCCCGCATAAGTGGACCAAGGAGGTATTATATATATATTAGAGTCTACGTCTAACGCGGTTGTGGCATCACAGGTACATGATTCAAAATTTTTTATTTTACTTAACAATCAAGCAAAGTTCAAAAATGTAGATTTCAAACTGCTATAAAATTTTGTCATTAATTTTGATGCAGTTTTGGATATTGTAATATTTAAATGGTATTTAAAACATTTATACTAAAAATCTATGTTATAGGTACTATTTAAATGCAATAATCTTTGGATTTAATCGTAAGTTCGTATAAAGTAATATACAGTTAACTAGAAGATTCTCATTTATTGAGTTCTAAATTGAATGTTGCTTTTAACACACACAGACAATGTAATAACAAGCGTTTTAGAACGCATGTTAAAACTTTCACTTTGGTATAAAAGTAATGATTTTAACAGATCAAATTCCTTCAATAATGATTGATGTTAAGAGTAAGTTAACAGTTACAACTTATATTTTTTGCGGTAATCCTGACTTTCTGTTATTGATACCCCCTTTTCACCGACATATAGTGGGTTATTTCCAATCCTACATTGAAAATTAACGGTTTATCTGTCGGCATTGTTCTCATTGCTGTAAAAAGAAACTTCGTTCGATCAATCATTTAATGAAAAGTTTCCTTTGTTTTCAATAATGACTAGAAAGGATGAGTCTTATGTAACCACCTAATGATTTAAACAACACTTTTCTGAATTGAAAAGTACTTATCTCAACAACGGCTTGTTACACTGGAAAAGCTTTCAATTGCAACTGACAATAGAAAGAAATGTTCAATTTTTTTTATATGTGTACATGTACTTTATTTGAGGTCTTGAAACCGACTGCATGTGTATTCGATACCATTGTTCTAAAAATGAAATAACAATATTTTGGTTTTGTTATAGTGCCATACATCATTAAACAGATGTATATCAATTAGAGTAAGTGCCAGTTTGATTCCGAAATGTGAAAAATGTGATTTAAAGAATAAAAAAAATAAAATAACACACGAATAACCTATACAAAAAACATATTAAAAAGTAGCACATAGCAAATAAAAATAAAAATAAAACAAACATACCAGTCCTTGTACATATTACAATCCCCAAAACAAAGTAAAAACTTTGCAAACTGGCAAAATATGTTATACTCGTGAACTTCCATCAAGGAAGTGAGACCGGGTGCTCCGGAAGGGTAAGCATCTCCTGTCCAGCCAGCCACACTCGTCACGTGCAAGTCAACCTTGAGAACGAAAGGAACAAAGAACTATGGCAAGTCAAATATATCCAGTATAAGCCGGGACACAGCGACCACATACCCATCAACAACACTGCGATGACGGCCATAAAACTTTTTAAGGGCCCTGATCAGCCTAGACTTGCAATATCCTTGTGTCAACAATTTAATTGTAAGCAATTTGCCTCGCCGCAGAATTTTCAGAATTTTGAATATTTCCTTTTGTTAAAATTCAAAATTCTGCGCTTGACAATATTTCTTTATACCACAGAGTAACCAAACAGTTTACATTTACTTCAAAGATTTGAGGATGTTGATAGATAGTTATGATAAAATAAAGAGAAGACAAACATAAAATGGTAAGGTCATTGAAAGGTGACTTGATTTCTGTTTATAAGATCGATATTTAATTAGGACAGTACATCAAATGTCGCCGGTGCACATACTATGCCTTCGATACTGTGTGCCTTCACTCATTGTACATATATCTTGTCGCCGATCGGTACACATTATCACAGCTGCACATATTGTTGCCTGCGATACTGTGTGCCTACACCGAGTCATTGTACATATATATTGTCGCCGATCGGTACATATTATCGCAGCTGCACATATTGTTGCCTTCGAAATTGATACTGTGCCTTCACTCATTGTACATATATATTGTCGCTGATCGGTACATATTATCGCAGCTGCACATATTGTTGTCTGCGATACTGTGCCCTCACTCATTGTACTATATTGTCGCCTATTGATACATATTGTCGCTGATGCACATACTGTTGTCTGCGATACTGTGTCTATACTCATTGTTCATACTCTGTCGTCTGCAATTTTTGTGTCTTGACTGTACATATTGTCGCCGACCGTACAAACTGACGGCGAAGCGCGTGTAACACGAAATACTTAAGAAAGGGAAAACAACTAATAATAAACAAATACCTATAATGATAAACAAATTAGATCATTATTCATCTCTTCTTGTTACTCTGGGTAAAATATATTGATAGAATTCCATTTATCGAAATAATTGAGTTGCACACCTTTTCGTTTTAATAGTCCATTATAATGACAATTGAAATATCAATCTCAACTCATTTTAATGTTCTTATATATCATTTTACATTTGTTGTTTTGTACAGGAAGCGTATTGCTGCCAAATAAAAAAAATATTAAGTCGTACGTACGAGATACTTTGTCGTACGTATGACTTAATATTTTTATTAGTTGGCAGCAATACGCTTCCGTAGTTTTGCACTCATACATTGAGAATTTACTAGAAATTTCAAAGAGATTTTCTATGGAAATAAGCATTTTAAGGAAAGTTGCAATTTTCAAATGTTTGCTTGATGTAACAAAGAGTAAAACATTTAATTGATTTTACGTGTATAAATTAATAACGGGAAATGCACTTTATGTGGTCTATTTTCGATTTCGTCAAGCAAATTTTACTCATGGACAAACTACTTTATTATAATTCTGGGGCCTTGATTATAATTAAGATCATTATTTTTCCCCCTGCTTTTGAATTACATCATAAAACGTATAAGAATGGTTTACTGTTTATAGTGTGAATGGACACTGAGTTCATGAAATACAGTACAGGCCTGTTGAAAGTTTAACGCTTTAGTGCCGAATTAGTGCCGACTCCACAGCTCGTCTTGGCCCCTCGACAGTTATGTCTCGGCCATTAGTTATCTACAGCTCGGCACCTTTTCGGCAACTACTGCCCATCGCCCGGCTGTTTTTTAGCCACTTTTCGGCTGCTTGGCACCTTTTCGGTCGCTCGACCCCTCGATCGTTAGCTAAAAAACATCAGTTCAGTAAACATGCCTGCAGTTACGCGTAAATCGCCATATTTTAGAGAGAAAATCGTGGGATTATCTTACTCTGGAGTAAGTCAAAGAGAGATCAGTAGGGAAATTAGTAGAGAAAATAATATTTATGTATCAACAGTGTCACTGAACAAGTTTTTGCAGCGTTTGATGACAGGTGTGGGAGTCTGGCCGATCTCGAAGACAATTTATCTGTATAAAACTTCGTTTGTTCGACATTGTCTTGGAACCGAGAAGGTTTTGAAAGGCGTGTATTGAAAACGAGGTATCTGAAGATAACAGAGGATTTACAGAGTAGAATAATAACACCTGGTGTTTACATGTATAGGTACATTTAATGACTAAATCAAAACTGCGATGGCAGTAGTCCAGTTTTTTGTTTTTAAAATTTCGCTATATAATGGAATGTAAAAAGATTTATGCAATTCTGGGAAAAAAATCACATCACATATGTGTCTTTTCCATCCGTCCATTTATTTAATGGTATATTTATTTATTTATTTATTTATTTATTTTTTATTATCATTATTATTAATTTTATTTATTTATTTAATTTGCACTGAAAGTCATTATTATTACCGATGATATATTCTATTATTAATTTTATATAATTAATCTCTCTCAGATGTAAATTGCTGGAAAAAAATCACTTATGTATCTCTTCCACCGTCTAATTTATTTATTTGTTTATTCATTTATTATTATTATTTTCTAAAATTTATTATTTATTTATTTATTTATTATTTATTATTTATTTTAATTATTTTAAAGGATGATTCTCAACAAGCCGAGGCATCCGCCTATAGAATTCATAATTTAAATTTTGTCACAATAATATTTACACTGTAAACATAAAAAAGAGAGTACCAAAACGAATATTATAAGTTTGATAAAACATCACATTATGTGTTTAAACATACATTTCAAAATACTGCATTCCGTATACTTCAATACAAATACAAAAAATGTGATAGAAATAATCGTGTTTTTCAATTAATACACATAGAGCGCATTCCTCTCCATCAAAGATATTTTGACTACAAAAACTTCTATATTTTATCTTCTGTTCTGCAAAGTTTGGTTTATGGAGAGGGATGCGCTGACATTGAAATTTGGGGATAAAGATAAAACACATCACCCCTTAATCGCCCCAAAACAATATACATACTTGATATTAGCTAGCAAACGATTTCCATATCATCTACGCTAGCTGTGTGGTATAACGTAGGGAATGATAACCTCAAAGTCTTGGGATCGAATCTTATATGTCGTCTGTTTTTTATATATATTATTGTATTTTATTTTTTATTTTTACAATATTTTTTCTCATTAAAACGCAGTGTAAGTGCTTCGTCAACAAATAAGCCAATTAAATTATGCACTGTTCATCTGAGCATATTTTTAAAATAGTTTCAAAACATGTCGTATATATCTACCAACGTTATGATCAATCATCAGGCCACTGGTCAATACACGTGCGTTTCTTATACAAGTTTAAGGTATACAAAGCAACATTATAACGCATGTACATGTAACACGGAACTACGTGTACATGTATTATCAATTGCAATATAGGCGCCGCATTTGTTCACAGGCGAAAATCATTTATTGTTAATTTTGCTCTTCGAATAACGGGTAATATGGTGAGAAAATGACAAATGACACATTTTAATTTTTTTGCCATAGTAACAATTTTGAGATGGCTTTATTATGTTTTATATAGGTACGTTAGGCTAAAATTAATTTGCATTTGGTTGAATATAGAGGGCTCCCACAGGTGTTCCCTTGTTTCTTGGCATTTTTCCTATAGGCGGATCGCTCGGCTTTTTGAAACTCATTCTATTTAATTTTTTTTTTAATTATTGAATATGATATATATGCACTAATTATACTTATCATTACCGACTGATATATTTTACTATTATTATATACACAATTAATCTCTCTCAGATGTTAATTGCTCGACCACTCGTTAGCTAATGGCCGAGACTCGGCTACCGAGAGGCCGAATGAACTGCCTGAGCCGTGCCAAGGACCCGAATGTGTTGCCGAGACTCGAGTTGTGGACAGCTGCAGTTGCCGAGGGGCCGAGAGTTGAAAACTTTTCGGCCACTTCAACGGTTGTCCACAGCTCGGCCCCTCGGCAGCGGAGACTCGGCTCCTTTTCGACAGCTCAGTGTTAAACTTTCGACAGGCCTGTACTATATATATATATATATATATATATATATATATATATAGAGAGAGAGAGAGAGAGAGAGAGAGAGAGAGAGAGAGAGAGAGAGACGGCATTTGATAATGTAAAGAACACGACGCAATACAATGATAAAAACATCTTGTACCGGTACGACATTCATTTGAAGACAAATGCATATTGAGATTACTGAATATCATACTGAACATACGAGTGCCCGGTGGTGTGGTAAAGGTACTTATTATAGCCTTCTTTGAAACGTATTCCACGATCAATGATCGGAAACAGTGCAAACCTGAAAAAAGCCGGCACCATTTACATATAGAAAAAACCTTAAATTTTTAAGAGATAATAATATTAATAGTAATCTTTATAAAAAGAAGCACTAATAGACAACCTTTGGCATTTAGTGAACGTTTTAACGTTTAAGTACATATTTTAAGCCGGGTTGTAAAATATACAGGTGACATACGCAATTTTGTTTTTATTTAATATTTAAGGGGACAAAATTTAAATAATCAAAACATGCCTCTTTAGAAAGCGATTGTATACATCTGTCAAATGTTTCAGGCACTGAAAATAAACATTGTTATTTTTAAATTCCATTAACAGATTAACGACGACAAGTAAAGCCCCATCAAGGAGACTTGCGGCGACTAAGAAACTAAACTCTTTCATCAATCAACAGACAAATATCAATATCATTATTGAAGTGAGTTGAAACGGAAACTTCTGATTGTCGAAGAAGCTAAATGATCCCCTGATACATGCTATATCTGATCTGATCAGGTGTGAAATCTGGCCACACTTTTAAGATCTTTGTTATGCTTGATTTAAAACTGTGGTTATCAATAAAAACTTTCTTGAGGATTAATGACCTAGAGCATAAAATTTGATAAAATTAATTGGCTGGTTTGGTAAAGGGTTAATGTCTTCAAACATGCACAAATGATTAATCTTGTAATATGGCCAGGGTGAATTTGATATCTAGAAAGGGTTAGGTTAAGAGTAATATCTGATTACTGTCTGTAAACATCTGTCCATATCTATAGTCATTCTTATAATCGATTCGTTTAACTTATCTCAAAGCAAGACAAAATGTTTATTTACAATGAGGTTGGATGTTAAAATCTGAAATCTGACCAAAGATCGAACAGTACTATAGTACTATAGTTTTCTTAGGAGACAAAAAGTACAGTTACACCCGGAATGTCGTATCGGAATGGAAATCCATATGCCAAGTGTCTTAATTAGTTTGGTTGGTTGAATGTTGTTTTATGTCTATTTTTCAACTATCCGTAACGAAACCTTATTTTTTTTTTTTTATTTTTTTTTTTTTTTTTTATTATTAATAATAAATCTCGATGAATAATTTTAACATTTTTTGTCTATTTGCATGTTAAGTCCAAAGAGATTTTACTTTTCATTTTAGTGTGGTCATTTAAAGAAATAAGTCAAAAAGAAGGAGAAAAATATTAATGGTTGGGACAATCTAATGGTTGATGCTGTATGAACAATAAGTTGACAAGTTTACTCGACCTTTAGATTTCAAGCACGATTCCGCCTATCAAATCAAATCACCTTTTACATTTTTTCCAAATAGTTTATCCACACTCGAACATCATGACAAAGTTGTTGTATTTTGAATCTCTTACCAGTGGGTTAGGGTTGTTAGGATATCATGCATTTTCTATGGAACGCCATAACTGTCCTATATGGTATATGCATTCATTTGATTATGATGTTTTTGCTCCCTCCATTATGAATTTTAGTTTTATCATGAGATGTATATGATATACCAAATAATATAATGTAAAACCATATCATACAATGAAAAAAAAATTAAATATAAATTGTAAAACCAAAACAAAACGATGATGAAAGTAAATAATATCGTTATAAAATGAATTCATATAAGTACCATTTATGTACCATATAAGACAGCTATGGCGTTCCATAGTTTTCTTATCCATTTTAACACCAGAGCCCAGTTGTTTTAAGCTAAGTTAGCTTTACCATTTGGTCAGAAACATTTCTGATCGGTGTATAAGTCAGTATTTTTAAAATTTATGTTCAAACAGAAACAAATTAAGTCCAAAACCTATGTCCATAATAAATATACTAGTATTCAGTTTAGCAACATTTTGAATTTTCATTAAACATTTGGTTAAAACAACGAAAGCTTTGAACAACTGGTTTGTAATGATTTTTCACCGTCACCATCTTTTTTTAAACAAAAGACCATACATTTAATCAAATTATCGTGCTACATATCTATTTATTTACAAGTACAGAACCAATTTTTTTTTACTTACATTGGCATTTATCTTTTAAATAAAATAAGTAATCAAGTTGAAAGACTATGTCAAAATCAGCTAGTTATTTTGAACATCTGTAACATGGTGCGCTCCAGGGCAGAAGTTAGGAACATGCGATATGCCATTACAAATACCCTGTACAGAGTTATGAACATTAAGTATTTGCTCTCACTGTAATAAAAGTACCGTGAGTAGTTTCAAATTAATAATAAAATATTTTACAAAATGCCATGTCTTATTAAGAAAGTCTTATATATCTGAACTTTACATCGTCTCGGTCTCCATTTACATACCGATTGGGATACTACTCCCAGTGGATTTTGGACATACTCTAGACTTGTCATGGGAACGGTGGATTGAATCTGTTTAAGCATGGACTGAGGGTCTGAAAACAGCAATAACAATTGTATTTATGTTTTGTTTTTCTTTAGCTTCTTATCTTGTTTTTGTGTTCATTGTTATCTAATTTTATACATGCATTGTGTTTTATCTTTAAGCATTTAATTTACTTTATGAATTTATAATGTAGAGGAACTAGATTAAGAATAAATGAAATAAAGAAACATGATATCGTTTACAAAAAAGATAATAAATAGATAAAAAAGTTAAAAACCATTCATTACAAGAATTTGTAATGTAAAATTTCAGTACAATTAAGGCGGCATAGAAACAAGTGCTATCAGCTAACCAGTAATTTGCATTTGAAATCTGGGGTTTGAAGTATTGTATTTGAAATTAATTCAGCATTGTAACACATTTTATCATGATAAATATAGAAAAAAATTAGATAATGTGACAACTCGATAGTTTAGCATGTAAAACATTACCCAACGTATTTAAACCACTTGCAATTCAAATTCATTAAATTTAAATTTATTTGAATTCATAAATACAATATACAGACTTTCAGAAATGATTTGGGTGCTAACTTTTGGGTGAATTTAGTTCTGTCTCTTTAGCGTTTTTACGGCGGCACAAAAATCACACTTAAGCTATTGCAAACACATTTACTCGTCTGGTAAGGTGTCATGTTATTTGTACAAAACATCTGACAAAAGCAACACAAGGCACAAGTGAATCCACTTATAGTTTTTACTACACTAATCTCTTTAAAATGAGAAATACAATTAAGCGATAATTGGCTGTATGTGTTACATGGAATCTTAAGTGATAGTGTGTTACTTAAGGAAGTTGTTGTTTTTTGTTAAATTCCAGCGAGAATGCACTAATTGTTTTATTTACCGTACAGTAATGCATTAATGTAAGAATAGACAACGCATCACACACACACACACACACACACACACACACACACACAAACACACACACACACACACACACACTTTTAATAAGCCCAAGTGTTTAGTAAAATCTGTCAAAAAGAAACCCCTCTTTCTTTTTATAAAGAAATAAAGTAAACAGTCGTATTGTTCATAATTAAATATCTTCCAGAAACATTTAAGTAGATCCCACCAACACAATTACAGACACTTTAAGATAAAAATCCTCAATTTTCGGCTTGTCTATAAAACATGTCCTTATTGAGTTAAGTTCAAGTTGTATGTTGCCTATAGACTTCAAGTCAAGCTTATTGTGTATTACGTTGTTACGATGGTGACATTTGTAAAATTGTGAGAATGGAGAATATGTCGAGTACGTGTCATTGCTGGGGAAAAACTGTTAAATAAATAAAAAAAAGTTTCTGAGCAAATATAATTACGTAAAAATCTTTGTTATATTGACACCAGGTAATTACAATTATTGAAATTGAAATATCGAATTTGTTGGAAATATTGCTCATAAATTATTAAGAGCTTCGTTAAAACAAATTGCTTTTGCACAAGTGGGAATGATTGACAATGGTCGTAACTTAATTATTTTGAAGTATAAGCACGAAAACAAAAGATAAATTTTTCCTACAAAGACCTTTCGTATTGCATGTGTCATATTAGAGACTTAGGTATTGAAATGGATTTTATTTTATTGTTTTTTTTAAATTAGCAAACATATGTTGCACTCCATGCCCTGGCATGTATCGATAAAAAAGGACATATATACTTATAGTACTGTCATATTATACATTTTTTTGAATTTTCTGAATGAAATATTCAAAAAATTATAATATGACAACTATTATAAATTTTTGAATATTTCATTCAGAAAATTCAAAAATTTATAATTTGACAGTACACATAATACTATTTTCAGAATGTCACATACTAGTGCAGAAATATTGTGTTTGTGTCATATACTAGTGCAGAAATATTGTGTTTGTGTCATATACTAGTGCAGAAATATTGTGTTTGTGTCATATACTAGTGCAGAAATATTGTGTTTGTGTCATATTCTAGTACAGAAATATTGTGTTTGTGTCATATACTAGTGCAGAAATATTGTGTTTGTGTCATATACTAGTGCAGAAATATTGTGTTTGTGTTATATACTAGTGCAGAAATATTTTGTTTGTGTCAGATACTAGTGCAGAAATATTGTTTGTGTCATATACTAGTGCAGAAATATTGTTTGTGTCAGATACTAGTGCAGAAATATTGTTTGTGTCATATACTAGTGCAGAAATATTGTGTTTGTGTCTGACTGCATTAATAGATTCTTTTCCTATTTCTTAATAGTCGTTGGCCTTTATGGGATGGCTCGGTACCAGTATAATGGATTGAATGGTCTGTGATGTTAATTTGCGACATTGCATTGGAGTGTGTTTGCGCTCTAGTGGTCGCCAAAATACGCACTCGTTCAACGCAGTTCAGTAACACTTGCACACTCACTCACCATATGAGATTGTATTATGACGCATCCTTACAATTTATAGAAAATGTCAAAAATAGCTGAACAGTTGACGATGTGACACAAAACAACCTTTTACCAACCAACCAAACAATTTATTGCTTCAACTGTTTCTTTTAAACTAACAATTTTTACCATAAGACACTAAAAGACACCCCACGGAAACAGTTCCTTTTGTAACCCCGCTCAAACAAAGAAAAATATATACTGCAGAGGTAAGATATAATATATATATATAGTATATTTTAAGTAGGGGATACAAAAGGAACTCTTTCGAACACCACTTCAATACAGAAACAAACAAACATGCTCATTTTTATCTTAATCATTGACTCGACACATAAAATACAATAAGCTCGATGCAGGAACCAGTTTGACAATATTTTTACCAATATTTTTGATTATCAAAATGAGGGTAAGCACTTTTGAAATCCACATGAATATGTTTCTTGCGCAGAATTAATAATATTATTACAGTTTGCTTTCTGTTAGTGTGATCTTCATCATACTGCCGTGTCTGAATAACCATATGATGGCTCTGATACTCTACAAAGATTCCTCTTGTGCTATATAAGAATAATACCAATATGTTTACAGTTTAAGCTATTGTCTTTCAAAATTCTATAATTAAAAGTCATTTTAGATGTATTTGTGTATTCTTTTTCTTTTATCTCAGTCTCTCGGTTCGGATTTTTTTCTTTTCTTCCTGTTTTTCTATCTTATTTAAATATTTATTTATATTTTTTGTATTTCATTATACAACAACTTTTTAATGAGTTTGGGATAGTATTGTCAGATTTTCACTAAGCTTGGTCCGTCGGGATTTGGAAATAATTATAAAGCACATTTTAATAAATGAGTTCATTTAACTTATTTAGTTTTATATTATTTGGTTCAAAAAGAAAAAAAACAAGTTCGTTATATACAATCACTGGTCTACTATTGTATTCTTTATGTTACTAGCCATTTATTTTGTTTGATTTTCTAAAACTAGTAGGAATGAATAAAATAAATAAGGATTCCAAAACGTTCAATAGTTACACATATTATCCAGTCCGCATATCTATGGGAAGTTATAAAATATTTGATTTTTATTTTACCTATAAAATATAGATGTTTTGTATCTCTTCATTATTAAGCTTGAATTAATAAAAAATATTAAACTTGTTTATTAAACTCATATAAAACCAAAAATACAAAATCTTAAAATAATCGAGATTGATCAAGAATTTCTTACTTCAAAAGATGTCTGTAAAACTTGTATTTTAATTAGTAGTCTTTTTGTATTCATATATATATATATATATATATATATATATATATATATATATATACGCCTAATACTTTTCCATCTCAAAGATGAAAGCTAATGTCAATGAACAGAAATGAACCTTTACGTTTATAGTCCATACAAAATGAAGCAATATGTCAGAATTTATTTTTCTTCTCCTGTAGAAGTTTGTTTATTTAGTCTCCTCTCATGGTTTATGTGTATTTACATAAATTTAGCGCTTCTGCCTAAACACAAAAACATAAAATCCGGGAAGAAGATTCAAAACACGATAAATAACATTTAAACCTAGTTTTATTTGCATTTTTGGAATATGTTACCCAAAGAAGAATTTTGGTTTACTTTTTACCGCCGTTTTTTTCAATATGTGTACAATTAAAGGAAAATGAATGACATCTTTGAAGCTATATATCATTATCTTGACTGATTAAGAACAATGAGTTTGAAAAAGGGGGGGGGGAGAGAAAAATACGACGTCCTGATAGTACACTGTATCACGAAACGCCAATAAGTTTATTACAAGTTTTGAAATTGCAAAATTTCTTTCTCATAAATCTGGTTATTCCATTTATCGATTATTTATCAATTGCACTCTGTCACAAGCTATCAAATTTTTTTTTTTCAAATTTTCTTTCCATGAGAATTTGTTATGTCTTTTGAAAATATATAAGAACCTGTATAAATATACGATTTACAAAAAAAAGGTGCACTTTTATCATATAGATATTAATTATATGATTTTATACCATACAGCGAGTTATTTTAGCGGGGCTAAATTTTGGCGATTTTGACAAGAAAAGGTCAGTTGAAAATTTTAGCGTTTTTATTTTTTAGACCTAAAAAAGTTCACTCACCTTCGACTGATACACAAATATTTTTACGATTTTTATTTTGCCGATTTTAATGCTACCACCAAAATACGCCAAAATTTGCACTCCGCATTTGTTGATTAATTTTATTTCATTTTCAATCAATCGAAATAGTTTGTTGCTTTTTAGATTGTACCTTGTTTTTTTTAACTCTGAATACCAATCGCCCATTTTCATCTGTAAACTTAAAAAATATTGAAAGTTGTTGAATTTATACAGTTAATTTCATTTCATTAATGATATATCATATTGTCAAGAGAATATTTTGATTTTGAGTACAAAAAAAATAACTTTTTGTTCATTTTATTATTATTTTTTTGTTATCTACGGTTGATATTGAAAATAAATTATATGTATGGGTAGAGCTCCAATAAATGTCTTCAAAAGATATATTGGTTGACGATTGTAACCACTACATGTAGAACTCTCAACAAAGGGGTAATATACGGCGTGGACCAAATGTTTAAACATTATCATAAAGACAAAAATTGTTATGGAAAGATTAAATTTCTCCAAATAATTAACTCCAAACATGCAATGTTCATATTGTAAAACCTGTTAGGATAAAATGATAATAGGCCAATCAAAACGAAGTTAATTATGGCAAATCTTCACTTAAAGTAACGCATTGAGTTGTTTCCGGTATACCTAGATTATGATTTTGGTATATTGACAATGCCACAGATATATTCCTTTTTACTTACTGTAGTAACTCATTATATATAATTCCATTTATATCATAACATCCTAGGAGTTATTTCATGGATAATAATTCAGAAAAAAATCTACAGATCAACAAGTAGACATGACTTAAAATGGCCTGGTGCAATATGAATGCATCACAAAAGGAATATAAACTATCTTGAACTAGAAAAGGGCATAAATTGGAATCATTTTATTTAAACTACTAAAATTAATAAAACAATTTAGAATTGGGATTTGAAATGGTCGAGATAAATTGTTTTGTTTACCTGATTTTGTTTTTAAGTAGATATATAACACAAATAAAAGTTAAATTTTGATGTGCCAGATGTGCACATTTCGGTAATTCATTCCTCATCAGTGACACTAAGATCGAAACGTTTGATAATTAAAAAACTTAAGCCAAACAGTTGAAAATAAATAAATCTAAAGTTCCAATATTATATAAATCCAAATGCCGCTAAGGACTGCTTTGCATGAGGGAACAAACCTTAGTTTTAAATAAATTTTAAAATTTAAGAGGGCTGAAAATTTTTTAAATGGTACATTTTCTGACAGCACAAAGTACTGCCTTCTGAGTTATGGCTACTTAGGGGAGTTTTACTCCACCAGCAGCGATACCCGCTCAGGGGTAGTAAATATACAGCACAAATACTATCAAATTTATAAACCAATTACGCAATTCCCAAGGCATAATATATACGAACTAATAATGGTATAAAAACCAAGTTATATAATGAATAAAATTGTTCACATATTTAGGCTATCACTTAAAATAAAGACATCCAAGTAGTTCCAATTAAAAGATTCTTTGATGACATAAACTATTTAATACCCAAGGACCGTGGAATAGCTGAAGTGGTTATATACATTAGAAACTGCGACAAATCATGAGTTGCAAACATCTGATGCACTTCCCAAAGCATTTTCAGAATCGTTTATTTCAATGATCAAAATGTTGGCTTTGATATAAGATGAAACATTGACTTGTATTTGAAACTTGTGGCCTCTTTTGTCTGTTAGTCTTATATTTAGATGCTTTTGAAGTTAAAACATTTAAATTCCAATGAACCTTTTCATTATAAATTTCTTATGAATTCTATATGAGTATTAACTAAGTGAATATATATGGGCTTAGTTCTCAAACAGTTCTCCCTTTCATGTCTCTTTACTTTGAGTGTTCCTGCATGAAAAACACGTACTTGTAAGTACTGTAGAAGGACTAGTAGATAAATGTCAGTTGAAATAAAATCATAATGATATTGCAAAGCACTAAGAGGTTTAAACTAATAAAGGTATTATAACTCATTAAGAGAATATCGTGCAGGCGTTCATTTGTCTTAAAACGCGTACATAAACGCATGATATACAGCTAACATGAATATATGTTTTTAGAGGTCCAAAAAAAAAAAAAAAAAAAAAAAAAAAAAAAAAAAAAAAAAAAAACTGTCTGTATTTTCTCAACCCTTAAATGAAGTTTATAATTCCTCATATACAAATTCCAATAGTGTATTATCTACCACAATGCCTCTCATATGTAAGTCTACACACATCAGAGGTTTTATCAGACTTTATTCATTGAATTTATGGATCATTAAAGTTGGCAGTGTTTCTTATTAGTTTTATGTATAAACGGCAGATTTGCTGCATTTTCTTCAGACTTAATATTCTTGATTTTTTTCGTAAGGTGTGTTCAGTCTAAAATGTGTAGCACTCTGTTATGTAACTTTCTGACATTGATCAGTTAGTTTCCTCCTAATTATATAAATACATAAACCTTTTTTTGCCATTTTTAGTTAAATGTACCGATGGTTACATCCAAATAATTTACGACAAAATGCATGGTATAAGAGAGAGAATATCAGAAAATAAACATTAACAATAAACATCGCATATATTATTTTTTGTGTTGTAATAAGTAGTGATAATTAGTTAATATTAAGGACGGTAAATAGAAAATTAGTTATCAGTGCTCCTGATTAGGAGGAATTTCTTAGGAGTGCACGGAATTAGGTACACATTTTTCATAACAACCATGTTATACTAGCAGACGATCTGAATGTTTTGTGAGAAAATTAACCATTTTTTGGGTAAAAGAGTGTTGTTTTGGTTGATGATTGAAACGCAATGGAGTATAACTGAATATTGTTGATATGACATAAAACAGCATTCAACCATTCAACCAACCAAACGAAACTGAAAACTTATCATAGCTCAATTGACTGTGTCATTTGGTGCTAAGTCATTGTTCAAGCCAACAAAAAAAAAAAAAAAAAAAAAAAAAAAAAAAAAAAAAAAAAAAAAAAGCAAATGTTCTAGAAATTACTACAACCTAGTTGATTGAATATTCTACTGCAGGACATAAAGTCGAAGCAGAGAACTGTAAAAACTACAAAATTTATTCCAAGGACTTTATGTTTTGTAATGCCGTTTCAGTATGTTCATCGGTTTTGCTTGACAATGATTAATATCAATCGTATATATTGAAGACAAAAGCGTCTAATCGTGTAAAATTATGTTTGAATGCATCGCATCATATCTTTGAAATTTTTGTTTCAAGTTTGTGTATATGCCGCTGGGCACACTTTAAGTGTTACAGATTAACGAGAATGCATTTTAAACATGGGAGAGATGCACAGTGCGTGTCAATTATGTAACAAACAAGTGGGTTCACCCAGTTATTGAAAGTGGTTCTAATAGTCCGAAAAAGTGTAAGTACCGTCTGTGTTTCTGCGGACACCATGTGCTTATGTACTAACGCAAGACACTTTAATTTGAAGTAATAAAAAAATAAAAAAAAGAATTAATTCTGACATTAAGTTTAGTTAAAAATCCCTGGTTCATTTGGTCATAACAAACAGAAAATGTAACCATTGTCTGCATTCTCTACGAGGGTAGTCTGCTTATGCAGTAACTACGTAAGTGATAGAATCATAAAGAAGTGAATTTTGACATTAATTTCAGTTTCGAATCTCAGTTTTCACTGTCGAGAACAGATAAATTTATCATGTTGATTGCATAAGAAGTTTTATGGTTAATGGTTTCCGACATATATTGTATCATGATTAAGGGTTATGTGAATATGTCATTTTTGAGTGATACAATATGTTTTATATGTGTATCAGTCTATTTTTACAAATTTAGTGAAGAACAAAAATATAATAAATGTATAAAGATTTACATCTTTAGAAAGTAAAATACTTCATTCCGAGGCTGATTTTTGGAATTTAAAATATCCACTAAAAGAACTTAGGCATGTAAATAAGAAGGTTTTGAAAATAACTTTTTATATTGTATTTTGTTTTATATTTGGTTATGTTGCTGTTGTTTTTATTGTCGTAATGGCAGTGTGTTGGCTATGAACACAGGTATTCGGATATGTCTATTCAACTACAGTTATTTGTCTTTTTTGTGAAAAAGCCAAATTTTAATTAACACTTTTACACTTCTGTTTTTAACATTGATTACAGTTCACGTGTACGGTTTCATTAAATCCTATTTTGCCACTGGGAAAAATTAGAAACAATTGCAAATTATTTTAGTGTAGATTTAATCCTATCCACTCTGTATCACTTACATTTCTCAACATTTTAATGAATTCGAAACTTGGCACGAGTTAGTATCATCATTTTAGAATGGTGGGTCAAATGTAAAATCCTAGATACTCCGTTGAGGACATTTGTTGCAATATGTTGACAGCTTAAATGTTAAATAATTAAGTATAATTATCTAAAGAAATGTGCGTCTTAATATAGGGTTAGTAAATTTCAATGTGAGGGGTGCAATATGAAATATAACGACCTTTTGTATACTACATAAGACCACCAACAAACCGTGTACAGAGTACTGAATGAATATATACACAGCAACATACAATTGGTGACTGAGAAACAAAGTTTCTGATAAGAAATTGTTAACATGCATTTTCTGTCAAACAAACCATTTGCATTGTCGTTTATATATATTAACGTATGAACCATTTTAGGTTGTTACAATTACATTCTTGCGAAAACCCTATCAATCATCATTTTAAAAACTAATTTAAATGCATGTGGACACAGTCGTTCTGTGGATCACAAAAATAAACTATTAAACTTAGAACCAATACCCTTATACAAACAATTATTCCATCAAATTTTTTAATCAATTTTTTGTTTCGATATTACCACTTCTTCACCAGTATGAATTTTTGCTGTACGTGTTTGTAATAAATATGACGTATTAATTACCCTGCAGTTGATCAAGGGAGATAAATCTCATAAGGAGTAGATTTGGAATATGTCTGACCAGATATTGACTATATTAGGTCGCCACGTGACCATTATTGCCCCGCTAAATTGACATTCCTCTCAAAATTTAACGGAGACAAACCCTAATGACCCACAAACTCCCCCGACAACAGTAAAACTCTCCCCTTAATTGATAGATATCCTTCAAAACCTTCCCTGCTTTATTTCAATACATCGTGGTAGACATAACTGTATAACTTGTACCAGATGTTAAATTCAACTTCGCAAACATCAAAAGTTAAGTAGCTTGATAGCAAAATTAGTATTCTATGTGAAACGAAAAAATATAAATGATTAGAATGATTGAAGTATACAGTTTAACAGTTAACATTTTGATTTAATTTTACACGACGCCAATATCAATTGTGAGACTGCTTGTATAATAATGATACACATGGTATAAGATACGTACTGTCAGAAAGCATTTTTTAAAATTATATCAATAAATACATTTTAAAAAAATGCTTTATGACAATACGTTGAATTTATTTGTCCTATTATACTGTACATCAAGGGTTGTCCTAATGTCACGTGCAGAATCTATTATTATTTAATTTTTATTCTTATTTATTTATTTATTTATTCATTCATTTTTGGTAAAAAAAATTCAAAATTCTGTACATGAGACTATGTGTTCAACATTTCTTAACCTTTCTAACATATATAGCACCTTCTTGGACATTGCGGGTTAATGTGATTAATATAAACAGATGTTTGGTTTACTACGGTTTTCATTTTTAAAGTTAAATCAAAGTGCTTCCATTCAAAACAAATCTATTGCACTGGATTTATTATGACAAATAGTTAATAACAAATTATAATTGAATGTCTTTCACTTCTATTTGGAAAATAAAAATGAAATCAAATAGTTCATCTTTGTATTTATGTTGTTTTGCTTTGCCTAAAAATCAGTAACAGAAACAGCAACCTAGATAACACAGTAACAATATTGCTACATTTGTATTCTTCCAGTTATACTATCTAATTGAAATTGTGTGAGATAATTGTTCTAAAAAAGTGATTGTTTATAAGAAATTGCTTAATCATTTTAGTGACAGAGATTGTTAAATATGGAGATATATATCACAGTAGTAAAATAAATTTTCGAGACTTCCGGTGTGAAAATGATACCTATTGCATAAGATACATACGTCCAATTCATTTGTCCCAAAACACTGTACGTTAATGTGTATTCTAATGTCACGTGCAGAATTTAAATATATATATATATATATATATATTTTTTTTTCAAAAAATATTTTTGCTCTTATTTATTTATATTTTTTGTAAAAATTTCAACTTCGGCAATGAGACAATGTGGCCAACGTTTGACATTTTGATCATAGCACGTTTTTTACATTAACAGATAAATGTGATTAGTATTAACAGGCATTTGATTTACTAGGATTGTAATTTTTACAGTTTAATCAAAGTGATCTCTTATTTCAATAGTTTAAGACAAATTATAATTATAAATGAATATCACTTGCAAAACTTTTTTATTTGTGAAAATTAAAAATGAAATTAAATAGTTCATCTTGTATTTATATTATTTTGCTTTGACTAAAAATCAGCAACAGAAATGTAACCTAGTCAGTAATAAAATTATTACATTTTAATTCCCTAGCTATATAATTAACATATAGTAACATATAAATCGTGAATCCAATTTAAATGATATAGATTATTTTGGTCTTAAACTGTGATTGTTTATAAAAGGTATGTTAATCATTTTAGTGACACAGAGTTCAAATGATAAGGAATACCAAAATGAAATATGACAGGAACGTGGTAAAAAACAAACAATAGTCGAAGGTGGAGTAATATCTTAAGCTATCAAATAAAACAAGTTTATTACATTATTGAGATACGGTTATAACATTACCGTTAATAATGTAAATAGAGTGATGCCGTTAAAACTTGAATTATTTACGTCATAGGATTGTTGAATATGAAGATATATATTGCATCAATAAAAGTTATTGCTAAATTCAATTTTCGAACTGAATTTGATCTATTGGTTAACATTGATGTAGTCTGGTAAAGTAAAGCCGCTTCTTCAAATGCAATAAAATTAAATAGTTTTAATGTAAAGTGTTATATGTTTCGTTTTATTATTTACGCAGTGTTTAATTAATCTAACACTGTCACTGGCTTATTTAATGATTTTATGGGATTTATATCACAATCGGATAATTGCCAATTATATCGAGACATAAACACAAACATATAAGTTCATGTCTAAATCCCAAAAAAAACAAAATCAAAACTTTGAAAACGGACCAATTTGCGTATATACCTGTAATTCCATCAAGGAAGTGAGGTCGGATGCTCCGGAAGGGTAAGCTCCTACTGTTCAGCTAACTACACCCTAATGAAACTTCACACAATTACATGTTCAATGCAGATCCTATTCATGTATGCCAAACCAAATCTAACAAGGCCGGTGAATGGTCTTAATGAACTCGTTTGATTTTTCTGCTAAAACTTTCATTGATTTGATGTTGTTTGTCATATTGTAAATTTTAGAATTTTCCAAATGAAATATTAAAAATGTACAATATGACATGTTTCCTAATTTACTAAGTCAAGAGATCAAAGTAAAAGCAGTGTGTCATGAGTATTTTTTTTTTAATTTATTTTATAAGAATTTTTAAAAAAAATCTACACTTGACAATTGTATTTGGTATGCTTTATGAAATAAATGATATTTTTATACATTTTGCATAGACTAAAGGAG
The DNA here is from genome assembly GCA_029721355.1 of Tegillarca granosa. Taxonomy (NCBI): domain Eukaryota; kingdom Metazoa; phylum Mollusca; class Bivalvia; order Arcoida; family Arcidae; genus Tegillarca; species Tegillarca granosa. Next base: position 15,990,054 of record CM056600.1, on the reverse strand, counting down.
TTTTAAAATTGAATTTTAACATTCGAATTCGTAAATAAATATGTTCAAATAACACATACTACCCACATTATTTTACTAGGGTTCTGAAGTTTTCTTATAAACATATATCAGTTTACTGTTATTACCGATTAAAATGTGTGATATAAGAAATCAACACGTGTATTGTTACATTTTAACTGTTTTCTTGAACCGTATTCAGATATATTTTACATTTTTACAATTTTGTTTTCAACAAGTGCAATTTTTCCGCTTTATGTTTAGCTATCCCAAATGATTTCCATAATCAATTACTTGATATGTTTTGGTGATAAAAAGGATACAATAACGAAAAAATATACAAAATAAAATAAAAATATTAGCATAAAAAGTATGTTTATCTGTAAATAAAAGATAATTATTTGCCAGACCATTTAACGGGATTGGTATCGGTATATATACATGTTTCATGAAGCGTGTAATTTCTTTGACAGGTTTTACATATGAATAATGATTTATGATAATTTTGTATCATGAAGCTTCGACACTCTTTTTTAAAGCAGTATGAACCGACGGATACACCACAGGACTGCTATAAAACATATCTTAAGTACTTCTAATGTCCTTTTCGTTTTTGTTTTGAATGGTTCATTTGGATTTCCTACAATAAAAGAATAATTAACTGGACATGTCTGGACTCTGGTTTATTAAACATGAAAGAAAAATGGTTTTTTAAGAACATAAATGGTTTTTGATGTTTAAGACATTTATGGCATTCTCATTCATGCTTGCTGAAATTTTTAATCAAAAAGAAGTTATTGGCTAGCCAAGAACAAAACGATGTGTTTTATCTCTCTCTCTCTCTCTCTCTCTCTCTCTCTCTCTCTCTCTCTCTCTCTCTCTCTCACACACACACACACACACACACACACACACACACACACAGTTCAATTGGTAGTTGTTCTTCCTTCTTAAGTTTTATACACAATATATTTAAGACTCTATAATAGTCGAAGTAAATATTGCTATTTTTATTCTATTAATATGGCAGACCTGACTTTAAAGCCTTCAGAAAAGTAAAAATCCGTTTGTCATAAGAACATTGAATATTTGATATTATTGAATACTCTCAACTAACTAGCTAAAATTAGGTTCCATTCCAAGGAAAATATGTTTACCGGTTATCAATCATTCAAAACTCTATCCTGATTTTCGACAATTCCCGGATTTTCATTAATGTTTTCTTTTGTGTAGCGAATGACGTAAACATTATTTCTAATTAATATCGATTTTTTGATCTGATTATTAGTTGATATATATAAAATCATTAGTATATTTTTTATCAAATTTAAGATATAAAAAATAACCGACATATTTGATGCGCTAAACTAACTCATCATTTTTATATTGATGAAGGTATATTGTAGAGATAAAAATTGTCAGATATTGATAAAAATCGGACGGGTATGTATAAGATTAGTAAGTTATATTACGACTTGCCACGTACGTAACTGAAGCCCAATGAAACAGGAATATTTCATCACATATAAAAACAAATTCGTAAAAATTTGAAATATATGTTTAATTTTACAATTCACTTTTTGAAAACCCAACAGCCAATTGATAAAGTTGCCATGTTCCATTTTTTAAATTTTATCATTAATACATTTAAAATGGTATATGACAATTATATAGTCTAATACAATTATTTGAATTATTTAATGATAAAACTAAAAAAGGTTAATGTCAACCTGTATAACATTTTCGCACACCTAATAGACTAGCGCAAATTTGTCGTCATTTTTTGCTCAATGTCGGTACCATTTGTGGCGAATAAATTGTGTGTAATACAAGGTATATGTACTATATAAGATAAGATGAATCGTTGCCAAGAGTTGGAATCAATGTGTATCAATTAAGGAAATATTCTTGTATTTTAACTTTAGTTTATCTCATTAAGATATTATGACCTCAGAAATAATATTTGGATACATCTTCAATTCCCATCTGTGATATATAAAGGCTATATGTAGGGATCGCATGAGGTCAGAATCCATTAGCTCAGATTTAATGTAGCGTGTTATTGAGTCCCCTGGGAAGAGTATAAATCTTAGGATCATTGATACTCAACGTTGTTCCCTCGTATCATGGATTTATTTGTTGCGGTTTAAAGTATGTGTATATCATATAAGATTTGTTCAGATGGATATCCTAAAATATGACGGATTTTAATGGACTTAAAGGGACTTGTTGATGTTTAAAAGTAAATGTCTGATTATACAGGTTTAAAAAAATTATAGTATTCTATTCGAATTTTCTGATTTAGACTTATGAAAATTACATTTTATTGTCTTTTTTTTTGGCAGATGCATCTTTTATGTCCTCCTACGTTTTTCAATACAAAAATTAATGGGTTTTCCATCTTAATATTAAATATCTTCAGTGTTCTTAAAACACGAACTTTTACGTTACTGTTTAAAAATGATGTTTTCATCAGATTTTCTAAAAGTAATTGTTAAAGGAGAAAAGGTCAATTAAAATCGCTATCTTATGTAAATTTTATTGAATAATTCTTAATGAAAATGCTCATATTTGCAAAAAACAACACATCAATCATTGCTTATCACAGTGTGACGAATCCGTATTTTGAAAATTACGGTTCAACAACAACAACAACAGTAAGCTAAGTGAATAGCGATTTTGCTTTGAAACCCTAAGACATTTGTTCAAATCCGTTTTTTTTTTTATTTTATTTATTATTATTATTTTTGTTTGTTTGTTAAAGATGACTCATCTTACCTAAGCTTAAACTTAACATTTTCTACAAATGGTTATTATTAAAATAATCTTCTTTAAAAATTTCTTTTATCCAGTAGGTCCAGACAGACCAGGTTAGAAATCGCACATCGCAGTTTACTCATCCACTCTGACTTAGTTTAACGCAATTCTAATACTTTACCATTTAAGTTTTCGACAAAAAGTATGTCAATTTTCAATTTTTTCTGTTGTTTAACAAAAAGTGAGTTTATGAAAGAGCTTGGTGTTGTGTAAAGACTAGGTCAAAGTATAGAACGATAAACTCCAAGCCTTCATTTTCACAAAAAAAATGTTTAACTCTGATTTTTCTTGATTAAGCAAATTTTGGCTATGTATATTGGAACTTTAAGAAAAGAAACATTTTTGACGAAACTAATACAATTTTTCCACTGGAGTTCATCTTCAAAGTGCAACCTTAAATTCCTGAATAACTTGAAAATCAACAAAATAATTCAACTAAATTTCACAAATTTCAGTTTAGGGAAATCTTCACAAAGAACTCATTGTAACACAGGTATTAAATTCGTCCTAACATCCGATACGTCCCCTTAAACGAATAATATTTCTTTAAGAACAGTTATAATCGGAATGTAAGAATAATTTGCACAATTCCGTTTAGAATGAAATTAAAGAAACACATTTGCTATAAAAAATATCAGACATATGCATTAGCACTTGCACTAAATGTTAGAGGCGTTTAACAATATAGCTGTTAGAAAAATCCCTCAAAGTTATCATATTACCTAAAATACGATTCAATGAATTCATTTAACTAATGTATTACTAAAATTGCAACCTCAAATTTTCTGACATAAAATAAGTTTTCCGATTCCCACTGGGACAAATATTTTATAACAAATAGTGTCAAAAGTGAAAAATGAAACATTTGTACAGAATAACATCATAACAGATAACCCACCGAATCTTTTGTTATACAAGTTAATAAGTTCATTTAAATGTACTACTATATGAGATAAAAAATATAAGAGGATATTATTTTTTGTTTTATTCATTTCTTGGTCTGACGTTTTTGTTATACAATTTTAATGTAAAAAAACTGTTCTTTGACAATAGAATTGATTTTTTTTGAAATGCATTTATAGTTTTTTAGAGAATGAAATGTTAACAAATATACTACGAAACAGGTAAGCGGTATCTAAGTACTTTAATCAACCCCAAAAACTTACATTGTGAATTCAATGTAAATTTGTATACTAACATTTCGTTTTGTCTCAACTGAATTTCATTTCGGCAGATAATAAATAACCGGAAATTGTCGTATTTCATAGAGAAGTTTAAGCTACCAATGTATGAGCTTTGTCAAAGAAGAATATGTGTTGAAATGAAATTCTAAAACAGTCAATGTAACCATACAAATTATTATCTTTCCTAAAATTGTCCGAGATATGGTTTTATAAGACGTATTTATCTATTAAATAAATCTGCAGCTTATAGAATAGCAAAAATCTATAGTAAAAGAGAAATTATTACCGAAATAATGATCACTAGGCTAACTTTTCGAGATCTAGTATGGTTTATACAGGGTCAGAAATTTCGATATAAGGCGAGGGAAATAAATAATATGCAAATTATATTGAGTCACAATCACGCTTGAGAAACGTTGATGATAGATCGGCAATATTTGAATTTTTTAAAATTTATTTACTAATTATGCAGTGTCCCATTTAAAGCAAACTGCACAGGTTATAAGACTTCCAACAATATTTGTTGTTAAATGTTTTGTTAGGCTAAGTTTCAAATTTTCTTATTTCAGGCTTTCTGCATTACGTAGTTTGGTGATTCGTTCTACTCATTTTTTAGCATTTTATATATCATGTTTTATGATGTGTTGGGCAAATCAAAGTACAGCACGACAAAGCAGTTAATACACAAAAATAAAAATATAAATAAATAAAACCTAAACAGTGTGATTAAATATATAACACAAATACCACTTAAGTTTTGATGTGCCAGATGTGCACATTTCGGAAATTCATACCTCATCAGTGACACTAAGACCGAAAAGTTTGATCGATAAAAAACATAAGCCAAACAGTTGAAAATTAATAAATCTAAAGTTCCAAAATTATGTAAATCCAAATCCAGCTATGGAATGCTTTGCATGAGGGAACAAACCATAGTTTTAAATAAATTTCAAAATTAAAACTTTTCTTGTGGTTACAAGGCAAACATGAGTCCAGAGGTGTTGTTGATTTGTTTTTGTTTGCTAAAACCAGTAGCTAATACAACTGCACATATTTATTTTACAACTGTAAATTATTTTGGTCATAAAAAATAAGTAAAATATTTCGGTTTTTTATTATTAGAATGAGTTACATGTTTTAGAATATTCCAGATATTGTGTATCATACAAAAACGTGACAGCAGTATTATAGGCATGGTTTAAAGAATAAGGCCAAGAATGACGTCATTAAACAAGAACAACAAACAACAAGGACGAATCATACTTAAAAGATTACACAAATAATTTATTTTCTAAATTAAACGAGAACATATTGGACAAAAGAAATTTTTACGAACAGAGATGAATCTCTGTGATGTATTGTCACGTACGTCGCAATCGGACAGGCTATGTCACCGCTATGTCAAATCCTTGCGCAATATATGTGGAATATAGTACGGTAGTTTGCGGGTGATAAGTACGTGCTGAGGGTAACCGCACAATGATGAATGTATGTGGTATTGAAAATAAAATTTATACATGGATTCTGTGGAGAAACTTTTGGTGGAAAGGATACAATGCGGCGCAGCGGAAGAATACATGAATAGTTTATGTAAACAAAGACCTATTTTCGCACCATTTTCGCGGATATCCCATAATTTAAACGGTCTCTTTTGATTGGATGAATTATATGACGTGTCATTTCTTGGTAGCATGCGTTTTGGCGAGAAGAGTGAACCACAGTAAATAAAGCAATATTTTTTTAACATTACCCGAAGTTTGAGCGTGTAAGTAAAAGTATAGGTTGCGGAAAGTGCTGTAAAGAAATCATGTCTTACATGCACGATAGCAAATGTCATGTTTATAGGAATGTATTTGTTTTCATTCGTTTCCCTTCCCATCCCCTCCTCGAAGCCCCAACAAAATTTGACATATCTGATGTAGACATGAAACCGGATATCTGTTAGAAATAATAACAATAACAGCTCCTTAAAACATTCACATATTTATTGTGGTCGTGGTTGAATTTAAAGTTACAGTATATTCTTATCTGCCTACAAATACACAAAGTAATAATATTTTCTTTAGAATAAATTCTAATGGTATTATATTACAATAATTTCAAATAAATCCAACCGCTTTGATAAATACAATTTAGAAAATATAATTTAAATATAAAAATATTATACTACATACCAGAGTAGATCGTATAACTTCGAGTTATACTAGATTCATTTTTACAATTTTAGAAAAAAGGTGTTGCTAGTTGGAAACGCAGAGCCAGAATGATTTATAGAAATATTTAGCGCCAAAACGAAAGTTTAGTGAATAGTTTTTAGTATCATTTTTAGTATTAAACCAGTCTGACCAGTCACGTGATATGTCAAGACACTGAAAATACATACAACTCACGACATGAGTTACAAATCACATTTACATAACATCACATACAAAACATATACAGTACAACATAAAAGATAGACATAGCAGCACACCTGGCAAAAGGCATTTGGTTACAGACATGTTTTCATTTTAATTTTGTCGACGTAGCGTAAAAATGATATACACGATTTTGAGAGCAGCATTGTGAAATCGACCGGAAAAAAGCTATAGCTGAGAGATTTCACGAGTTCCTGTCGATTGTGCAAGATGTACTAATAGAAGTTTACATGGAAAGTTTTAGGGTAAATCCTCGGTAGGTGGCGTGTATTTTGTATATAAACAGTTTTTTGCAACCATCATTTGCGGTTGTTTTGTCGTTATTGAGAAATATAACGATCGATGACACCATAAAAACATCTTTCTGTTTGTGTAATCAATTAAAAATGTAACGTATGAACGTTTTTGTCTTTTCTTGGAGAAATGCTTGGAATGTGAAAGAACCTTGCTTTAGCACAGACTCTTCTGAATGTGGTATTTTGCCAACACTAATACAAAAAAATATAATGGACACTTTTCCAGTCATGAATTCTTACTCCCCTTTCATATGGTGTTTTACAACCTTGATCGCATAGGAATGGAATGGGATAAGGCAGATTGTACTGCTACCTACACTCACTTTCAAACTGCCTCTTGCGTTTCCATGCTCTCTGTTCGTACGGCACCTCCGGTGCTTTGATTAAAGAGTATCGTCTGCAATTCCCACATGCTATATTTTGTTCTCGAGTTCATGCAATACTATTCTGATAACTACATAGAAAGTAGGAAATATAAACACAATCTTTCTGTATAAAAATATTTTTCATCTTTTGGATATACTTTCTTATAATCATCAAAGTCTGTGTGTTAATTGTTTAGTCTTTTTAGTGTTTTTAGATTCTACTATACATACTTTAAGAGACAAAATTAATCTTTATTGTACAACTAAATACAGTGAACATAATGGCTAAAGCACGAGAGTTACTTAAGGACAATTAATGAATTGAGATTAAATTCTTGCGATTTCTAGGGAAAAAACTCAAAAAAGGAAAATACAAGCCATAATAAAGCACAATACCAAATAAAAAACCGAAAAAAGGACAAGACCAGAAAAAACAAATGAAATGTATGGACCAGCTGACTATATAAAGGTCCCAATTGGGACGAGTACTGGGATAAATCTACATCAGAGTTATAGTACTATTGGATTTATCCAACCATTGTGATGTTCTAGACTTACCATGATGTTTTTGTTCTTAACCTGAACGTGTGATCCGTGTTCAGTGTTTGATTAAACAATTTTTTATTTCTATATATGCATGTAAAAAGCAACTATGATGCGTAGGATTGTTTGGGGCCGTCAAATATTCCTTTAAACACTTGGTTAATTGATGTTCTGTTAATGGTAAAGTTTTAACATCGACCGAAATGTATTCAAATATAGCTAAGTGGCATTGCACGAAGGTACATATATTTTAAACAGTTTCATCAACTATTCTATTCTTTCACATCTTAGACTTTTATTTACTCAAATTGATCATTTTAACAAGCTTATTGTGTGAGTATAAAATAATAGAATGATATCTTTTATTTATAATGCATTCTTGATCTCATTGGTGCCTGGATCTTATTGTTAAAATAATCAATACACAAATTTCAGAGACGGAAAATAATTTTTGTACATTGGTATATGTAAACTCCAATGGTACTATAGGCACACTATGGAATATTTATTTGGTTTTTTTTTTAATGTTTCTATAATTAAGTTATATTTTGCCTTATTTTTGGTTATGTCTGGTACTTGCTAGAATGTATTTTTTGAAATACAAATTTGTTCCATTTTAAACAAATTACATCTCGATAATAATCTCTGGAAACAGTTTTGCAAGGAGACAAAAATATTTGCTGATTATAACACGTCACATAACATAAACAAGGTTCTGATTAATGCATTAAAACACTTGTAACCACAAAAAAAAAAAAAAAAAAAAAAAAAAAAAAAAAAAAAAAAAAAAAACGCTTTCTCTATCCAAAATACAAGTTTGTTGGCAATTAACTGGGCAATACTAGAAAGGACAAAAAACAAATCCTGAAGAAATAAAGCAAACAATTCGACGTATTCTTAGCAAAATGTTTGTTTTTTATTTAAAAATCCGTTTCAATTGATGTGGCTAGTTTTTCATTGTTTTTCTGCATACATACAGATTTTGGTATATTGCTTATATAATTTACAATTTTGACTAGCATGTTTTTCAGATTTATTCAAAGAAACTTTGTTTTGCAAAATAATATGATCGATAACATCACAAATAAAATAAAGTCAAGCAAATAAATAAATAAATAGATAAATAAATAAATAAATAACAAAGAAATTCTGGCAAAATTCCCAAAATAATCCGAATGCACTGAAATAAAACTAGAACACATTGCCCTAAGGTATTTTAAAGAGGTACATCTGCAAACTATTTTTTAACTTGTGATTCTTTTAAAACAAAAATAAAATGTATATACAATTAAAGAACATTGCTTTATTTATAATTCATTGTTGATGTTATCGGTATGCGTGTCTTACTGTTCAAGTTATTGTTCTCAAGATTCTGAGACTTACCTACACCTTAGCACGATTTTTATATTACTATTCTCATATAAGCGAACTGCAATAAATGATTTCGACCATGGTTGAGCGTAAAAATTAATATCCCGAACATTTAAAAAATCATCAAATATGCAATGGACTTACTTTCCCGAACGCTCAATTAATATTACTATTATTTGATATTTCTAATCATATAATTCTTATAATTCATGCCGTCAGTAAAAACAAGCATAGCATACTTGTCTTAAAAATCACATCCTGCGGTAAATTTAGAGAGAAAGATTTCAATTTTAATGTTATTTCAAACATTACAATTACTGGATGCTTATGGTACCTTTCCATTCCATTTTTTAGTCTTCTTTTTTATTTTAAAATGGCGTGCGTAATTCAGAATATCGCCAAACAGATAGCAAAGAAATCTATCGATTAAAATGCTGGGAAAATTATTCACGCAAATGAAAGATCAACAAATATCCTTGGAGAATAAAGGTTCGTTGTTTGTTTTTGAAACGCGTTACTTTTATATATATTTCCATCTAAGCTTAGCTCACGCACAATATGAAACTTTTCCAAGTATAAATCTCTATATTACTAAATTAAGCTGTGATTTGAAAAGGCATCAATATGTAAAACCGTGCAGTTTCTCTTTTATTTTATTTTTAAATTTTGGTCTGCATACAATGCAACCTAACCATGCTTGATAACGTTCAATTATATGATGATTTATTGATTAATTCATTGATTTACCGATCAATCGATTGATTGAAATTGAATGTTTCATACAAGAATATTTCACTTATAACAAAACGTCACCAGCTATAGATGGAGTGGGATAAATTTTGTCCGTTGCAGTGCGCTAAACACATTGTGCAAGGAGGGGTTTTCTTTAGCATGTCTGCCGTGTCACGAGTAGGTTTTTTTAAGGTCTCCCCCGAAAGACCCCATAGCTTTCACTTCAAAATACCGAGTGCTTGGCGAAAGAACAGTCATTTCATATTTACAAGTCTTGGTCAGACCCGGCCAGGGTTCGTACCCATACCTTATTATATGCACATTACTCAAACATACTGGTATGATCAGATTTCCACTAAAAAGCGATAGAATGTAAGAAATTATTTAACCAAAAACCATTTTCTAGGCAACAACTACATGTAGCACAACCAAGAACATGACACAATATTAAATCATAGAAACACCCAAATGAAGACAAGAAAGATCAACACAAACAGGGATAAATGATTATAAAATTATAGATAAGTGATAAAAAAAACCAGTGGTGTGGTTAAAGTTCTATTAATTTAGGCTCCTCAACAATTCCACATTACATTGCGTTCCGATATAAAATTCTGTTCTTTTGAAGGGCAGAAAACGAAAGTCCAGTAGTATCGGTTGCAATACCAAAGCAAGGTTCTCAAATCCCCAGTTGTTTTACAACTCGTGATTAGTATTTACTTACATTTTATACAAAAATATAAATAACATAATTTCAAACAAGAAAAAAAATTAAAAAACCTTGCTTTATGTGTAATTCGTAGAAAGGGAATAATTCACAATTTCTTATTTTTATTTTATTATTATTATTATTATTTTTTTTTTAGAAAAACTCAATTTAAATTATTTTCGACAGAGTAGTACTATACCTCAAGCAGACTAGATAAGAAAAAATCGTTTGAATTATTGTTATAGAGGTGAAAATAGCTAGAACTCTGATAAAATTAAGTCTATCCAACACTTGTTCAAATTGTTCACATTGGTTTCTTCTTATTTCCAATGAAAAATTTGTCATTGAGTTTTGTGAAATGGTTGCAAATCGGTTTAAAGTAACAAGAGGCAACTGCATATCTGAAGGTTATGCAGATAACAATGGAACAAAAATAGAAAAGAAATAATCTTTTTACTTTATAAAAAATATACTCATATATAGCATTTTTACGACACAAGATGATGATAAAATAGCATGCCTTAAACAACAGAAAAATAGAGTTCAACATAATCAATAATCTCTTTAAATATAATTTTTTAATGTTAAACAAAATACCATAAGACCGATCACCTGCAACCTTACAATTGTAACAGAAACATTACAGAGAGACGGGTTGATCATATATTGGCAATTTTTCATGTTAAACAAAACACCGTAAGACCGATCACCCGCAACCTTACAGTTGTAACATAAACATTACAGAGAGACTGGCTGATCATATATTGGCAATACTTTTTTTTATTTATTAGTGATTGTAGCTTTTTTATTATAATATGTTCAAAACGGAAATTGTCATTGGAAAGTTAAAATAAGAATGGCTATTTATTTCCACAAGGCGCTTAATTTTTAAAAATTATCAAAAGTAAAATATAATAATAATTCATTTAGTGATATTTAAGATTACATATTTTTAAATATCAAGTTTTCTAAAAATTCAAATTTGTTTTGATGGAACTTGAATCAAATTCAAAGAAGAATTCATGCAGAGAAAAAACGGAAGACAATGCTTAATTGCTTGCTTGCTTGTTTAATTAAAGGGGTTTTACGTCCCGGACAAGAATGTTTCACTTATCTCAAGACGTCACCAGCTGTAAGTGAAGTTGCAGAAATTTTGCGCTAAGGGCAATGTGCAGGGAAGGTTCTTTAAAATGCCACGCCTGCTATGACAAGGGGCCTCGGTGTTAACTCCTTGACTTTCATTTCGAAATGCCGAGTGCTAGGCGAAAGAACAGTCACTACTAATGTTCATGTCTTGGTCTAACCCGGCCGGGGTTAGAACCCTCGACCTCAAACATAGGAAGCGAGCTCTCTACCAACTGAGCTGTAGTAGTGGTATGCATTTTAATTAGAATACTACGTATATAAGATAAATTCTTCTGAAACTTATGCTGTATATACATAGCAAATACAACTATCATCAGTGACAATTTAAACATTTTCAAATATAGTAATCATTGTAAACTCCCCGAGGGGTATCTATAACTCAGTAGGCAGTATTTTGTGCTGCCAGAAATCATACTATATAGAAAAATTTCCAGCCGTCTTAATTTTTTTTCAAATTTGTTTAAAACTAAGGTTTCTTCCCTCGTGAAAAGCATTCCTTATCTGGATTTGGAATCAAATGATTTTGGAACTTTAGATTTATCATATTTCAACTTTTAGGCCCCTAGTGTCACTGATGAGAAATATGCACATATGACACATCGAAATTTAACAGGTATTTGTGTTATATTCACACTTCTCTATAATATCTGTATAATCTATGAAGGTATTTTGAGTTGTTAGTGATCAGTCTTATGATGTTTAGTGTTGATAAAAAGAAAACATAATTCAAATGCTCTGAGAGAGTTGTTGATGGTGTAGAGTTCTATCTTTCAATCATTTCTGGAATACCTTTGTTGTTTTTATGATTGATGTGTAATTGTTACTGATTCTGTAGTTTTTAAAAACATTTTATAATATGTTTATGTCACAATATCATTTACAACTTGGGAAATACTATGGTAGCTCAGTTGGTAGAGTGTCCGCTTTGTTTGCGAAGGTCGAGGGATCGAACCCCGGCCGGGTATGAGCAACACATGAAAATTGGTAGATATTGTTTCGCAAAGCACTTGGCATTTACATACACACAAATTGTTTTTACATACCCATTATATAAATAATGATAATGACTTAAAATATCACATAACATTCTATATAGTCAAATTAGAAACAAACGCGCCATAGAAACCCAGTGTGAAAATGTAACACTATTTGTAAGCATCAGCGTCTCGATTTATAAAACGTCGAAATAACACTAGGGAAACGGTGTTACTTTTATTAAATGCAGTCAATTGTTACGAAAGACATATTGTAAAGCCAGATGTTATTTAAGCATAGAAACAGTAACACGTATATATCGACTTCCATAATAACATATATTATGACAGATAGTAGAAATTTTTTTGTAACCTTTTCAAAGCAGACATTTTCTCATGAATTTTTCATGAGCTGTTTATGCGATCTTTTAAAAGTAAAACACTCCACAAGACCTACCACCAACAATTCAAAAGATTTACTTGACAGTTGTTACAAATTACAAATTCCTGTAGTGCTTAGAATATATGAAATTCTATTATATAACACATCTCAATATAAATTGTCAGTTGATGTTATTGTTATGTATCATACGACGTTCGTTACGGAATTATTCTTCAAGTGCTTGAATTAAACAAGTTCTTATGATTTTTTTTTATTTGGTTACAATTTATCTGTCCTAAAAACTGTCTAAAAAGGCATAACACATCATTTTAACAAGAGTGAAAGTTACGAACCAATAAGATTCCAAGATCCTAAGGCAATAGTTTAAATAGTGTACACAAAAAGGAAACTTTGTAGGCAACGTTTCCTATAAATTAATTTTTCGGACACCAAAAGTGGTTTTAAAAAAACACTAGATTACCATGTTTAATATTAACATATATTCACACACTTTAAAACGTCATTTATAATTTTCTAAAATTATTTTTCGGTGAAAAATCAAAAGAAAAAAACCAAATCAACTACCTAACTTTAAAATCCTAACATGAAAGATTTGGAAGAGTGTGTATTACCGATTTGCTTAGAATGTATAAAACATAAGGAACATTGGAAATATGAGTGATGTTCGATGATAGATTGTATTGTATTGTTGCACCTTTTGTATTATAAATTATATGACTTCAAAGAAGAACCAGCTTCAGCAATTAATACTACTTATCTCCGTCGACGTAATCTTGAAGAAACGAAAACGTGATCACTGATGACAGTGTAAAGAGAGGTAGCGAAGTTGCTATTGTAAATGTAGAAAGTGCATATATATATATATATATATATATATATATATATATATATATATATATATATATATATATATATATATATGTGTGTGTGTGTGTGTGTGTGTGTGTGTGTGTGTGTGTTTTATAATTTTGTTCTCTGTTGCTGTTTATGCGCTCTTTGGGGAAAAGGTCGATAGAGAAAGAAAGAGAAACGCACATTGATCATCAGGTTACCTTGGAATTCTATTATCAGTGCTTCGCTATATATGTATTACTTTTTAACAATCTAACATGTATTTTGCATTAATTTTAGCAAAGCTTCTATATATAAATATCATATACTAAGCGGATTATTGCATGTTTCATCATTTAAATCTAATGGCCATATCGTGTTTTCTAAATTCAAGATATCCGATTTAAACGCTATGTAACCAAGCTTCTAGGATTAGTTTAAAGTATGTATATGTATAATGATAAACACTTCACTGTTGGTATTTATAAAATTCTGAGCAATCGATATCTATTTATAAACGTGCTAATGGAATTTTAATACCTGAAGGTATGAATGTTTTGTCAATTGTGAAGCAGATATACAAATATAATGCCATTTATCACCTTTAGTTTTGTTATATATAAAACTTCATCACACATAATCACATGACATGCTTAAAATTAAAGTATTTACTAAATTTACATGTAAAAGGTCCTCACTTTTCATTCCTGTTGTTTGTTGTCTTGTTTTGTTGATATATTATATATTTGATATATTTGTCTTAACATTTGATAAAATTCATTTTAATCAGACTTGTTTTGAATTCAGATAATTCGTATCATATCGCAAATGCTAAGGCGTCAATATTTCAATGTTAAGAGTGAAGAAGTTCAGCTTCTTATTGCATTTATTCTCCATTCTGATATCCTGACTTTCATCGATTGACAAGTGCAACGGGTTAGTCCGTGTTGTTCACTAGTAATGTATTGTAAAACCAGTATATACCTGCACGGGGTGAATGTCTCGTAGCCAACCAGAAACTAGTTTTGAATGAAGCGTTTAATATGTCATATACACCAATCAGTATAGCAACGACGTTTGTTACAATTTTTTCAATTTTGACTGCGAAAAAAACAGAACTTAAAAATTAATTAAATAATGCAATTTAGATAAAAACAGTATTAAAAATTCAATTTTTTGTTATGTTAAGATACTAGTAAAGACAAAAATTGCTTTGTTTTGATAATTTTCTAATCTAAGAAGAGAAGAAAGAGAAGAGAGGGGAAGAGAGAAAGCATATAGTTAGTTGCAGTAATCAAACTTCTGTTTCAGTATCGTTGATGAAAGCGAATTTTAGTCTTCGCCCCTTTAGTTTCAAGCTTAATAAGAAAAGTTCAAAGTTTCAAATACTTTTATATTTAAATCATTGTTTTGATACTGCAAAGATAAAATCAAACGTTTCTTGATAGATCATTTTTTTAAAAATTTTTATCTGTAATTCATTTTAAGTTAATTGAATTTTCTCGAGTCCTCAAAAGTTTTACGTTTAAAAATGTTCACCATGCTTTTGAATGTCCTAGATAAAAGCCTTGGCATCAGCCGTACATGTCAATTTTCGTTAAACATTTATGCTTTGACACTATAATATTAATCTGTTCCTATTTAATTCAATGCTATGTCAGAATCACAAACGGAATTCTAGCTATCTTGATACAACTGATACAAAATTAGATAATCTTTCTGTTTTTAGCTATTGTTTACCAACTGGGAATAATATTTTGGTCGTTTTACAAAAGCTCTACAAAAAAAATTTTATGGTTAGATATAAAGTGTTACAGGAGTGTAATTTAATTACGTTGTTGTGTTTGTGAATAGACTATTTCTCCCATGCGGTCCAGCTAATGTCTCAATTAAATTCTGTGTCTATTTCCTAACGCATGTGTTTAATTTACGAGTATTGTATCAAAACAGTTTTATATGGTTTAAAAATCCTTTTGTGCATGATTAAGAAACTTTCGTACCAAAAAATGAGTTAATCGATTGTAATGTTGTTGAACATAATTTCAACAAAACGTAAGGTATTTAAAACGGTCAAATTTATCCATCTCTAAAGATAAACAAAAGAGCAACTAATTGTTACGAGGTTGTTGATCGACTTTGAACCAAAAATAACGAAAAGACAACTCTTTAACGACAGAAAAATAACATTAGCCATATGGGCGAAACCAAGTGTTCGGGACTCTGCACGCGCTGGGAACAATAAGTCATGTACAATAGAGAGTCGTGACTAGTCTGCGTCATTTGCTAGAAATTTGTGGAACTGGCAACTTAAAAAATGACTTGAATTTCGTTTCTAGGTCTCTGACATTTGCTGAATAAGGTTTAGTACAGGCTGATTAAAGAATCAATTACTTTGCATTGCCTGAAGAAATAGTCCGAATAGTGTTAACTCGGAGAGAAATCAAATATTTCTCACATTGAAATGTATTTGTTTAATAACAATATTACTAATGGTGCTAAATTTGGACCAAGAAAATTAGTATCCGAGTGAAATTACCGTAATTGAAAGCTTTTCCTGAGAAAACAATTTTATTTTCTTAACACTTTTTTATATTAACTTCGATTCTTTAACGTAGTTTTAAATCTTTTTCTTCCATTTTAATTTGTTTGAAATCACTTTTTTTTGCAAAAGCATTCTGAGAACAGTTGTAACATTTTATTTTTAATTATAATTTGTATTTATTTTTAATTTCACATTGCAATATGTTATAGTTTACATATGCTAAGTGCCTTAACGAACACTGGCGGGTCTCAGATCAGGCACATTGCGCGGTGATGTATCACTCGTCGCATCGTTTCTACAAACATGCAATATATTGGCATAAATATTTTTATTATATAATCTACTCAATAATCTATGTCATACGGTCATACAATAAAAATCGTATTGAATGAGTGTGACGTCATAGAAGCGTGTGAATTAGGTTATATCCTTACGCACTACGCACAAGTATTTACACGGCGGATTCCGAAGCATTTTTGTAGGAACAGTCACCGGAAGAAACATTCAAATCCATATTTATCAAAACAAATCACCAGTTCCTAAAAATAAACGGGTCAGAATAATCATTGACAGCAATTCCGAGTAACACGTGTAAATTCTTGTCCATGTTGTTGGCATTCCAGAGTGCGCGCGCTATGACGTCACATAATTCACCTAGTTCACAGTGACACACTGTTTGTTGTTTCATAATTTAAGCTGATACTTTTGTACTTTTTTTCTAAAAAGAAGATATATTGTATTTAAATTGAAAATGTTTGTTTTGTTTTTGTATCCTGCGGACAGACTATTGTTTACTTTTAACATTTCAGCAGAATTACTTTTGGCGCATGAACGCGGTTACGTGAACATGTTGTGTTTCGGTCAATCAGCTGTTTTCTTATAAAGAGAAGACAAGTTTTAAATCTGTGAAAAAGCCGTTTTTATGGGATTATATAATAAATAGAATCTTACATTCGTGTTTATGTAATATTGAATTTATTAAACTCGTTGAATAATGTTTAATGCAACTCGCCAAGGCTCGTTGCATAAAAAATTATTCAACTCGTTTAATAAATTCAATATTACATAAACACTCATGCAAGATCCTCTATTTATCATAGGGTCTATTGTTTTATTCAATTTCAATTTTGAAGATATATAAATTTAGAAATAAATATTTTTTTTTGAAAAAATTACGATTTGTTAAAGATTACCATCTTGAGTTGAGATATGTTTGTTTTATTGATCTACATGTAAGTGTTAATTAGTTCACTTCAATAATCTCCACGTGTTTCCTAATTAAATCAATATTTTTTAATTAAACAAAAATTTAATTATTTTTGCAACTAAGTGCAACTTGCGAAAATTGTGTTAGGTTATGGCTCCCAGAAAGGAAAATAACATTTTACAGTCTTGTTTTGTAAAAGTGTTTTGAATTTTATATTTGTGTTAAAACATCCAGAAACGAAAAATGAATGTTAAAAACAAGCAATTGGATCAAAGTTTACTGTTAAAATATTGGAACACGCTTAAATTTTATTGAATGAAAAAATATTGTTCAGTTTTATGCTTATTCAAAGAAATTGAATAATGACAGAATCTATGTTGCACAAACAATCTCCTTATTTACATTATAATGCATTATCTTTTTCCGAGAACTAGAAACAAGCGATTTTTCCGAAACAGAATCTAACAACCAAGATTTAAAGACACAGTTACGTAATTACTTGGTACAAATACAAAAAAAAAAAAAAAATAAAATAAATAAATAAAAAAAAAAAAAAATAACACTCAACCGTTTTTAAATGATCAATTTATTTATCTTTAAGTATCAAATTAAAAAAATCATGATTGTAATTAAATCTCAGTTGGATTCGATCTTCCCTTAAAACAAATTAAACTGATTTTGTAGTAATTTGAATCTAAAGACACGCAATGTATTCCTAGAACGACCTGTTTGAATTTTACTAATCATTACTGACACTGAAATCGCAATTTTTACTGCTCATTGTGAAGATTGGAATTCTATAAGCAATTAGATGTTGCACTGTTTTCAAAATCAACTGGAGTACAATTTGCTCCGATTTAAATCAATACAAATGAATAAAAGAATCTCCATTTTCCTTTCTATTTGAAAGTGCCAGTTGCTAATATAGTGCTTTATTCGTAAAAAATAAGTCCAATTTATCAGCCGAAGTGCTCCTGAATATATATTTTTAGTTATCAAAAATAAAATATTACCAAAAGCTTCAATAAGCCATAATCCAACAGATGAACTTAATTTATATTATCCGTAATATCTTGTTCGTGTTTTAGACATAGGTGCATTGCTTTCATAGTTACCGACATGGTTAGCATCTATTCAAACTGGAGATAGAAGACAAAATTTTTTAATTATAGGCAATTGTATTGCTCTTGCTAATTAATATTTAAAAAATTGTTGTTTCGATAAAAAATTGTCAGCAAAATTTTCTATGGTCATTGAGGTGCAATTTAAAGATACCGCCATCGAAATATTTTTTCGGTATCTACTGAATTAGCAACTAAGTGAACTAGAGCAATGTGAAATTAAGTGTCTTGCTAAAGGTCATATGATACAGCCTGTGCTCTAGCCCACAGATACAACCGGGACCTAGCCACAGTTACAGCCGGGGATCTACCCAACAGATACAACCGGCGCTCTAGCCTACAGGTATAGCCGATGATCTAGCCAACAGTTACAACAGGGGCTCTAGCCCACATATACACCCGGGGCTCTAGCCTACAGATACAGCCGGACCACTAGCCCAAAGAAACAGCCGGGGCTCTAGCCAACAAATACACCCGGGGGTATAGCCTACAGATACAGCCGGAGCTCTAACTCACAACTACAGCAGGGGCTCTAGCCTACAGATACAACCGGGACTCTAGCCCACAAACCTTAATTCACAAGTCCAAAACCTTAACCGAATGTCTTTGTAAATTACTGCTTAATATATCAATATCCAGATACTTAAAAACAATATAATAAATTTTATCATAATTATAACACATTGAGTCAACAATCAAACATCATTACGTAACTGATTGTAACCGACACAGGAAATTAAATGCTGATGTATTTCAAGATGATCAATTTATTTCACTCTCTTTAGACATAAAATCAAGACTTTATTGTAATCACACGCTCGAGGACTTGCACTTCCCTAAAAATAATCAATTCTAAAAAATAATTAATTGGAATAAAAAGCACTTTCAAATATTTAAGTTACGTTTTGTTGGTATTGAAAATTTGTCTTTATCAATATTAACATTTACATCTCAAACCAGTGTTTAAAATACAATTGAAGATGAAAGGTTCTAAAATAATGTTAGCAGAGTTTGACTAAAAACATTATCATCTCCTATTTGATTGAATATGTTCATAAAGTAAGTCATAAAGAATGTTTCAATATTTTAACCAGAAATTACTACACGTCTCTACCTCTTTTTGTGTAAGTGGTATTAATAACGATAGAAAAAATGTAAAATTTTTAGGTCTAAAAAAGGAAAGAAAAATCGTTTTTCAATTCTTTATTTATAAAACTTTTTGTTTGTTTATTATATATCTATTTAGAAAAAAAGACGATATATTTACAAAGGGATAACTTATTTTTAATTAACACTGTAAAATATTAAGACAAACCGAGATAATTAAATGTGCACATATGGCACATTTAAATTTAATAATGTGTGTTATATATTAATTACCATGATCCTGCATTTTATTATTACGATCTTCAAGCTTGACCTAATCCAAAATGAAAATTTGTTGCGAAAACACGTATTTGAATAGCCAACATAATAAAGAACATAAAACGACAAACTGATGTAAATAAAACAAACAAACAAAAACAAAACAAAATGTATATTGAAATGCCATAAGCAGTAAAATCTAACTTGTGGTGTTTAAGAACAATTAGCAAATACTAAAACTGTTCCAATTTTTTAATGTTAGAGCATGTTGTTCAAAATTCGTAAGAATATCTGTTGTCAGTGAAAGTAAAACGAACATCATGTTTAACAATATGTGAAAGCAGCAGCATTTCTTTTTTAATTAAACATTAAAAAAACGTAATATTAAAGACGTGTTTTACCAGAATCTTTGCATTTTACGGTTTTCTGTAATTACAGAATTCTTGTATCGTGTTTATGTTAATCATATGTTGTTTAATTGAACAATCTATCAAGATTAGGTTTTTTATTACTCTTTGTCCTTGAATTGTCAAAACTGATCCATTTTAGATTAATGCAACGATCTCAAATTAAAACAGAAATCTAAACCAATTCGAAAATATCACACGTAATTAAAATATTATACACAGTTATGTAACTGCACTTTAATTCAAAAAGGAAATTAAACACTCTTGTATTTTAAAAATGTCAATTTATTTGACTAGTTTTAGAAGGCAAATTAAATGTGTTTATAATTAAAACCCTTGAGAGTTTACTGTCGACCTCAAACAAATAATTTGTCAAAATTGGATGAAATCAAATGGAAACCGGAATCTCAAGTACTGTTACATTGTTATAATACGCACTATTTGTGCATGTAAAATTTTCATACTTCTTCCAAAAAATAATTATGAGTTCAATATGCTTCATTTAATAGGACTCAAGATATATTTATTAAGGAACAATAAATCTAATGAAACAAAAATTACCAATTATCATTAAAAAAAATATAAAGACTCAGTAGAGAGAATTTATGTAACTGACAAAGGAAATGAAATGCTGATGTATTTCAAGATGATCAATTTATTTGACTGTCTTTAGATATAAAATCAAGTTTTGATTGGAGTAAAAACCCAAGAGGTTTTTATTTCCTTTGAAATGAATAACTTGTCTTAATTTAATCCAATCAAATTAGAATTTAAATCCATAGTGCTGTCACACGTTTTAAGTGTGTTTCCTTGATATAGAAACGGTCCCTCTCGTGGCTAATATCAACATCTCTATTTTAATGGTTTAATGTCAAAAAATAGAATTCAATTTCCAATAATGTTAAAAATATTCAGATCAAATTATCTACAATAAGAATGGAAATTACGATCGAGATTTGAAAATAAATAATGAATGAATCAATTTAAAGTAGCAATTGGATTTTACTTAATAAGGGTAAATGTTCCAACGGCTTTATGGAAAAGAAACGTATTCTAAAAATTTATGTATAAAAAATTAAGTAATTTAAGTTTCGGTATAAGCTAAACTTTTTTCTGTAAAATGACAGAACAAAATCAGTAAACCGGAATGAAGCTCTACTTTGGACTGACTTATAGTGGTAGACATGTATTCCAAATTTGAGTTCAACATAGGCATTAACAAAAAAATTACGACAATTAATATTTTAAAGAAATTTTCTGAGTCTAAGTCGTCCCATAATTTCGCAAAAAATCAGTCAAGCGGAACCAAACGGAATCTGAATCTTCATCTGTTACTCAAGATGTATCACCAAATTATTACTTAAGTACAACTTCGTTGCAATTTTGCCAATACATGTTTCCTACATGTCATTTGTGGGCAACCTAATATTTCAAATTTTATAGAATATCTTGAACTTATGACAATGACATTTCTAAAATGATAATGCATTTATCAGAAGATCTTGGTTATATTAGGTACAATTGCATTTCTCAGAGGGTCTTGGTTAATCGGGGTACAATTATGAATTGATAATGTTTTTTAAATTAAAACTGGCAAGCGTATAAAAATATCAACATTATAACCAATCTATAATTTAAATCTTAAACGATCAGCTACAAAACTGATGCTAAAATAATATAAGTAGATTTATTTTTAACAATCGTTGTTTTTTACTTTCCTATTAATTTTCAGCCTTAATGAGGCACCAATGTTCATCATTACAATTGACATGATGGTACATTAGATATATATAACACGCGCACTTGTCATGGATTTTTTGAAATATAATTATGAGTAACACTGCTTGTAAAACTAGAATGATTTTTAAAAACCAATTAAGAAACTTTATGTTTTTTTTATTCAGATCCTAATTTTAATTACTGTTCTGTACTAGATGATGTGTTAACGTGCATGTCAGTCAATCACTGGTTGAAGAGGAATACAATGTAATTTAACGAGAAACGTCAGCAGGAATTATATTACATGACTGGTAATTAGCGTTCATGTAGGTTACAGTGCAATATTGCATACCCGGTTCCGGTATAAAAATATTTTAAAAAAATACGCATTCGAAGCAGTCAAGGTCGAGCATACATTGGTCAAGGTCGAGTATGTAACGGTCAAGATTAGGGGTATATTGGTAAAGGTCGAGTATGGAACGGTCAATGTTGAGTATATAACAAATAATTTGCGATCTAGATGTTTCAAAATCTTCAAAAAACTACTTTTGACGAATTGCTAATATTTTGTGGGGTTTTAATATTTTTACCGTATCACATTGTTTTACCATATCACTTTTTTGAATTTTGGTTGCACATGAAAGTTAAATAAAAATAAACACATTTGTGAATACACAATTAAGAAACTTTTGCATGCACGACATATGTAGTCTTTTTATCTTTCAGGTTATTAATGGATTGTTAAACGTTCATTTGCGTGCAAATAAAATTTACTTTGTATTTTACTGAACAGAACCGCATGGTTAAACATGCAACATGTATCTTTAAAATGTATACATTCTTTAAAGGGACAGATAAATGTCTGACATAAGTATGCTATTAGGTAGAAATTGAAAATGGTCTTTTTAATTTTAATTTTTTTTTAAATTTGTCTTTATCAATACTTACGTTTAATATCTCAAACCCATGTTAAATATAAAATTAAAGATTAAATAAAAGGTTCTAAAAAGTTTAGCAGAGATTGGCTAAAAACCATTATCACCTCCTATTTGATTAAATAAGTTAATCAAGTAAGTCATGAAGAATATTTTAACCACAAGTTACTACACGTCCGCTACCAATTTCAGTATCAGCGGTATTATTAATGATAGACAAAAGTAAAATTTAAAGGTTTGAAAAATGGAAAGAAAAACTGTTCTTCCAACTCGACTAATCCAAAATGGAGCCATTTATAAGCTGAAACATGTAATTTAAAAAAACCTCACATTAAAAAGAACATAAAACGTCAAACTAATATTAATAAAACAATATTAACAAATTACATGTACATGTCCGTCCAAAATGTTTTGCTCCCCCCCCCAACTTAAACAATAAAAATTAAATTTTTACCAACATATTTCATTTTAATATAAAAGCAATGGCTTAAATCATTACACCACCTTCACAATACATCAGTATGCCACCCCTTGATTTATACAAATCAGCGACTTTCTATAAAGACTCCAAAGGAAAGTTCTATCAATACCGTACAATTGCAAACTAACGGACTGCCACAGTTCGTAAGTAGATGTTGGTGCATCTCGGGATAACCTTTTACCATTGTAGTCCCAAATGTTTTCAATCGAAGACAAATCTGTAGATCTCGGATGTCAATTAAGAACTTTAAGTCTTTTATTTTTTAAGAACGTCAGGGTTGTCAAAGACGAATAGCAAGAGGTGTTGACCTGCTGGAAAATGTATTCGTGATAAGGAATTACTAAACATTTACAAAGAACGTCTACCCCATTTCTCATAGTCGACTGGTATAGATCGCTATTTAAAGTTCCAGTCACTCTGTTTAAGATATTTGAACCATATAGCGGGATAATGCGCCAATACGTGGACTTGGCAGTGTGCTTTACTGTCGTTTCAATTGTTAGGATGTACTGTTTAGAAAGATAACGCCAGTCTCTGGATTTTTTTCGACTACTGGTGGCTTTGAAAATAGATTTGTTTGTAAACAAAAATTTTCTTCAAAAATACTAGTAATTGATTTTGGTTTTAACTTTTATGTTCCCTCGACCAAATGAAACGTTTCTGCTTTAAGTTTTGTGTGTGTGTGTGTAAGCAATTGTTTCTCTCTAGCACATAACTATCTAAACCTTGCTCCTTGAGACTTTTTCGGATTGTCTCTCTAGAAAATGTATTAAAACCAAAAGTTTACTTAAAACTTATTTTTTTCTTGTTTTTTTGGCCTAATGGTCTTTTTTCTTTGGATTTCTTTTTAGTACTTTCCTCGTTATGGTTGACTCAACAGCCGTACACCACAGACGCATTTAGGTTCTCCCAGTTTTTATTTTCACCAGTGTTTTGTAAATTTTGTTTATTTTTTTATGTTTTTAAACATAATCATTCAGCAATATACAAGAAGATATTCGAATATTTCTTCGAATTTAGGGTAAAATAGCCTTTTTCAATTAATAGTTAATAACAATAATAATTTTAAGATTAAGCATGACAAAGCTAAAAGCAGAAATTACACTGAGTATTTGCATTTTATGAGGCGCAAAACTTTCTGGTCGGACCTGTATATTAACACTGCTAAAAAGCACAAGAAGTTGATGGCATGCTATAAACAATCTAACTTGAGAGGTTTGAGAACAATTTGCAGATATAATAATACTCCAAATTCTGGTGTTAAAGCATTTTGTTCTCCATTCGTAAAAACAAAAATATCTTCTATCAGAGGTTAAGCGAACATCATGTTAAACAATATGTGAAAGCAGCGACATGTCTATTTTGATTAAAAAAATCTTAAAAAAAACTTAATATTTCGGGTTTTTTTTGTACCAGGATTTTTGCATTTTATGGTTTTCTGTTATTACAGGATTCTTGTTTAGTGTTGCTATTGGTCATATGCTGTTCAATTTAACTATCTATCAATATTAGGCTTTTTATACCTTCTTTATCCTTGATTTGCAAAATTGATTTATTTTAGATTAATGCATCAGTCTGAAATTGAAAAAACCAATTCGAAAATATCAAACATAATTAAAATATTACGCACAGTTATGTAACTGCATTTTTTACTTAAAAATTAAATTAAACACTGTTGTATTTTAACAATGTCAATTTATTTGACTAGTGTTAGAAGGCAAATTAAATGTGTTTATAATTAAAACCCTTGAGAGTTTACTGTCGCTGCCAAAACAAATAATTGTCAAAATTGGATGAAATCGTATGGAAACCGGAATCCCAAGTACTGTAACATAGTTATAATATGCACTATTTGTGCATATAAAATTTTCATACATCTTGCCAAAAAAAAAAAAAAAATAAATAAATAAATGATAATAATAATAATAATTATTATTATTATTATAATAATAATAAAAATTACGAGTTCAATTTGATTCATTTAACAGGACTCAAGATATATTTATTAAGGAACAATAAATCTAATGAAACAAAAATTACCAATTATTTAAAAAATCATACAGACTCAATAGAGAGAATTTATGTAACTGATAAAGGAAATGAAATGCTGATGTATTTCAAGATGATCAATTTATTTGACTGTCTTTAGATATAAAATCAAGTTTTGATTGGAGTAAAAACCCTAGAGGTTTTTATTTCCTTAAAAATGAATAACTTGTCTTAATCTAATCAAATTAGAATTTAAATCCGTAGTGGTATCACACGTTTTAAGTGTGTTTCCTTGATATAGAAACAGTCCCTCTCGTGGCTAATATCAACATCTCTATTTAAATGGTTTAATGTAAAAAAAATAGAAATTCAATTATCGATTATATTAAAAAAATGAGATTGACTGCTGTATCGGCTTAATGAAAAAAGTATTCCTAAAATTCTGTATAAAATATTACTTAAGTAATTAAAGTTTCGCTAAAAGCTATACTTATTTCTGTAAAATAAAACGACAAAATCACTGAACCGGAATAAAGCTCCGAACTGAGACTGAAGCTTATTGTGGTAGACTTTTAAACCGTATTTGAGTTTTACATCTAGAGCATTTGAAAAAAAGGTGCTGAAAACTGATACTTTAAAGAAATTTTCTAAGTCCCATAATTTCACTAAAAATCAGTGAACCGGAATCAAACTGAAACTTGATCTGTAACTCCGGAATTTGAATTCAATATCTTATTGGGGAAACTAATCTTTTTAAAGAAATTACCAAGTGAACCGGAATGAAACTCAAGCTTGGTCTGTAACTCATGATGTTACACTCACATTCAATATCAACAAGCGTTTAAAAAGTCGAAAAAACTAAAAGTGCTGTCCGCACATCCACCCGCCCGTATCACGAAATTAATAGCCGAGTACCACTTCGTTGCAACGCTGCTAATAACTTGTTTCCTATCTGTTACTCTGTGGGCACATAAGTATTTCAATATTTCACAGATGATCTTGAACTTGATGCAATGGCATTTCTTAAATAATATTGCTTCAACTAGGTACAATTACATTTCTCAGAAGACCTTCGTAATACTTTGTACAATTACATTGGTTAAACTTGGTACAATTACTTTGTAATTAGAGGACCTTGGTTACACTCGGTAACTGTCAACCTTATGACCAATCTCTAATTAACGACTTCAACGTTAAGCTAGATAACTGATACTTAAATTATATTGTCGAATTATTTTTAACATTTTTACCTACTTTTTAATTTGCAGCCTTAATGAGGCACCAATGTTCATCATTGCAGTTGACATGATAGTACACTATATATATAAATATATATATATATATATATATATATATATATATATACTACTACTACTACTACTACTTGTAAAACTAGACTAAGTTTTAAAACCAATTAAGAAACCTCGTGTTTTTTTATAAGATCCTAGTTTTTAATTATTGTTCTGTACTAGATGATGTCATTCAATCACTGGTTGAAGAGGAATATAATGTAATTTAACGAGGAACCTCAGCAGGAATTACATAACTGGTAATAAGCAAACATGTAGGTTACAGTGAAACATTGCAAACCGAGTTCCGGTATAAAGAATTAAATAACCAACGCATCGGGAACAGTCAAGTATATATTAGTCAAGGTCGAGTATATAACGGTCAAGGTCGAATATATAATGGTCAAGGTCGAATACATATCGGTCAAGGTCGAGTATATAACAAATAATTTTGCAATCTTTGTTAAAATCTTGAACGAATTGCTTTTGAGGAATCGTTAATGTTTTGTGTTTTTAATAATTTTTACCAAATCATTGTTTTTTAGTTTGGTTCCACATAAAAGAAAAAGAAATACATTTGTGAATACACAATTAAAACTTTTGCATGCATGACATATGTAGTCCTTATATATCTTTTGAGTTATTAATGGATTGTTAAACGTTCATTTGCGTGCAGCTAAAATTTACTTCGTATTTAACGGAACATAACGGTATGGTTAAACATGCAACATATATTTTTAAAATTTATACATTCTTGAAAGAGACAGATATATGTCTGACATAAGTATGCTATTAGGTTAACATTTACATTGTCCATTTTGCCAATAACTTCTTGTCAAATTTCAGCTTTTGAAAATTTAAATAAAGTAAAAATGTAATGATGATCAAACGAGGTGTCATAGTTGATAATTTGATGTATAGATAACCTATATCGGTAGATATGTCCTAAATTTTGAATCAGAAATTGTATTTTAAATCCTTTGAACTAGTAACAATCAGTTATATCATTTACAGTGTAAAGATTCCATGACATATCTCGCCTTAATTACCTCTGATAATATATACAACTGTTTTCACTTAAACATGAAAGATAACTACACGGGTATAAATTATGACAACTGTTAAAAGAGTGCGATTTTTCTTTGTTGTCTTAATGAAACCTGTGCTGAAAAAGGATTTGACGTATATGTTTAAACAACTAACTCACTTTGAAAAAAATGATTGTGCTATTGACTTCGAAATGTGATACAAAAAACAGAAGTTGTTTTGTACAAACGTGCCAAACAATCACGCACAATCGGCGGTTCAATTTGGAAGAAAAACAAACGGTATATGCAGATTCAAAACAAATTAAGAGAATTAGAATTATAAATCAGATGGTACCTATTACAAGTTGGGAATTGTATAATCGCATATCTCTCTCTCTCTCTCTCTCTCTCTCTCTCTCTCTCTCTCTCTCTCTCTCTTGATATATTTAGATCCTGGTACTCATTTATTAATTTTTAAAATACCTTTGTCTATTTAATTAATGGTCTGTTGTCAGTAAATACAGGTATATCTTCTTATTGTCAGATAGCAATATTAAATACCAGTATACATGTATCTTTCTAAGTTTTAAGTTTGGTCACAAAAAAGCATTTCTCTTGTAGAAAAAAAAACCCCAATTCTCTATAATAAAAGCTGAAATATTGAAATATTTACGATTGTAAATTAAGCATATTCGTAATTGCTATTCTAATAGGTTACAAGGTATAATGCTTGAACGAAATCAAAACTTTATACACATAGCTCATCTTGCGTCGAGAGTTAATTTCACATGTTTATCAATCTTGTTTGTTGTTCATTTTGTGTGTTTGTTTAAAGGCACTTTGTAGGTATATGGTATTCAGCTTCCGTATTCTTGATATATATATATATATATATATATATATATATATATATATATATATATATATATATATATATATATATATATATATGTGTGTTATTAGATAGAGAGACGTCATATCTGTCAGACAAAGGTAAAAATGTCAAACGATACAATCGATACTCTATAAGATAAGCTCCATTCATATACCATTAATCAGATATCATGAGAGATGTAATGTATTTTGTGAACATATTGACGATTGTTTCATTTAATTTAACTGCTCGTGGCACTTCACTATCTCATGTATCTATTGGGAATGAAGCTATTCATCAAAGTAACCCGTATTTTGTATAAGGGTTGATCGCGGAAAATAGGATTATTCATCGCAATAAATTTATATATTAACTTAAAGTGATCTGAAGTGACAAAGGAAGAAAAGAAAGCTTTTAGATGATAAAGATCACAGGGAGAATTCATTATTCGATTATCTCATTTGTCTGAACATAATTGAGTTAATATGGATGTTTTATGGTATAGAGATACACTTACCATGGTAACAGATGGTCAACCTAAAATTCTGATTCTGAAGTTCTATAATTGTAAATTATTGTCCTTATGGCTTTATTTTACAACATTTTGCATATTTTTAGAGTATCGTAAGTGGCAAAATTGCTCACTGGTGTTAACGTTACATACATAGAAACTTCTAAGTTTCGACCAGTCATGTCAATAGTCCTATAAATCAAGAAGTTTTGAAAATTGTTTGATGCATCTGAACCTTGTCTTAAAACATTTCTTAGTTATCTAGCTAGGTTTCCCGTACCTAAATACAACTGTTACAGCTGTGGAAAACTTTTTAAATCTGAAAAAAAAAATAAATAAATAAAAATAAAAAAATAAAAACTAAATACAAATATTAAAACTTGAAGTAAACTTCAAAATCTTGAATTACCTTGAAAAATAACAAAATTATGTCATTTATTAAAACCGAAATCGTGTTGTTTCGTTAGTTTTGGTTGTATTGGCTGTTTACAAGTGGTGTACGATTGTTTTTCTTCTATCTTGCTTCCTTTTGTTATAAATTTGCAATAAATGTGTTATTTATTATCAGAAGGATTCCTCATATACAAGCTATTGATATTTCATTAATGATTGTTAAAATTGATCGTGATTCATCACCAATGATTCATAATATTATTGTATATACTACTGTAGTATCAATACATAACTGTTTGCGAATAATATTGTTTACGTGAAAAATTGTGAATAAATTAGGATTTACAAACACTCGGATTAATATATAGGTGGATTTAACGAGCTTAAATAGCTTGTATGTATGAATCGATACGTCCTAGATAATATGACTAATCTTTTACAAGTAATTACATGTGACACGGGTTTTCTGATTTGACGAACAACAGCAACTGTCAATACGAACGCAAAAAGCTTTGCGAGCTATCTGAATTACACGTGTTAGCGCGTTATGGTTGCTTTACCTTGCAAAGTGTTTGCTTTCATATTGACAATGAACATCACGTTAATTGCCAATATGAAAGCTTTGCATGCAAACTTAAAAACGCGTACCACGCGTTATGATTGCTATCCTTGCAACGTTTTTGCATTCATATTGACAATGAACATCATTTTAAACAGTTCAAAATTGAAATACTTTCCTTAAATATTTTTTAAAAAATTCATTGATTCAAGATTTAAAGGAATCCAGTGGACACAACAGCCGCGAAGAATGTGCATTTTAGAATGAGAACGTGATTTTTCGACCGAAATATAATCTACAAAAAACAACACATTTTTGTTGATATTCAAATTATTATTATTATTATTATTATTATTATTATTATTATTATTATTATATACCTTACATCTCATAAATACATTATGTAAATGAAACATCTAGAAAATACCATCAATATATCTGAAAACAGTATTAGTTTTCAAACCAAAAGCCCCTGTGGTTACCCCACACCAAAAATAGTGTTGATTACAAACGTGTGTGTAAGCCGTCTAATCGGTCCACTCGTGTGGTGCCATTTCAATAATGAAAGTTGGAAGTATAAAAACTAAACTGACATAAGTTATTTTGAGCATTTTAACAATTAAACCGTTCTTGTAAAATCTCGTAAATGCGATTCTTAGCCTTGACTCAATGTAAACATATTTGACGAGGTACCTATTTGATATTGTAGTTCCGGATTGTGTATTGAATTTTATATAGATTCAATCACGGTGTCACGTGGCATTTGTGGTTGTGATTTATGGTCTATAAAGCTTCAAGCTGTGAGAAATGGGAACTTCATACGACAAATGAAATATAAGCAAATATACAGAAAATGTTACAATTTTATTTCTAAGACAATGCTATTCTAGTTTGTTTATTATGTTATCAGCAAAATCAGAAGCATTTAATTCAATCAACGGAATTCTAAAGTAATTAAAGTATATGCAACTCAGACCGTGTTCCTTTAAGATTTTTATCATTAATGTGCTATCAAGACCCGCGTATTATTATTCTCACGCGTGATTTCCGGTTCTAAATAAAATGAGGAACGACATGACAACACCATGTATCAATGATGGACCGCCTTAAAGTTTTAAACATATCTGGGCCAATCTCGTGTAATTTTCTTAGCATTTATCGGAAAGTGGAATGTTATAAAACACGTCCCTTTAAACATGTATATGCATCTTGATGTATAAGTTGTACATATGAAATAAAGCTACAGAAAATTTTCCAATACACGATTTGCAATTTGTACATTCCGTAAGCGACAGTCTAAATAAACAGAACATACATTAGGGACATGGTATTACAACACAGAGGATTTGATCTTGTGGCGTCATTGAAAGAGTGACCGTAATGTTTGTTTAAAAGTACATTTGTTAGCAGTTTAAACCGGATAGATTATCGCGTCAATTAGCCTTAAACGGTTTTTCGAGGGAAAAACTTAGTCTGAATTTCTGTAGCAACATATATGCCAGTTTGTTAGAAAATGGTTTGGATGAACCCATTTTAATATAAATTATTATAGCAGCCATTTTCCAGAAATAGATAATATAATAATTTTTTATTTCTTACAAATATATATTTAAATCGCAACTGTTGAAGAGTCCGAAAACTTAAAGTCTCTGTCAATAATTTGTCCGATCTTATCCAAAACATTTCCATAACGATGTATTGTAAGTAAACCATGAGCGTAAAAATCAGTATTCGTAGATAATTAGACGGAGATACCGAATAATGTATCACAATTTGTGGCAATATGAACAGAGGGTAATGTTTTATTAAGGAAAATAATCTGCTTAAATCTAATATATTTTTTTTGCTTTGATTCAATTAATCAGATGTTTTTGTCTGTGCCTGAAGTGTCAGACAGTTTATACGCGTCTGTTCTATATATATATATATATATATATATATATATATATATATATATATATATATATATATATATATATATATATATATATATATCTTGCCACTGATCAACAATCTAGAATCATAAAAATGTTGCTGTATTGTTGCCCTTACTTACCTGACCTGGGCCTATTTCTGATATCTAATGAAACATACTGGTATTAACACTGTTTTACCTGGTATTAGATTGTCAATGCAGAGATATCTTACAGTAATCTACTTTAAAATCATATAGATTTAATAACTTGTAATTTTCTCCAGACTTGCTGAACTGTAAACAGTTTATATTAATGATTATAGATTTTATGAGTCTGGGTGCTTTAGTGAATTTAATTTATCTTTTGCAAAGCGATGCTTACTGTAAGAGCCGCGCTATTATAACGAGAAAAAGATAGTCTGGTGGAATCTTTATGGAAGTAGATTTTGTTTTCTAAAGCAATTAAGGAGAATTTATAGCAATGATCGAGCATGTAAATCTATAACAGGGTGTGGTTGTCACAATATCCTACTGCACATATTTTCTTATTTATTTCAGAAATTTCTGTTCTAAAACTACTAAAATTACGGACTCCAATTTGTCACCTGTATTTCTATACGACAGATATTTTAACATGTATGTTATATGTATATGTACTTTTATGAGAACAAGGTTTAGATTAGAACTTTCCGAACTATACGCCAGAATAATAATTATCATAATTATCAACAATTACGATTATGAATCGTATGCGTTACCGAACTAACTTTGGATGCAGCACGTGAAACAGACAATTAGCTATCTTTAAAACATAAGTACATGTAGATATGGTCATTACCCGTAGTAAATAATTGTGATGTGTACGATTCTACATCAGCGCCTCATTTAATCTCATCGATTATCAGTTTTAAAATTATCATGAAAACCTTATCCCCATTTCTCAATCTGCCTTTGAAATTGTTCTTAAAAGTACATGTTATTCAAATTAGCTCAAAACTTCTCAATAAACTTTCTAAATAAAGATTTATGAGGAAGATCTGTGAACAGTTATTAGAAACAAAGACAAAAATGAGATTTACGGGACAGAAATGCGTGAATTAAAGTGTTCTAGCAGTCACAATTACGATACATCGGTAAATTAAAAGTTCTCGGTGTCTGTGAACTTAGAGATACATATTTTATTTCTGTCATTGCCAATGAACACTAAAATAATGACCATTGTGTCAAAATTTTATTAGAAGCGCAGTTGCATTTTATAACAACAATAATTAAGATATTTTTGAGTTTAATTACATGTAGAGTAATTATATTGTATTCCTGCATGTATTATTTTAATTATTTTTAACATAGTAAGGACGCGTTACAACCTCGAACATAAAATATAATATACTATAGTTATCTGGTTTTATTTCTTTTTGTACTTAAGTTTTGTCAGATTTTAAAAATAAATCGTACATCTTCTATTTTGATTTCTAAACCAAAAAAAAAAGTAAATAAAGATAATAATAAATAAATAAATAAATAAAAATAAAATAAATAAATAAACAAATGAAAAAAATAAATGAAAACAAAAATAATAAAATAAAAGATAAAAAAAATCGCTCGTATCTATTTGTAATATGAAACAAAAAATCAGCATTAGTGGCCCTAAAAAGTAAATGATTATGTAAAGACAAAATGATTTTTTTCCGAGGCATTTTAGTAACAACATTTATTATTTTTTCTATACTTTAGGAACTCTGAATAACTTTTTCTTATGGAATCTAAAACAATTTTGTTTGTAATCTATAAAGTAACAAGGTACAATATTTTACTCAATATTTTAGACTAGCATCACGAGAAAGACAAAATTGACTGAGGTTAATTTTACGTATTTGTTCTAATATTTCGTAAAATCTGTGCCGACTGATTAAATTTTAAGATTAAAGAAACAGACACGAGTACAGTGATATGGTTGTTTTAAAATTATTTCCCATAGGTACATTGTGTCTTGAGGTAGTCAGTTTTTTAGATGATGAAGGAAATCGAAGTTACGACAAAACTAACAAATTTCCTATGCCTATGTGGGATTCAAGCCTGGAAAATGACAGTAAACCAAACGCTTTTGACCATTCCGCTAGTAAGGTTTAAGTGTATAAATATGTGTTATAGCAAATTCATTTACAGAACATGCATGCGAAGTAATTCACAATATGTTAAACGGAGGTTTTGTGTGTCAATCAATTATCTGCAATAAACATATGATAACCGCTCACAAAAATACAATGCATACATGCATTATAAAATTGTGTAAAGTGACTTAAAGTTAATTGTCTTAATTTAAACCATTCAGAACAGGAACAAAAAAACCACGTTAAAAACATCAACAAAATGCACAAACAAATGACTTCTCCGTTTCACAAATATTTTTGTTTTATCCTTCTGTAACTCATTAAATGTTAAAAAAATCTTTTCGAACTTGGTTAAATATACTTTTCCTTCTGTTTCTTTAATTTTTGAATGAGATATGTATTTTAGTAGAAGAAACTATTGAAGGATTTTCTACTACACGCGTGATCAGCTACCCCTCCCCATACGACAGGAACTAATTCTGTTACATCGCGTTCACCGTAAAAAAAGTTTACTTTGTGTAAGGAGTATTTAATTCATTAAAAAAAACATTGAATCGTTTATGACACAGATAAAATAGAAGCATATCGACGTTCCCCGTTAGACGCAAAATGTACTCCTCAATTATGCAAATGGTATAAGCTAATGACCTCACTATTTTATATTGTAATCACAAGGATTCTGTTCCTCAAGAACTAATTCATATAAATACCAAACTATAGGTTTCAGTTTAGATTCAGTAAAGTATGATTTTTTCAGTCCTCCAAACAAAGAATCTAACAACTTTTATTTCATGGCTATATGGTAAAAGTGTCATTAATAAAAGACTGTGTTCTTTACGATATACGTGTTTGAAAAAATGTCATGGCAAATCCTGCAAATGAATATCTAAACTTACCAAACGTATCGCCTCTGTGTCTACGGTTGTATCAATTTAGCACGTCCCTTGACACGACGGAATCTTGCAAAACTAGGATTGATTCGATGATAGTTGTTTAAATTTACACATCGTATCTACTCTTTGTTAACGGTTGTAGCAATATAGCAGTCCACCCGATACGACGGAATCGAGTAAAATTTTAGTTAGATCTATGATTGAATTTGTCCATCCATCTCTTTAACTGACGAAATGTGAGCTTCTTGATCCACATATGGTAAAATCATTACCAAGTTTCAAATTTTACGCTTTTATTTGATCAGGTTTTTTTTTTTCAGAACATCAATGCCTTGTGCAATAATAGACAAGAGCCGCTTTTGCAAGGTTAAGTAATCTTATTTCTGACACGTATTTCAGAGATTATAATTAAGTTAATTTAAACAAAATGGTCAATTATAAAGTTGGATTTGAGTTCTTAAAGACAGGGCTTGAGTAAAATAGAAATAAAAAACTAATGATCGCGTTTCATACGATGTAGTTCGTTTCAGAAATTTGCCCGCAACCATGTTAAATAATTCAAAGCATCCATAGTTATTCATACAGAAAAACGTCATAAAAATGACACAGCAATCTATCATAACCCTTCTTAATTGACGTGTTTTTGAAAGCCAGGCAATTTTTGCTCAGAGTTCCATAAATTGGAACAATAAATAAATGAAATATTTTACACTCTAATTTGTGATTAGTTAAAAGCGTGAAAATGAATACGAAAATTTTCCTAGGTCAATGAGAGAGAGAGAGAGAGAGAGAGAGAGTTAAAATTAAGAGTTAAAATTAAGTCATCTCATGCTGATTGTTGTCATTGATGATGATGATGATGATGATGATGATGATGATGATGATGATGATTTTTACTCCGTTATCTATTAAGTTCGCTGCTTTTGTTGTTCTCTGGGTCTGTTCTTATACCTTTCCGAAGTTATCTTCCTCTTTCATATATTTTGTTTTTGAAGTTTTGTCGCCTTTTATTTGTACAATCTCCATTCTTTTTATTTATGTTATGCGGCATTAGAAGTAATGTGGCCTATATTAAGCAAACATGTTTTGAGTGAATAAAATATTGTTTTAAGTACCATCAAATGAATTCCTAACAGTCTTTGATTATCTTTATTGCTTTCCAATAATTTTTACATTTGTCGCATATCAAAAGAAAAACAACTTCTTGGCCTCATTGCAGTAAAATATTTAAAAATATTCGATAGTCAGTAATTTATATAGAAAAAATATGTCATAGAGTTGACTAGGGCAATATATCACACGATTACTTAATTGGCTTTTTTCGAAAGCCAGACAATTTTTACTTTGACTTCAATATCTTGAAACAACATATGAATGAATTATATTCACACTTAGGTATAAGCGTGAAAACAATATAAACCGGGTTATCTTTTGTCAAATTACTAAGAAAACTTTCAAAATAATCAAAATTGAGATATTAACTAAACAATTAAATTTAGGAAAAGGTAGGTTGTAAATAATCTGATTTCATTGGATAAAAAAAAACCTAAAAACATATCATGATCTGGGCAGAAGTAGTTATTGAATTATGAAATATTGAATAAAGAATATAAGTATTTCATACATAATTGCTAAAAACAATTACTGCACACATTAAGTCTTAATAGGAAATGGGTATTTGTAGAAAGTACTAATGTACCATTTAAAATTTAATGAGTAAACAATGGGTTTCAATGTAAATGATGCTCCTTAAAAGCATTTTAGTAACAGATATCTTTGAATGATCAAATAACTCTTTGTTTTATTCCAGCAATTAATTTTTCATCGCTTATAAATCCTGACTGAAAAGAAAACAATAATCGTTAAAAATCTGGACCAAATATTATTACTAATAGAAAATTAACCTTCCAATTTAGAAATACCATTATTGGAATAAATAATTAGAATATATTATTTTATTTATTTTTGCAAACAAAATGAAATCCAATATACAATGTATACAAAAACATATATAATTCCATTATATATTATAATTATATAATATATATAATAATGATAAATTTTGTATCTAATTGTAAAGGGTATACATTAAAAATATAAGTTTCGTCATTCTTTCGAAATAAGATTAATGGTATATATATATATATATATATATATATATATATATATATATATATATATATATATATATATGTGTGTGAGAGAGAGAGAGAGAGAGAGAGAGAGAGAGAGAGAGAGAGAGAGAAAATTATGCTCCTATATTAAAACAATGCATCTTGGTTCCAGCTAGAGGGTTTAAAATGTTTTGTATTCTATATTATTCTAATTTTATTGTGTGAAATTATTTGAGAATAAAACTCCACAATTTACTTATTGGGATTAGTTTTATTTTAGTATTAGATTCACGCATATTCAATTATATATTTCAAAAAAAAAAAAAAAAAAAAAAAAAAAAAAAAAAAAAAAAAAAAAACTGGCATATTATATACATTCTTCAGTTCAGGGTATTTTCTTTAAGCGTCCAAAAAGTACATGAAAAAATTACGTGTCTTTAAAACGGCAACTCACAGAAAAAATTGTGATTGTTTATTCTGAAAAGAGTAGATGTTAGATACATTTCATTTTATACAATAAAATAATCAGATTCCATTGGTAATAGAAAACTTATGACATTTTTAAAGGGTGTTGGTGTTAAAATTTAATTATATTTCATGTTTGAAAAATTTGGTTATAATATAATTTTAGAAATTTTTTTGACCACATTGAATGGGTCAAAATTGTGTACTTCTTGGCTCTTTGTGGTGGATTTATTATATCTAAGTTCATGCGTATTATACAACATTTTTATACATTTTGTATTTATCATTAATGATAAAAATTGACCATCAGACAAATATATCAAGATCGAGATTTTTTTTTATAAAACACAAGTATTATTTGTCAATATATATATATATATAGTAACCGTATTTCTTTATCTGTTGTAATGCATCCAAAATTTAGGTATATCAATGTAACACGTCTGAGTTAAAGCTGCATTAAGTTTTTCAATTTTCTGAATTTTTTTTTTTTTTTTTTTTTCAAATAGATATCTTCTAACCACGATCCGTGACATTCATTTTCTAAAATTTCATTTCTTTTAGCTGTAAATAAACGGAATCCTCTGACCGGTTGGTCAGTGTTTTACGATGGAGCTTGGAGCATGCCACGGTTGTACGGAAAAAACCCTAGAATCGAAGGTGAAACATGACAGATTGCATTAATTGTCTTTCATTAATATCCAGATGTATTTGAAATGGTGTTATGTATCCCTCACTAAGTCACAAATGACAAATTCA
The DNA here is from genome assembly GCA_029721355.1 of Tegillarca granosa. Lineage (NCBI taxonomy): Eukaryota > Metazoa > Mollusca > Bivalvia > Arcoida > Arcidae > Tegillarca > Tegillarca granosa. Next base: position 15,951,592 of record CM056600.1, on the reverse strand, counting down.
ACGAAGTTCTGTGTTTAATTTATCGTATTTCACTTTTTTGAAAGTTGTGTTTAAATGACCCGGGTTTTGATGACGTAACCATGTTCTAATATTAGATCCCAAATGCTGCATCTCGCTGGGTAATTACTGTAATTTCTGTATTTATTCCAGCTTTTATCGTTGAACCAAATGTAACATTGTTCATTAGGAACACCATTAATTTGTTTAGCACCGTTTTAATTTTTTCTTTGGGAAACTTAATGCAGCTTTAACACCTGATCTCTCTGAAGTGTGTACTTTTATTCTCATCAAAACAAAACTATACAAATCATATTGGTTAAGTGCAATTTGCTAATCAATGCTCAGTTTATGAAAATCATTGAGCAAATATCTTAATAGTCAACAACATGAGTTTCAGACAGACAGATCTTTTATTGAAGTTAAGTGTATGAATGACGTTTTTGCGGATTCAAAAAACTTCTATTCAAAACAAAGTGATGGGACTCAAGAAAATGTTAGTACTACCACCTTCGACAGTGGAACATCTTTGCTGGTCTTCAACTGGCATATGAAAATCATTGAGCAAATATCCTAATAGTCAACAACAGACTAGTTTCAGACAGACAGATCTTTTATTGAAAGTAAGTGTATAAATGACGTTTTCGCGGATTAAAAAAATTCTATTCAAAACATTGTGATGGGACTCAAGAATGGTGGAGAAAAGAAAATGGTAGTACTACCACCTGCGACCGTCGAACATCTTTGGTGGTCTTCAACTGGAATCACGGCAATAAAATACCGTTTTTATTTGGATCTACAAATTTTAATAGTGAAAGAAATTAAAAGATGCACGTGTTTTTGTTTCTTGCAAAATTTGTGTTCTTTTGATATGCACTTGGTACATGAATATTTCACTTGTGGGGGCTAAAAAATACACATGGTCACCTTTTTAATGTTTATAATTAGATGATAATCACTTTTAAACACACATACGTGTACTACACTTCTTTAGTACTTATTTATGTTTTCACACAACTTTATAAACAATTTTAAGTTAAATAGAACAGGCTAATTAAATGGTAAATGTACAACACGCACTTGGCAACTACAAACACAAATGCGAACCAGACAAAATTCAAGTTAAAAAAGCACAAACTGAAACCATTGATAAACCTCCCGATTCTGGAAAGGTGTTGGAGTCAATTTTCAGTGGTGCAAAATTTTAGGCAGACGTCAAACTGTCCGTACTACCTATTGCTATCATGTGCTATTTTGAATTTTTATGAAATAATGCCCTTAAAAGTAGCTCATAACAGAAATAATGCATTCAAAAGAAGGACATGGCAATTAAAAAAGAAAAGGTTTTTTGGAAGTAAGTATCATTGATTGTGACCAAGTTAAGCTGTTTCAGTAAGAACAAAAACTCACCAAAGTTAGAAGTACATGTACACGTGCTTGCTTGTTACAAAATGTCTAGTTGTCTAGCTAAAGGAATCAATTACTTTTTCTATTGATAATGAAATCTGTTGATTTTTTCATTATATCGAAAATGAAATAATTGGATACAATTAGACGTTTGATCTTGATCAATCAATAGTTTTTAGCTCTTTGGCCACTGACCTGATGGCAGATTATTAGTCATTTTGTTGGTTCCAATCTGCGGCTAATAATGTCTAATTCTGAGTTCATGCGAAGGTTAACTAGAATATTCAATTATGTGAATCGGATTATTCATTATATTGAATTATACCTTGATCACCTTGAATTTTAGGACGTTAAACATTATTAGATACAGTCAAAACTAGACACGTAATTCTATTTTGGTAAAACACAATACAATATTTCTACAAAGAATACTTTGATATTCAATGCCGCTGATTTCTCATTTGAAATGGCCAAAAGGTTAATTCGTTTTGATTTTTTAAAAGTTCTTTTCACGCTTTCTCTACAACTTTCTCTTTCTAGATTCGGTGCCTAAGCGAAACCACTAACTTAATTCAAAAGTTTGATGTATAAATTAAATTTTATTCATCCATCAATGTTCCCCTTTTTCATTTAGCTTATTATTTGTAGATGTTCAGATACGTTTTAAGATTAAGTATCTGTTTTACCAGAGTCTGGTCACTTTGCAAGATGAAACATGTTTACAATGAATGAATTATGTTGATCATTGATAATTCAAAAGTGATAGAGTAGATGAATATATTAACAATCTGATGAACAATAAAGTCTTTTGACAACTTTTTAAGTGGACAAGTAGATAAAACATACAAGAAAGAAATTTTATGATAAGGTCATTCCATTGCTAAATTAGATGTACCGGTATGTACGTGATATACTATACTTTTACTGTTAGTATTTTATATTCTGATTTCAATAATAGATTCTACATCTATACATGTGTGTGTTTTTAGGAAACTTCGTTAAAACTGATGTTATTGTTTGGAATGAATAATTCTAGTTCACAATTTTAAAAAAATCTGCTACTGAAAAACATGCATTTGGCAACAGCAAACTCAACTAAACACAACAAAATAGAATGTAGTGATTAAAACAAAATTAAACAAGAAATGACCAATGATTAAAAAATCTCGGCTTAAGATAATGTTTAATGATTTTGTAATAGCTTTTATAAGAGTTTCAACAATTCGTTTATTTCTATTCAGGCCCATTATCAAAAATTGCATCTCATACCAATGAACATTATCATGTATTATAAAACAGCCCTTTCGTTTAATTTATTTTTTTTCACAAGTTGAAAAACTTGATTGTTTGCTTAAGTAACTGCAATATCGAATGAAGTTAATTAACATGAGCTACAGAAACAAGAACTGTTCTTGAATTCAAGATTAGCCGTAATCTTCAAGATTCTAAGATGAAAATTCGATCTGTCACATCGCGAATTGGACCACTTAAGAAAGATATCACAATAATATATCGACTTTACATTGGAGCAAATAATTAGATAGAACAATACTATTGATTGGTGCATGTAACGGCGTGATGTAATCAAGACTTTCTAAAGTAAGCATGTTACAACCGTGATGTAACCAAATCTGTGAATTGTAAGCATATTTCAGTCATATGTAATCAAATCAGTCAATCGTCAACATATAACCAGCCCTAATGTAATCAAATCTGTCAAAAGTAAGCATATTACAGCCACAATGTAACCAAAATCTGATAATAGTAAACATATTACAGTAGTATTGTATTTTTTTTTTACAAAAATTCATATGCTTATTATTTACTGGCAATTTTTAGATAAATATATTATACAAAAACCTGTTTCATTTTGGTGTGCCAGATGTGCACATTTCGGAAATTTTTTTTCTCATCAATGACATTAGGAGCCGAAATGTTTGATAGATAAAACACAAGCCAAACAGTTAAAAAATAATGAATCTAAAGTTCCAAAATTATATGAAACCAAATCCAGCTAATGAATGCTTTGCATGAGGGAACAAGCCTTAGTTTTAAAAAAATTTCAAAAATATGACGGCCGAGAATTTTGCTAAATGGTACATTTTCTAACAGTACAAAATAGTGCCTATTGACTTATGGATACCGTCGGGAAGTTTTACTCCACAAGCAGCGGTACCCGCTTATTCAAAGATTACATTAATTTGTTTCTTTTTTATTTTTATTCAAACTGATCGACGAAGACTTTAAAACAATAACAACAACCTTTTTACTTTATATTTACTTTGATTTTGGCAATTGAAAATATTATTATATACCTGTAGTTATATATATAAAAGGTCTGATATTTTTGTATTGGAACGATTAATTCACTAAAGAAAGTCATATTGTCCCAAACTGATATATGATATTATTGAAATTAAATTTAACATGAAAAAAAATCACATAAACATTCTTAGTTTATTTATTAGCAAATATTTTTCAAAATGGGGATCAATTTTAGCAGTCTTGATTTCTTATTGTATTATGAAAGGTTATCAAATTTAAAACATCTAGCGATTCTTATCACTAACGCACATACGCTGTTTTCTAGCATGTCGAGGGTACACTGCGATATTGGCAAACGAGTTTGGATGTAATAATATGTTTCTGTATTTTATGGTCATCTTTGTTGTCTCCAAGAAAAAATATACCTATTTAGTCATCGAAGCAAAAAGCGGTCAGTCATGTCTTCAAAATCTATGTTCCCTCTTATATTGGCTAGTCTTGTCCAATATTTACCCAATGTTTGGCGAAAAAAAGATTAGTTGTCTATCAATGAAAACTTCATTCAGAGTTTGTTTTACATCACCTAAATTTCTTTAAGCATGAATTGTGTCAGCGTAAGCACACATCTTTGATTTTTAAACTCTTCTTTTGCTCATTTTATTGTTACCTTTTTTCTTTATTACAAGATTACTTTTGTAGCTATATAAGCAAAGAAGTTAAAAATGCATTACTATCTCTGAAAGTCATTATTAATGTCCAGCTTTTATTCAGATATAATGACAGCAATTACAGACGTTCTTGGCACTGAGAGCAGCTTTATGACAAGTTTATTGCACATTTGTTTGTTTTGAGACGCTTATGATGTTCCTTTAATGATGACCTCTGTCCAGACGGCACGTACTTACTACAATGCGTTCCTGGCGATGATTCTGTTAGTCTGAACTCGACAAGTTAACACATTTGTTTCAATGGAATGAACACGTGCTGACCATACATTCTTTTATTGTTAGATATCTTTTACTGACAGCCTAGAAATGTTTCCGCATCAGTATATTTTTCTAGAGATAAATCATTTAGGAACAATGGGTAGTCGTTTTAATTGCCCATGTGAACTTTAATCGTGTTTTTTCCTTCAGGATTCCTTTTTGTCCTGTATACATTGTACAAATTTTTAATTGACATAACATTGAATGAATCAAGGACCTTTCAGTCATGCAATAGCTCAAATTATTATTAATAATAATAATAAACACGCCCACATACTAGTAAAAGAAACTTTCTTTTTTAATGTCATGTAATGAACTTGTTTTTAAACTTAGCACTGTATTTAATATCTTATTAAATGTGCATGTATATATTTTTACACTAGTATTTTATATCTTAACACATGTATATATTTTATTTAACATTGGTTTTAAGTCTTATTATATGCTTATAGTCAAAAGTGTCTCATAAGTCTTTTAAGGCTGGATGCCGTATGTTTTATACTGATTGTAATCATTGTATTCATTATATAATTATATATATATATTTGGCATGTGACACTGTAATACAATACTCAAAAAAAAAAAAAAAAAAAAAAAAAACTTAACTTAGGCATAATGCACCTTTAATCCATTCCGCGTTACCAAAACGTTTTGTTGTTGATAGATTGGTTAATAATTATTTTGATTGTTATTTCTCAACGAGGGACAATATGAACATTACTAATCAAACTGTACTTGTTTATTTTGTATACATCATCTGGTTCATCAAATATTTTCATGACCTTCTAAAAAAGTTTTTTAATCCGATTTTTTTTTCTTTTTGAAATAAATTAATAGTTAATTACTTGTCTTTTCCAGACGTGCAGACGACATCCATCACGTGTGAACATTATTTAAATGTCCGTCTGTTGTTTACGACAAACATATTGACATTTGGCTAAATACACGCGTTCACAATAATGTTTCTGACAGAATTAAGATATCTTCTCAGTGGTATAGTTTTAAAATAATTATTTTCATAACAATTAATAACCTTATGACTTTCGATATAAATTTTGGTTCATTTTCTTTAATTTCTTGTAAAAAAAGGTGTGAAAAGTAGTGGAATAAAGATGCTAATCGCTCCAGTAATGATTTTTTTTATACATTATGGTGGTCAACTTAGGGATTGTGGAGGAAACCGGAGTACCGAGAGAAGGCCAGCCACCAATAATTGGCAAGGGAACTAACAGACGTCTTTAAAAAGAACTGTCTGAACAAAATTTAAAAAATATATGATAAACTGCATCATGACAAATAGGCCAATTGTTATGCTGAAGTTTTAGTAAATGGATTTTTTGACCGAAAATCAAAAATCTTAAATGCGACGACAATTATGATTTAAGAGCCTCTCTACGTTATTTAAAAAAGCCAATGCAAATTTTGATAAGATTTTCGACTTCTTGTTTATCACACCAACTTCCGGGAAAATAATTGGCTAAATCTAGTGATAATGTGCCAAATTACCTGATACCGATGACTATATAATATACAATGTCGATTCTTATCGCGCTTACATATGATAATTTGGGTTTGATTTCCAAATAAGGTAAAATACAGCAGATTTGAACAGATTATCGTTGTATGATTTATCAATGCCTAACATGCTAGTTGCATTTGAATTGATTAAGATTTGAATTAATCATTTCCTCTTTGAAAGCCATATGGATGTTTACGCTACAGTGAACTACCATACTTTGTATCCCAAAGGGAATTAGTTGGTGATGCAATCTAAACAGAGGACTTATAAGGGAAACCTTTCTTCAGATATAATGGCATTATTATTAAATATGACTAACGAGCATTTATATCTATCACATCGTTGGAGCGGAAATGTTGTTTTCGGATCTGACCAAAGTTTAATCAAGGGAACTGTATAATGATGACGAATCTCGCAGGTTAAAAGGGAAAGATTGAAGTTAAATGATCATAATTACACTATAAATTTATACCCCCGTGATGACATGTTAAAGAGAAAAATCATGACAAAATACTATAATTATTGTAGTCAAACATGCTTTAAGCAAAATACAAAAACAATTTTTAATAAAAATATATTAATTTATAGTTGAATAATATGGATTTGGCGATCGTGAAAGCAGCTATAAGAACAGGTAGTAAAAATGACTTATTAAGCTATTTCGAAGATACATATACAGTAGCATGAATATTTTATTAATTAATTCGTGCAAAACGTTGAGAGAATAGCATTGAAAAATCTTTTTAATTAACAATCAAGATATTGCTTTTCTTATTCGTCTGTTGCAGCGTGAGTTTTTATGCCTTAGATGATTTAATGATACTTATATGAATCATAGGGGCACGTTGAATTTTACTCTTACCAAAGCTTTTTTTAACATTTAAATAAGCGGATGGTTTAAAAACTATTGAGAGTGATACAAGACACTAGAAAGAAACTATTTTTCTTTTAAGTGGTTTTTTAATTATTTTTTTTAATTTTTTTATTTTTTATTTTTTTTTTTTAATTTTTTTTTTACTTTTTGGATGCTGGTCTTGTAATTATACATACCCCTAAACATGGTTCAATTCATCAACTTAATTCATCTATATTATTATGTTTATTATTTTAATTATAGCATTTATTTGGCAGAAGACTGTTTAGTATAAGATTTTAGCTCTTGTTCCAGAATCCCAAGTTTTGCATACATTGAAATGTATTATATAATGTTATTGTTTATACTACAGAAACTATTTTATTTAAAGTGCATTTTTTTAGAAATATGTTTACCTTCATGACGTAATTCTACTTAAAGTAACAATTGTAAGCTTAACTAGGAAGTCCCTGAATGAAATATTTACAACGTATTAATAGAAAGAAGGTATACCGGACATAAAATTTTAAATGGTAGTTAACGCTAGGTTCCTGCCTGGTCAGATAAAAAGGCTATGTCTACAATATGTTAAATGTATTATGTATGTATACAGAAGGTTTAAAAGCGTCGGCGCCTTACTAAACCTTGGTTGGATCCACTTTTAAGGAGATCATGAAATTGGAACTTGTTCTGAAAGTGAAGCTTGATTTCGTCCTCAATCTCAAATCGGTCTCATTTGACAGAAAAATCTTGGTTTTGTTGTGAAACATCATTTCTCTATTTTGTATATATTAAGAATACGAATGTTAGTTTTAAAAGTGTAAATAAAATTTAATACAATTGTTGCTCTAGGTGACCATGTCTCTAGATATGTTATCAATCTTGTTTAATATCATGCTCTTAAATGTTTATATTTTAACAATTAAACAGAATTTATATCATTTTTTCAAATCATATCTTTTCTTATAACACCTTTCTTTTCTTAAAAGTATTATTATTTTTTGAACAGTGATATGCGTAAATGGAATTTGTTAATTACAGTGTCAATTAAGTGTCAATTTCAATGTCATTTATTTCACTCTTGTGTGCACCTTTCTGTGCAAAAATAGCAAGTTAAAACCAAAATAGAATAATCAAATAAAAGGAAAAGTATTTATAGACACATGTCAAACCCTATCAGTCAAAGAGTAAAAGTCATAAAAATAAATCAATGTTTTATTTTTGATTTGTAATTAATGAGTATTTCATTCATATAAACTGTCAGATATACCAAACCATTAAAGTAATAGATTTCTATACATACTTACATAAAATTATTTATTTTAATTTAATTCGTTAAATAATTCTCACTTTTTCACCAAATTTTTTTTGAATTTACACGAACAATTTCAAATGGTTTTAAAATGTGTAACTTTTAAAAATTAAGGATGATTATAATAATAATAATAATAAAAAAATAATAAAAAGAGTTAAAATAGTACACGTTAATTAGTACAGATAGCTTATATTTTTGACCTACTTTTTGATTATGTGATAAGTTGAAATGGACAAAACAGTTTTAAGCTATAGAGCTAGACAGACAATCGAAGTTCAAGGGAAATTTATCAATCAAGGCCTCTGAATCATTATGCAAGACTTTAAACAAAAAACCGTTTTGACGATAAACGGGAAGAATCTAGCGTTTTATCATAACGTAATGTGTTGACCTTTTTAAGTCTCTTAACTTTTTAGCAGGAAATTAACATCAAAAAAAAAAAAAAAATGTGTATTTTCAGATTTTGAACAAGACTAACCCTGTCACAAGATTGAATAGATTAACGTTGCAGGTCTACAATACATACCGAGAATATTTAACTTTTTTCCTTCGAAATTGCTAATAGCAAAATCAGAAACGGTCAAAGAACATCATCATGTATACTGGCATGACTTTTTATGTAATGCATTGTGATGTAGCCCTTGACAGTACTAGTAGTGCGGAAACATATACAGAGTGTGTGTCATATGTATAAAGGACTCACAGTTAAAACATGACTAACCACTTTGTAAAATGGCAGAAATCTTTTTATTTTAATCGATTTGTATATTTCCCGTGTCGTGGTTGCAAGTTTATTTGCCTGAAACCACAATCCTTTTTATTCATTTTTTAAAATTTTCTTTACTTTAAACAAAATGTAAAAAGATGGTATAAGCGACTTAGTTTACGCATAAATTGTGCCGGTGTGCACAGCCTTTTAATTATACTAAGGTATCGTAACATTTTCCACTTGCAGGGCTAATTCATTTTGTCACTAGCCCTAACGCTTCGAATAAAATCATCTGTTTCTGGTATTTAAGGTCCTAGAAATCAAGAGCTATAGGAGAAACACATGGTGTGTTCACGACACTGCAAGTCACACAAATAATTAATATATTGTTCCACTAAGAACGTCATTTGACGTAAGCGAAATCGGTACTTTGATTAACCTTATGTCATCAATTTTATTTTCATGTAATACTATTACTCTAATTCTTTGTTTTACTAATAAGTGTACATTTACTCAGTTATCAGCATAACTTTGTTTCAGTTTTAATTTTATTAAAAGCGTTAACGACACAAATTGCGTAGATTTATTTTTTGGATATATTTTCTGTAAATAAAAGTATGAAGGCACTATATCCAATCTTATCCTGGATATATTTGACGTCTGTTAGCTCTGTATTCCTTTCATTCTTAATTTTTTTTTATTTTAGCTAGACAGGGGTCGCTTACCATTCGGGAGCACCAGACCTTACTACATTGGTGAAAGTTAACATATTTAACTGAATTAGCCATTTTGCAAAGTTTTTATTTGCTTTTGCTATTGTGATTTGGACAGGATCCGGTATGTTAGTGTTTGATCTCCTGATTGTCTGATAAAGCGGGTTGGGTAGTGTCATAGACGATACACAGCCAGAGAGAGAGAGAGAGAGAGAGAGAGAGAGAGAGAGAGAGAGAGAGAGAGAGAGAGAGAGAGAGAGAGAGAGAGAGAGAGAGAGAAAGCAGTTCAATGATGTCAACTTTCCCCTATCTATCTATCTATCTATCTATCTATCTATCTATCTATCTATCTATAAAGACAGCACTTTCTATATTATGCCTTTTTAATACCTTGTGACGTTTTTTGCGATTTCATATCTAATTAAGCTATAATTTTTCTTATTTATTCAATTACGTTTTTTATCATATTTCAATTACCAACTCTATACCATTGCAACTCAAGTCTTCAGGCAAATTTTAACATCTGACTAAGCTATATTGACATAAACAGTTATCATATTCTAAAACAAAAATAAATTCCAAATGATAAATATTTCAGATGACATTATTTTAAAATTTCATTTGAATTTGAAATAATACATATTTTATTATCATGTAATAAATCGCCTTGATATATATTTAAACGCATTTTAGACAAAATTTAATTGTATTTTAAAAAAAAAACACATTTAAATGTATTTAATTTTCACTGTTTTTCCCCCAGAGCGTGTATGATTTATTGCCGATATTTTGTTTTAAAAATCATACTTATTTATCAATTGCAAGCGTTAGACATTAAAAAACAGCCTTCGCAATACATTCACTGGTATACATGTAGTTTTATCAATTTGCAGCATATACTTGACAACATCCGTTTATTGAAAAAACTTTTCACCTGAAACAACCTTTACTAACCTGCTTGAATCATTACCTGAAATCAATAAATTAGTCATAAAATTGATATGAATCATAACTGGTATTACTAATTTAAATTACAGCTAATTAATCAATGTTTACCCGTACTTATCTCAAAACACAATGGTTTAACATTTTAAAATTTCAGAATGATGTTGAATCCTTTAAAACTACGCAAAAGCGGAAATTTATTGAGGTTTTTCCGAAGATTATTTCCAATTAACACACAAAATATGTTTTATATATGTAAAAAAGAAAACATGCAGATTACATGACAATATTTTATAACAATTGAACACTTAGGGTCATTGTCATGTTTGACGAGCGCCGAATACATCGACTTAACACTGTTTGATGTGAGTAATCCAAGAGCAACTTGATTTCAAGTTTAGAGGTCGATAAATCGAGAGTTTGTCTCTTCATCACTTTTTGTAATCTATGAAAGTATTCAAAATATACTTTTTATGTATCAGTTTTCAAAGTTGTTTTTACAATGCTTTTTTTTTGGATCATGAGTTGGACATTGACCGTTATGTTTGTTTTTGTATGCCTATAAAAGATCTTCATTTTCTGTTTTTTTGTTTTTGTTTTTGTTTTTGTTTTTTTTTTTTTTTTTTTTTTTTTTTTTTTTTTTTACTGTTCTGAGCCGTTCTAAGCCATACCTGTATCATTATACCTGTTGTAAAACCGAGTCGAGTCTAAAATTTAGTGAAAACCTTGTCATTGAGATGATGTTTTCATTTGTCCTGTATGATGGCGGTTTAAGTTGGGTTGATTAGCTTTCAATGTTGTATTTATTAATTTGGTTTAAACCGATTAAGTGAACAATGTTGCTTGTACATAAATCTGATCCCGAAACTAATTGTCAAATGCGGTTCTTAATAGCACACTTAACGTTGTCTTGTCATTATATATGTGCGGATTTGGAGTGTTGTAAATAGAATAACTAATAAGGTAATGAGTAATAATATCTGTGGCGAAATGGGTTCTTGAAACATAGAAGGATTTACAGCATGTCATATTTTAACAAATTGACAATTTGAAAACATTTTAACAGGAATTTTGATGCAATTCATAAACTACGGCTCAAATTGTGAAAAAAGAAGATAATAAATAAAGAAATATTGCATGTAATGGTCGTTTCTAAACATTTGTAACTACAACGACGAATTTTATTACTAGTTCAACTTTATTTACACCGCATCTATTGTGTATAATAAGTTTTCGTATATATATTTCTACCTTTATCATAAGTATTCAAAAAGGACGTAAAATAGTCGAAGAATCGGTGGCTGCAGCATTTTGGGGTTACATATCATCAAGTAGCTACTGGCTACTTGCAACAAAATTTGCAAGAGCAACAACACAGAAATGAAAGTCTGTCTATTGAGCCGATTCAACAAGAAATTTAATGCGCATTTAAGGAACTACTGAAGGGGTAGATTGAACCGACAAATATTACTTAACCGCACCATAATTTACCCTTTATATCTGATGTTCGTCTACATTTGGGAGTGAAATTATCTTGCCCTTTGTATTTTGCTCTATTTCTAAACCTTTCTATATACTTTCGTCTATAGATACGTTTTGATCATTTTTCTTGTATACATATTAAAGGTCCAAAAAAACGTTACTTTTTACGACCAGCGTATTTGAAAAGTCCATTAATTATAGCGATTCTAGGAAGATTAAAAGCATGATATGAATACTAATGCTATTTTGTTGCTACTTTTTCCAATAAGCTTAAAAGTTTATTAAAATAGACCACAGACAGATGTTCACTCATACCTCTTTTTACAGTATGTAGAGTCTAAACTGCACGTGATATAAATGTTAATTCTCTACGTCGTTTTCTAGTGATATTCCATTCCAAAGAATAAACCAAACTGTTCTGTAATGGCTAGAAAAGTATTGATTGAGATACAGATTTGTTACTTAATTACAATTGAATTAGGTACATGTACATTGTATAATGATATCTCCATTGTTTTTTAATTATAACTGACTTTTATCGCAATAAATGCATATTTAAGTAAGTTTCTTAAGAATTGTTAAAATGAATGATCTTCAAGTAATAAAGAAAGTTATAGTTGCTATTGTGATGACATTTCTTAAAAAAGTATGTTTTCAAGGTCAATTATCATGTTATTGTGTAAAACATTAACCTCGCTCGCTCTTAATTTATTGGTAATTAAACGGAATGTTTCCCTCTGTAATGATGTTTTCTCTTTGTTCCTAACTAAATAAATAAATGATCATTTTTTGAAATTTTAATTTTTTTAATAACTACCCTTTCTTTCTATCTATCTATCTATCTATCTATCTGCTTTTTTAATTGATACAATTCAAAAGTTACACAAATCAATATTAATACTACAATTCAAAAGAATAAATGTCAATTTTATGATCATGATCCACATAAACTTTATCAATTGTTTACGTTCTAAGATGGTTAACAACCGTTTAATTTTAATGATTGTTGTAACTTGCATAATATCTGGATTTTCTTAACACAGTTTTTTTTAATTTTAATCTTTGTTATCTTGTGTGTTTGAAATTATGATGCTAATAACACATCAATTTTAAGGTGCTCTCATTGATGTTAATGAAAAGCATGTCTTAATTCTCATTTTATTATTCAACATCAAATTGGTTCAAGTCTTTAATTGAAGTCAGTGTTAAATTATCCTCAGTTTATTGATAAATGAAGGAATTTCTTCTCTATTTCAGGATCTATTCAGACCCTTTCTTTGTCACTGTTGTACATGTATATCCCATCGCTTTTAGCACTGTCAGTAACGAGACGTTTAAGCTTATTTATAAGCACACATACAAAGGTTGTCTGCCACCAACTTTTAAAGCATTGAAGACAGAACGGAAGTATTCCTGGTTGTAATTACATTTCTCCTATCCAATAAATCTCGTTAGTTAAAATTCAGACAGTATTTTTTATTTCCAGTACAAAAGTAATTTTCCAAAACAAACTTAAATATTTAAGACATCGTTGATGATAACGTAAAATGATATATGTGATATATATACTAAGATATTCCAAAATATTGTATAAAATTATTAACTCATTATAACATTGTATATCACACAATACTTGCAATGTAACTTTCAAAGGCGTTTATCATTTCCATTTCTCAGACCAAACAAAAGAGGGTTCCGTAAGGATGATTGTTTAATGTGTGCCACCTCTGTGGATTCAACCAAGGCTGACTGAAAGTAAAAATGTGTTTTTTTCTGGTTGTAATTTAACTGGTTGGCTCGAAATCAGTACAATAAAGCGAATATCTGAGGTATTTATCTGTGACAATACAAAAGAGCGTGTTAGTCAGACGTGTGCACTATTCTAAAGCAGCCCAAAAACACTTGCATAAACTGAAGGTTTACGTGAAATTCTGTTTAGATTAGTCCATCAGATTATTAAGAAAACAATCCCCACATGGATAGCTGAAAAACTGCAGCATTCAAACAACCAAATTAGTTAAGCATTTCCTCTATAAATGGAAATTGTATTCCAATTGATACAGATTAATACAGATTAATATAGTATTAACACAAGACCAACCCCCTCCTTTAAGGATCTTTAAGGATCCTTAAAGATCCTTAAATATGTCCTTAAAGATCCTTAAAGAGGCCTTAAAGCCTCCTTAAAGCCATTCCATCTTTAAGGATCTTTAAGGGACCTTAAAGGACTCTTTAAGGACATATTTAAGGATCTTTAAGGATCCTTAAAGATCCTTAATGGAACTGAAATTTTAAGGATCTTTAAGGAGGCTTTAAGGATCCTTAAAGATGTCTCATCATGAAAAACTCAATTTTTTTTTAATTATTAATGTAACGATGGCTATTATATTCATTCAGTTAAAAAGTATGATTTGTTTTTAGTATATTTTGAATTTTTATAGTTTATACAACATAGGAGACATAGATAATGCTTGTCTGAATTCTGGTTTCTACATTAAGTTTTTGTAGAGGAGCCGTATGTCTTATCCTAAAAATACCTGTTTCTTAATTCATAACTGAATTAGATAAAAATGTGCAGTTTTCACAGTTTAGATAAACAACCCGTATTTAATCAGATCGGCAGTAAGCATAAGTAATTAACGGTGTTTGTTAATTGTATACAGCAGTACTTGTTTGATTATCGATCCCAGGTGATTTCACGCGCGGTTTTTGACTTTGATGTGCAGTTTCTTATCTAGGTAGGAGATCACTATGAAGTCAAATAACATGTTGAAAATGATTACCTAACCCTGAACTCTGGGTGTTGAAAATAAAGGTGTGTTTTTGGAAGTGATTTTAAGAGACAATTTTAATATTAAAATATTAAAACATACATTAATTAAAGAAATAAAAGTAATCGCAAAATAATCTAAGCATGTCTTATATTTTATTTTATTTTATTTTATTTTATTTTATTTTTTGGTGGGGGGTAGTGTTATGCATATATGCAAATAAAGCATGAGAGAGAGAGAGAGAGAGAGAGAGAGAGAGAGAGAGAGAGAGAGGGCACATTTTAGTGTCTTTGAATTGACATATATGGAACTCATTACTGACATATGATGATATCGGATTTCGAATAATTTCAATTCCTAATGAAAAAGAGTTGGTAAAGTAAATATTTAGAACAAAATAAGAACATTAGGGAAAAGGTTATTCTTTTCAATTATAAACAAGTTATGAAGTGAACATATTGAAGTAAGAAACCAGCCACAGAAGATAACCATTAACTGACAAACTTTACCCAGTTGGATGTGAATTTCTGCAGCCAAGATGGAGTGCAGTGGAATAACGTCGATAACCTCTCTCTCTCTCTCTCTCTCTCTCTCTCTCTCTCTCTCTCTCAATGTATTCATTTCCCCATCTTGTTGTCTCTCTAAATTAGTTTGCACTGAACCCCCCCTCTCTCTCTCTCTCTCTCTCTCTCTCTCTCTCTCTCTCTCTCTCTCTCTCTCTCAATGTATTCATTTCCCGATCTTGTGTCTCTCTAAATTAGTTTGCACTGACCCCCCCCCTCTCTCTCTCTCTCTCTCTCTCTCTCTCTCTCTCTCTCTCTCTGTGAAACACAAGTGGATACTCTCTCTTTCCCTCTCTAAAATATTCAGTTTCCGCTACCCCCTTCCCTCTCTCTCTCTCTCTCTCAGCATATTCAGTTCTTTATATCTCGTTCTTTAAAATATTTAGTTTCCGCTGATGCCCCTTATCTGTCTCTCCCTCAATGTAATCAGCTCTCTCTCTCTCTCTCTCTCTCTCTCTCTCTCTCTCTCTCTCTCTCGTACATTGAATTCTTGACTTGCCCGTAAATGAATTTTAAAAAAACAGCTTTCCCTTTCTATATATTATATTTTTGACTATTATCTCTTTCTGTATTTAATTCGCAACTTGACGGTGAAAAATAGGTAATCCCTCCACACACACACACACACACACACACACCGGGAATTTCTGAATGATATTACTAGTACCTTAGTATATTATGTGTACTGCAGATTCCAGAAAAAAAATTACTGTTAATTTTTTTTGGTTGAAAAATAGACTCGGAAAGACCATATTTATTTATTTATTTTATCTATCTATCTATCTATCTATCTATCTATCTATCTATCTATCTATCTATCTATCTATTTATTTATCTAGTTATTTATTTTGGACATTATGGCCAATTATTTAATTTATGGCCAATTATTTAACTTAAAAGCTGTTTGTACAGTTAACATACTGTTTCTTCTGTATCAATAACATCTCTAATTATTACATATAAATAATAATAATTTTCAAGTAAAAGGAGTTAGAAAGAACAGATGTCATCAACATTATTTAATTAAGTGATTAATACACTTGATCATCAAACACCATCTTGCTGATTGATGTTAGATATACAAGTATATTACAGGTAAATTTTGGAATGCATTCCTATCAACACATATTTTATCTAATGCAATTAATTAAAATTCTATATATAGATAAAAATGATGACTGCAGCAAATTATATATGAAATTTTTATAAAAATAGATAAATAAAATTAATTTGATCCTTTTTTGTAAGAGATATTTTAAAAGAAATATAAAAAAATTTTCACAATAAATGTCCACTTGCTTTCTTTCAGTCACGTGATCTCATTTGCATATTGTTAGAGACATATTTTATAATTATCATCCTTAGGATCATCTCTAACATAGCCACATAGGTAAGGTGATGGACTCTTAACTTGAAGGACCAGTGTTCGAATCCCAGCGAGAGCGGATAACAGATGAAAATTTTAATGATAAAATTTCTTGTAATTTCTATTAAATTAATTAAAATTCGATCACACTATAGACTGTAATATAAAAATAAAATAAAAGAAATAAATTTAAAAACTTGAGATTAAAAATAATGTAAAGAAAATAAATTTATTTTCACTTTATTTTTTCAAAATTAATAATGCAATAGTTTTTTTTAAAATAATATTTTAAAAAGATAATGATAAAAATAACATTTTATTGCTTTTTTAAAAAAAAAAAAAAAAAAAAAGGAAAAATATAAATTTATCCTTAAAGATCCTTAAAGCCTCCTTAAAGATCCTTAAAATTTCAGTTCCATTAAGGATCTTTAAGGAGTCCTTAAAGACGCCTTAAAGGAATATTTAAGGATCCTTAAAGCCCCCTTAAAGATCCTTAAAGGGACATTTAAGGCAGGTTTAAGGAGGCTTTAAGGATCCTTAAAGATGCCTTTTCATCATGTGTAACAGATTTGTTTCTAAATCATAAGTGAGATAGATTTAATCCCCTATAAAAGCATTTTTTCTTGTAAAGCCATCCCTCACAATGGAGAGATTTATTCTTTAATGGTGATTGAGGTTATGATAACGAATTAATCTCGAGATAATAAGAAAATAAACAGGTCTTATTTTAATAAATAGTTGTACACCTTGTAGATGCTTTTTATTTGCATTGAAAAATAGAATAGAGAATTAATTAATTTAATTTTATTTTATTTTATTTATTTTAACTAAAGACAAAGCACCAAGAGAAATGGGACAAACATTTATACCTTTTATGATATGTTTTGCTTGATTCTATCAAATATTTAAAATGTTGTAGTTGTTAATAAAAGTGAAACCAATGAATTATCTCTGAGTTTTATTTAAAATTAAAAAGATCCCTTCACTTTGAGTCTTATAAGATTGATTGATTGATTTAATTGGGTTATACGTTCCAGTCAAGATCATTTCACTTATATTGAGACGTCACCAGCTATAAGTTAATTGGAAGGAATTTGGATCTTTGCAGATCGCATAGGGCAATGTACAGGAAGGGTTATTAAACGTGCAAGCCTGCCCTGACGTGGGACATCGGTTATTAAGGTCTCATCCTAAGGACCTCGTGACTTTTATTTCTAAATGCCGAGTGCTTGGCGAAAGAACAGTGACTACCGATTTCAAGTCATAGTCATAGGCCCAACCCCCACATTCGAAACGAGCACTCCACCAACTGAACTATCGTAGTGGTGAGTCTTGTATGAAATGATTTTTTTAAATGAAGCATTTAAACTTTCTATAATGCATATGCTCAACAACTATCTGCCAACATAGATTTACGTTTGCTCTTAATCAATAAAAACACAGAACGGAAGTACTTCCTTTTGAAATGTCGTTTCTTTTTTGTTCCTATCTAGTTCGTTATCCTGATGCTTGACAGTGCTTAATGGATCTCGGTATTGACAAATATTTGTTTCGTGTGCAAATTTGTTTCACATCAGTGGAACCAGTACCTGCTCATTTAAATTGAATAAAACATCAAATCATCTCTATATATCATGTTATTTACAATATGTCTTTGCCATAATCATTCAGGGCTTTAAAACAGTTTAATTAAAAATGGATAAACATTGCAAACATTGCAAAATGTAGAGGAAAATAAAACAGTGTATCATGACATATAACTTGAAGAACTGGCTGGTAATGGTTTGATGTCCCGTTTGTTTATACTAAGAAAACTAAAGTTAAAAGGTGTAAATAAGAATCCCAATGTCTGTCTGTTTTGTTACAATTCGTGTCCGTTAGATTATGTCTATATCTATTTGTGGATTTTGATCAAACTTTGTATAAATGTATTTAAGATAAGACGATGAGGTGTGCTCAGTTGTTGGCTGTGTTGATTAAAGACAAGACACTAAGTGAAATAGAAATGGTAGGCTCGAGGATATTTCGTTATCAAAGACAGTCCATTTATTTACATTTGTACGACTTTTGTGTAAACAAAAGTTCTTGCACAAGGTGTTATATACTGAAAATAATAAAAAAGACAGTTCAATATATTTGTATATAATCTTTATTTTCCCAACATGCCGATATGTCGATAATCATGTGATGTGATTTATTAAATAACCTTTAGTGAGCTGTTTTTTTTTTTTTAAATTTTATAATATATATATATATATATATAAATCGCTTTTAGTTATTCTGTTTTTGTTTGTTTTGGTTTAAGCTATTCCCAAGTACACATTATTCAACATCATTTTCATTTTTTCTTTTGTAAACAGTGTTAACAGCCAAAGAACCCTAGAATTCAATTTCTTCAAATATAAATCACGTTGTCCTGTTGAAGAAAGATAGCCGTCTTAATTGCAATTTTAGCTAAGCCGTTTACAAGTAATTCCCACAATGTTAGGAATTTGTGATGTTGGATAAAATTCTTTATTAGATACATGTGCTGAGTGTATATACATGACATCCTAATATCAACAAGTAGTAACTGAACATATCTTAACTGTCAGATAAGTCGAAGAAATGTATTAAAATCAATCTTCGTAGTTTAATTGAATTATTTAAAGTAATATCTGTAGATTCGTGTTTATTGATCATCAAACAAAATAAATAGTAGACAGAGTTACTTAGTGTAAGTCTGGGTCATTGTCGATGTATATGTAAAGATGCATTAAGTTTTTCAATTTTCTGAATTTTTTTTTTGATTTTTTAAAAATATATCTTTTTTTTAAAAAAAAAAAAAGAAGATATCCTGTAACCACGATCCGTGAGATTCATTTTCTAAAATTTCATTTCTTTTAGCTGTAAATAAACGGAATCCTCTGACCGGTTGGTCAATGTTAAACAATGGTAATTATTAGCTTGGAGCATGCGCAAGGATGTACGGAAAAACCCATGAATCGAAGGTGAAACATGACAAATTGCATTAATTGTCCGTAATTAATATCCAGATGTATTTGAAATGGTGTTATGTATCCCTCTCTAAGTCACAAATGACAAATTCAACGAAGTTCTGTGTTCAATTTATCGCATGTCACCGTTTCTAAAGCTGTGCTTTAATGACCCGGGTTTTGATGACGTAACCATGTTCTAATATTAGATCCTAAATGCTGCATCTCACTGGGTAATTACTGTAATTTCTGTATTTATTCGAGCTTTTATCGTTGAATCAAATGTAACATTGTTCATTAGGAACAACATTAATTAAATTAGCAACGTTTTAATTTTTTCTTTAGAAACTTAATGCAGCTTTATTGTGTCCAGGTACATGAAAAAAAAGTCAAGTCAAGGAAAAAAAATTTTAAAAAAATTGAAGGTACTCGTGTTAAGTACATTTAACACATTCTTCGAGATTCGAGATTCTTAAATTTTGAAAGTTGACATCTATGGAATAATGAATCTGTTAAAAGCATATTTCACTAAAAGACGGGTGAATAAGGCGATTGATAAGTGTTTATGGATCATTGATTATAAAATGGATGGGATAGTTCAGGGTTTTTAAATAATTTTATAACAGTCGTTGGTGCTTGTTCAAAGTCGATTAATATTGTATGTTTTGCCTTGTCTAACTTCGTCATGGTGCCAAGTCCTTGTTTCACTGTTGCAAATGAATTTCTTTTGGTCTCGAAATGAACTTAGATGATGTGCATGTGGATGTAATTGTAACCTACTGTGTAAAATGTACGTCACTGCTTAAATGTTATGGCATTAAAGCTAACGGGTTTAAATTTGAATAGTTGTTAACTGTTCTAACTACATATGTGACATATTTTTGAAATTTACTATACTTTATCTTAATATACGCTTACAGTTATAAACCTAGCTATTAATGACAGTACGGAATCTATTATAGATTCAGATCATTTATTAAAAAGGATAGGGGCGCCTAATCACCTACTATGAATGTACTATGGGCATTGAAAGCTTCCTGACCCACTTGTTAAATAGGCCCATTGACAACTTGTTAGCATTTAATAATTAAGTTACAGTTTTGGTATCGTACAATATACGAGATTTATATCAATTTAAAATCATCGAGTCATTTTTTGCCTTAGACTATCTCGAATCTTTCTAGAATATAACGTAGTTAGGTATTATAATTTAGAATATTTATTCTGCTAAACTTCAGGAGCAAAATGAATTAGACAAAAATTACAGTTACCGTTTGCAATTATGTGATAAAATATCATGAATGCCACACAATACAGTGATATCTCGATAACATACAGAAATTACAATGTAACTTATACATAATATGTGAAATCGATTTGCCATGGGGATTTTAGTACTTGTGGCTAATGATTTTTATACAATATGCTCATATTTTAACAACGTATGGTGTGTTGGTTAACATTTTCAACTGACCTAAGAAAACTAATGGCGTTATATTATGAGAAGACTATAAAAGCAAACTGCGACCATTAAAATGTTCATACATTTCCGAATATAAAATGCAGAGCATGTATCTTTAAATAAAACGTATGATAATCTTTATCTTTTTTCAATCATTTTTTCATGAATATTTTCCAAAAATGACCAGCATTTTTAAAGTAACAGCTCTAAATTTTTTTAAAAGATAACGCATCTGGTAACAATGTCCTGAAATATCACAGAAAAGTACATCTAATCCGGCATAAATAATGCTTTGGGTTAAAAAAAAAAACGTCTATTAAGTTTCAAATGAATCTCTTCTCGACGTTTTTCTTGCCATTTCGTGTTTGGTAACTAAAATCTCCGTGTTTGCGATTTATTTATAGTTTTGATGTACAATAGTTGGTTAATATCATTAATTACATGCAGTTTATTTTTATGTTAAAAATTGAAATACATGTGCAAGACTTTGATTTACAAAAATATTGATAGTTTTTAAGATTTCTTTGAAAATTTCAATCAATCATAACAGTTTTTCAAAAAAGTTTTTTTTTTTGAAATATTTTACTGAATTTCTTTTTACTAAATTCATACGTAACTGAAACTATACTTACATGTACAAACCAATGATAACCGATAGGGTGCCCGGACTTTCTAGTTGAACATATATACATGTATGTATATATATAGTCGCAAAAAATGAAACGAAAATGCAACAGAACCACTAAACAATAGATATGATAAAATGAAATAAAGAAATAAAGAGAGAAGAAAAAAGTAAAAATTTTGTGATAAAACATTTCTTCATCATGTTTGATGCAAACTAATTACACAAAAGACTTTCTGACCAAGTGATTCAAACTGATTCCATAAAAGTTTTTCTGTCCAGTTTTGTTTTCAGTGAGTGTCGATAAAGGGAAGACTAAAGGTATACGATTTACTCTAAACTCTATTAGTGCATCACATGATAATTTTCACAATACTGATTGGTCAACTGCATGAGGTCTATTCCATATAGTTGCTGGCATTTTTGACAACGACAATAGTACTCTTCACGGCATGGTACTATTGTTTTTCCAGATGCATACTATACCCCGGCGCGTGCTACCTTAGAAACGGTTTCTCACCCTTGAAGAGTCCGCTATTTGTCATTAACAAAATACCTAATGTTGCAGATATGAATATAGGATATGATAAAGCAAGATATAAATTTTGAATTCCATGCGCAGGCACGGACACTTTACTCCCAAGACCTGAGTGAAAACATAATGTATAAGTATTGATTACAGGAAGGTCTACTATTTTCCGTGCGATCTTCAGTAGTAATAAAGATGCAATACATAATAATTGAAACTGTAATTCTATTAAAACGTATTAATACACTTAGTGATCTGTAAAAATTGAGCTAAACAGAGACATTTTAAAGTAAAAGTTTCTTAAGTATTTCATCAATGTCGAGGATAATTTTAGTAATTATGTACTCTTTTTCTAAATAATTTATATGTCATGAACTTCATCTGGAAAATTGGCATTCGAAAGGTGCCAAAAATTTCATCAAAAGCGAAAACATAACAGGCATTTTTCAATTTCCAAAGTAATTTCAAAGTTGAAAATGAACAGATAGATAATGAACGTTGGTAGCTGACATAAGTATTTATTCATTAAAAGCTCGCAAAGTTCAGCATAATATTTACCTTACACCTGATATACCTGACATTTCGGTCTCTGACAAATGATTTGCGCGAACTAAACTGATGTTAACCCTTATTGAAGTACCGGTTTGAAGTCATTACCTCCGCGGATATGAATTAGGAACATATGCTCTTACATATACAAAATTACCCTATATATTTAACAAACTTTTAGTGTAAGGAGATTACGCAATATTCACGAAAAGCCTCATTCCATTACGAATATCACCAACTACAAACATTTCTTTTACATTTCTTCATTAATATATTTGTTCCTTCCAGAACATTCTGATTGATAAAAAATAAACACAACTTCTTCTTCTTCTTCTTTTTTTTTTTTTTTTTTTTTTTTTTTTTTTTTTTTTTTTTTTTTTTGTCGTTTGGTAAAGTATAACTTTTTGAATATTGCAAATATCTACCAACTATTATTTAATAGGGGAGGTGTTTTTCACAGTTAAACCGTTTGTACCTTTCGTCAAATTCATTACTTGTATCAAAAGACTGATCGTTTGAATGTGCTTATTAAACGAGTATTGCCCGAAGGCCTGGATGGTGATCATTTTTGTTGTAGCTATTCGTAGACATTAAATGATTGAGGAAACTTGTCTCGATGCCAAATTGAAATGCCACCTTCAGCGGTGCAATAACTTATTGTTTTACAAAGTAAAGTCACCAAAAATTATGACACATACCAACACGCCTTTGGATATCTATACATACAAGAAACTGATCATAATAATACCATCTTTTTACGAATATGCATTGTACATTGAAATACTTCTTTGTTTATCGAACATATGCACAAGTGATAGAAAAAAAAGAATTGTATAATTTAACAGCAGAAAAGGCTAATCTAAATTAGAACCGTGTTATCATGTAAAACATACGATCATGATATTTATATAAATTAAACATTTAATTGACATTCCCATGGTTCCTTATGTTGCGTGTTATACATCGTAAACGTCACGTGTTTCCTGACATAAATACACCATGTAGGTAGTAATAATAAATATTTAAACATAACACCAAAAAATAATAAACATGTTCAAGGAGAGAGAGAGAGAGAGAGAGAGAGAGAGAGAGAGAGAGAGCAAAGAATTCAAATTAAATAACAAGTACCTCAAGGCAAAAATCGACAAGATAATAGTTTGACTTTCAGACGCTTGTCACTTACGCATTCAGTGTTATACATTATAGATTTAAGATGATCAAGACGTTTTGGCCAAGGCTTAATTTGAATCATATATGCATGCCGTAAAACTACTTTATTTCATATTTAAAGCTAGCATCAAAAGAAAAATGTATCAAATCCATATCTTGTATTATTAATGTATTTGTGCTTAATTCAGATTTATATTCGGATCAATGTAATTGATTACTTCCTCCTTTTTTATAAAAAAAATTCGTCATCTCTTCAGGATCTTACATCAAACAAATCAAACAATATCCGAATCGTTGTTCAACTTATGAAATAGAATAAAGAATCCTACAAGAAAACCGGATTTTAGCCTCAGAAAAGACAATTAAAACTACAAATATGATGATGATGATGATGGAGTGAGGTTCTGCATTCATACGGACATAACAAAAATGTAACTTTTTTGATTGTCAATCATTAAATTAGACAGCGCTGAAAGCACTGCATTACAAAACATTCTAACTTGTTTTCATTTAATTGGCGATAGTTGAATTAAATAGCGTTTGAAATACCTAGCTTATAGGGTATGAATATCAATTATCATTATAAAGAACTTTTCCCTTTTCATCGTAAAAGCTGTTTTAAGGTTTTTTATATTTGTTTCCATTTGTAATTGATGGGCAACATTTTAAATTATGAGGTAATTCTATACTAATGGGTACCAATGTCAGAGATCTTTATAAAGAATATGAATATGAAGATTGTTGATTTTGTGTTGCTAAATCTGATTTTTATTTTCTTAATATAAACCTAATATTAATTTCATTAGTCAAATAAATATCATTTTTAGCTTCATTTTCTGATATCAAATACAAATAATTACGTTAAAGAAAATAAAATCGTGTTAATTTGACTTTGTTTAATAAACCGTGGGTGCAAGCTGAAATCTTAGATTTATAATTAGCGATAACATGAAAAAGATAAAAACTGAATAAGACGTACAATAACAGAGTTTTTTATTATTATTATTATTATTATTATTATTATTATTATTATTATTATTATTATTTTTAAGTCTTTATTACACACAAACAAATCAATTAAAGCCCTCCCCATCGTCTTGCAAATAGAAGAGGCTGAATATTAAATATTTAGCAAATATCCAAATGGTTTGTCTTTCAAAATCTTTGAAGGTCGCGAGGTTTCGTAGCCTTGTTTTGAAAATGGAAGGTGTCGGAAAACAAACACCAGGGAATTTGAATCGAATTCTCAAATCATCGGCGATGCCATCTTAAAATATATAAATGTTTTTTTTTTTTTTTTTTTTTTTTTTTTTTTTTTTTTTTTTTTTTTTTTTGAAGACGATCGCGCTTTCTAACTTCTCTACAGTTCCACTTAAACTTAAAGTCTGAAGCGAAATGAGGGGCGTTCCTTCCGACACCAGTTGGTATCGGAAAATACCGGATTTTTTTTTTTAAATACAAAAATTCTGACCCTACATACAGCCTCAAAGCATGAAGTGTGTTAGGACCAGAGGAAATTCCTACAAAGTTGAAGGAAGGATCCACATATATATCACAGTCGCATAAAAAAATACGAGTCGTGCTAGCGCCCTTGTATTTACAAGTATTATATAAGTAATTGAAAATATATTTTATTGTTGGTTTGATTAACTCAGCCTGTCTGATAAATTACTTGATATAATACTGTAGTATCCTATATATCATACATTTTTGTTCTCCATTCAAGCTGCTACCAAGCAATAAAAATTTTGAATCATAAAAATCAATGATACTAATAATAAATTATTATACAAAATATTATCAATGGTTTGATACATATTAGTTTTTTTCAGCTAACTAGTATTCAATATTACAAAAACACACACATATGTTTATATATGTCTTACTGAAAGAATAGAAAACAAATACAAACTATTATATGAAATAAGTTTTTTCAGACATATTTCTGATTACAAATTGAAAACAGTATTAAAAACATGCAAATTGCATTGAAATATGCCATAAAATAACACAAAACATTTAAAAAAAAACGTAGACGAACGCAGATACTTCGCTGTCTATTTATCACACTAGAAACCAATTTATTCTTACATTGTCCTCTGACTACCTAAAGATGATATATGATCTTTTACTCTCCAGATAAACTGTGGGCAATCCATTCACATTTTCTAATAATTTCTATGGTATTATTTTAGTATTCTACTTATCTTCAAGTTTCTACTCTTTTCAATAGCTGATAGGTTTCAATGAGAATGAAGTATCTTAAATGGTTCGTATCAAACGTTTCATTCAAACCACACCTTTTGCATACACCGACGTTATGACAACATTGTTACTTACAATCGTCGGGTAATATTGATGCTGTTCAGGTATTCATAAAGTGACTTAACCGTCCTAAATAATTATTTCATTTATCTGTTTAAAATATTTCCAATGTTTTCTAAATTCTCACATTGAATATCCATCGATTTTGCCAAACAGTGAATAAAAAAAGTAATTAAAGTTATATGCAAGAACTTAAATAAGTCATATCTCGGTTTCGATCCAATACTTGTTATGGCAAGTTACTAAAAATTATTGAAATGTTGCATTTTTACTGTATGCTTAATCATTTGTTCAAGTCTTATTTCAATGCTTTTTTTAAACCTAAATGAGCTATGACAATCAAACAATTGTTCTTTTCTAAGTGCAGCATTGCTTTTTACTGAAACATCATTAGTTGTCATTAGATATACATTTAAAAGTTATTAAGTTCACCATACGCATTTCGAATACTAACAAAAATTCATCATTTATCATGCATTAAAACCAGTTTGGCCATAAAATGATAATCAGTACTCTTAATGTATGCACTGATAAAGGAAATTTTAACGTGAAAAAAAAAAACATTGCCAATGAAAAAGGCCGAAGCTACCAAAAACAAGGAACACTAAACATGAGCAGTCAAAAAATACAAAAGGAAACGCTCATCATATGAACACCGCTTGTATAACTCACAAAAATTGTTGAGGCGCAATTTGCATGTAGTAAATATATATTTACTGTAGTTTAACCAATCGTATTGGTATAATTATTTGTTCAAATCTTCACATTGATGATGTTTTGTAACTTAAATGAGGCATGGCTATAGCGGAGGCGGTAGTCCTTTACACCTGTTTTTAAGGCTACAATTAGTTATCGAAATATAAAAAATAATAGACCAGTAATTGTTTATAAGTAGAAAACAGAGTGCCTGAAAAATACGCTTTTGAAGGAGATTGCATTGTTTTGCAACTTCTTTAATGAATTATCCTATGATTAGATTTCTAACTTAGATAGCAATACCGGCTTGTTTGACAATTTGATGAATAAAACATACCTCAATTCCCAATATATTGATACGCCATGTGTGTATAACAAACAGGTTAAACGAGGTTTAACGGTGAGAAATTATTAACTCTCATACAAAGATACACAAAAATGTTGTACTCGCACTCGAAAACGTTTTACCTCGCCGAAAAAGAGATGTGATGACATTTTTCTTATTTTGTGTGCCTAAGTTGCAACTTCCATAAATGAAGCAAAGATATAAAAGTATAAAATTGCTATTTACTATGATTTCGTGCGTTCTTTTCTCATAGATGTTCGACTTTCAGTTATTTTCAGTGTATCACTTTGACATCGTAAAGAGCTCCCGACGTGTATATTATGCTAAGGGCGCTGTTCCTAATATTGCTAGCAAAAACAGGTGCATAACAATTTTCAAAGATTCTTTTAAGGAAAGAAGTGTCAAATTAGTTAAGACACAACAAGAGCCCCTCACTCTGTTGGTTTGAACCCGTAATCAGTTAGAGGAAAGGGTATTTTCCGTATCAAATGTCCTTTTTGGTTGGTTCGGAAAAAGTAAACAGACTAAGTAGTCTAACATATTTGTCTGTTGCAATACGAAGATGAACTAGCATTCAAAAAGTGGCCATGACTGCGCACTAGTACAAAGCAAATTAAAATACTTGCACAAATTTACATATTACATGGTCTTGCTTTTTAATTAATCCTTTAGATTAATAAGGATTAATTAAATCGCCTTGTCACGAATTACTGAATCATTGTTGATGTGACGTTAAACAACTGTCAACAAACCATTCAAAAATGCTCTTGTGCACTTTTTCCAATTCAGATGTGATAAAAGATTCATCTTGTGCAACAATTTTTTCAAAGACTGAGAATAATGGAAATGCTATAATTCTTTGTTTGAATTGTTACTGCAATGAACTATATAACTCTTAAACATTGACGGATGGAGAGGTGTCTATATGTCAACTTATAACGTAATACATTAATTTGAAATCTATGTCGAGAGCTCCCAAGAGCTAAAATCGGTGTATCTATACAAATACTTCTTTCAAGAAGTTATACATATTAACAGCTAGGGTTCTTCCGGTGTTTGTATAGTTACATAACTAAAATATATCAAAACAATGCTGAGAGTGTGACAACATATCTGTCTTGTTTAAGTAATATTAAATAACAAAAACATTTTAAAATTCTTTTAGTCCAGCAGAAATATTTAATAATTTTCAACAACATTGAACAGTGATTCAACCAATTCATAATTTAATATCAAGATGTACAAGTCAAATAATATTTCATTTTACAAAAGAAATTATATATACAGCATTATAACTAGATATACATATATACAAAACAATTATTAACTGAAAAGCTTAAACAATATTTTTACATTATACCAAATTCTAATATCTTGGCAGTTCTGAAATGAAATAAGACATTTCGAGCATGTCGCATTGAATATGGCGTGTTTTCAAGCCATATAAAATCGTTACGTTAAATTTAGTAATATTATTCAACAAATACAGCGAGGTCAAATCAGAATCACAATTTTTAGGATCACGACAAGTTTGTAAACAACAATTTAGTTGCCTGAGGATTAAAAGAACTCCCAAAAGGTTAGTTAAAACAGCTGGAGTTTTGACAGATTTGTTAAAAATTCATAAACCAATTTTAGAGTAAAGCATGGAACAGTTGTATCGGCTAAGCTAGTTAAGCGGATTCAGCTAAATAGAAGAAGATAATGTCAGATATGTCAGATTTGAAATGATACTGTAACAAATCACGCATAGTTATGAACACAGAATGAGGTAGCAAGTTTTAATTATTTTCTATAATTATGACATTTACCCAAATAAGGGTCCAGAATTATCTGAAGTGACAAATAACATTTAAAGTAAACAGAGATATAAATGCATCAGTACTTTACAGAATATATATGTTAAACATAGAAGACTGAATAGAAAAATTTACTTCTATTCTGAAACAGAATCGCCTTAAAGGTACATGTATGTAGAGTCAAGTTATATCCGTTCATTATAACCATTTGTATTATTTGTATGTGTATGGAAAAAAACGAAAAAAGTATCAGCTAGATCTCCTGCAACCACGTGTAAAAATATGTTTTTCTAAAAAAAAAAAAAAACAACATATTTTTGTAATTTTTTTTCCAATCATAATTAACTAAAACCACAAATACTAGTGTATCATTAAAAGCTGAATAAATGATTCAAAACAATGCTACTGAACATTTTAAATTACAGCGATTACTTTAAACATTTACAAAGAAAACTAGACAATCTTATTTTTCTATGATTTAGACGTTTCCTGAAAAAAACAGCAAATGATTCTTTTTTTTTTCTAAGAGATATTTTCGTATATGAGTACATGTAGATGTGAAGTGCAAAACCTTGATAGTCATTTTGCTTTGTAAAACGAATAAACCTAATCAGATTGGTTGAAAATTGAGTAATTTCGTTATTGCAGTTTTTAATATAGAAGGAAGCATTCAGAAATTGGATGACGGTATTACTTTGTTAAATAAATCTGTTATCACGTTAAAGAAACTCAATAGGAAACATACATACATCACTTTGCATATAACCGTCTCGGTTTTTTAAAACAAAAAGTTATATAAGATATTATTTGTTTGAATCAATAACGTATTATTTTCTTAGACAAGTCGTGTATAAACCTATCATACACTGTCAGTTAGGTCAGAGGTTTGTTTATGAACTTTATAAAACAAATGATATAACGGATATAAGTTATGTCCAAATATAATCAGAATTGTGAAATAACAGAAAAAGGCTCTGATTGGAAGTCACTTAAATCAAAGTTGAATTATATTCTTGGGAAAAAATCTAAACAGAATTGTACAGTAACTCTCTTATAAATGATATATTATTCCAGTAAGAATTGTCGACGAAAACAAATAACATACGAGATTCAAAACCGCTTTAACAATTTGTAACAAGACTTGATGTGTTACTTTCTTCAGAAAATTATAAAATGGTAATAAAAGTATACAATATAAAAACTATCTTCTGTCGCATTAAAAATCATAAAAACAGAATTATCTTTGTAAGTATTGTTCTAAATATACGAGTACAAAAGTAAAAGCAGTAGTACAAAACTAAATGTTTTACTGCCTTGCAGAATAATATAATCGGAAAATGATCATTGTTACAGAAAATTATTCTCTCTTGCTGAAACAGCTTGTGAAAAAATCAGTACAAATGAAAATAAAAATATTGAAATATCATAACGAAATAAGAATTGATTTTTGTGTAAAAGAATTGGTTTTTCTCTTACAGGTTTTTAAATCATTCTGACGTTTATATATGAAGCGTTTCTATTTGACTAGAATTAACTTGGACATTCACTTTTAAATACGTGAGAGAGAGAGAGAGAGAGAGAGAGAGAGAGAGAGAGAGAGAGAGAGAAAATATTTTCTTCAGAGAAAAATATTCTTCTATTGTTCTCATAATGGAATTTGTCTGCAATTCCTCAAATTTCTTCACTGATATCAATTTTGTTAATCATAATCATTAATTGATTTTTCATTAAAAAGAAACATACCTAATCATGATCATGATGTAAAACGTAACAATTTTAAATGTATTTTCAGTTGTCTAGTATGCACTGAATACCAAAATAAATTAAAAACGATCATTAAATATACTACTTGCAACTAGATTTTTGTTTATGTTTATGTAAGCAGTAATTGTTGTGCTGTACCAAAGCTTCCAATATTATTCTACGACTTTTCTATAACTATCTATTTCAGAAGTCCATAAATAATATCAGTATTATGGACATCTGTTTATATACACAACTAAACTATCCAGCACACCACATCATTGTACTTTAATTGGTAACTTCATTTTAAGTCTATTTGCAATATATATCCAAAACATTGACATTGGTCAATAGAACAACTGTTTGTTTACAGAGCAAAATCATGATTGACGAGCACAAAAAATGCCAGTAATATCTGAACAATTTTTCTGACATTCTGTAGCAGATTTACTTGTTCAGAACGAGATTGACGAATTTTAACGTTACTAGCCTTATGTTTTACATTATGTATTCAAACACCGCTATCACAAGGATACACTGACATTATCTGGATTCACATAAATACAAGTTTGAATTTATCGCTTTTTATTGTTTGCACTCGAGATGATGTTGAAATACCTAATAAATGATTAAATTTGTTTGGTTTTCTTTTTTCTCGTATAATTTAAATGTCAAATATCAAAGAAGTTGTACACTCTCGCTATCAAATGGCTACTTTTAACTCCAAACTTCTATCCTACAGCAGTGTTTTTCTGAAACGCCAAGTTTAGTAATGATGTGTAATATATAGTTCGTTTTCTTACTCACTGTGTGAACATGTAGAATATTCGCCTGCGAACATTATTCAAATCATTACCAACAAAGACGTTCAACGCATTTACAAGAGCTACACATAACATAAAAGTTAAATCACTTGCTCATAAACTTGCCTGCTAAATAAATTAAACTTTTCAAACAGACACACGAGTAAAAGCATGCGGTTCAGTTAATGTCATCATTGAGTTGAGTTGCAAATCTATTGAATTGTTGAAAAGTTTCAACTGTATAAAATTCAGATTAATACAGTTCCAAACCGAACATGTTTACTGAAATACTATTCCAATAATTTACTATAATGGTTGCTTTTTGTAATGATTCACTAAAATGGTAAACTCAATGATAATGACATGATTGATATAACTGTGGTAAAACCGAACCAAGAACCAATGTGTCCGGTTTACTGGTGCTTCTTGTTCGGAATTTGTCCTGCCAGTAAACAACAAAAGAAGTCTGCAATTTACCTGAACACACCTAATTTGAATTGTTCCTTATGTCTCTGTATCACTTCGCGGATATTTGTCTTTACAATGGATGTGTTCAAACATCGTACCACTTTTAAATCGTACCATCTCTATTCCGTCCAATTGTTTTAAAATTTTCATTTTATGGCAGTTTTTTTAACATTAACATGTATATAAAAAAACTATCTGGTGTATTCATCTTGATATTAGACAAGATATTAATATAACAAAATATAAAACAGGATTAAATATTGTTCTATCACCATCCGAATTTTTTACACTCAACGTCTCTGTATTTCCTATATAAAAAATTAAAGTTTAATCAATAACGTGTAAAATGTTTGATTACTAATATGAAAAATTTAAAGCTCAAAGAGAGCACATACATATACTTGGCATAACAAAAAACAAGAGAGAGAGAGAGAGAGAGAGAGAGAGAGAGAGAGAGAGAGAGAGAGAGAGAGCATAACCAAAGATAAAGAGAAAGAGAGATACTTGACATTACCAAAAAACAAAGAGAGAGAGAGAGAGAGAGAGAGAGAGAGAGAGAGAGAGAGAGAGAGAGAGACTTGGCATAACAAGAGAGAGAGAGAGAGAGAGAGAGAGAGAGAGAGAGAGAGAGAGAGAGAGAGCATAACCAAAAACAGAGAGAGAGAGAGAGAGAGAGAGAGAGAGAGAGAGAGAGAGAGAGAGAGAGAGAGAGGTTTAACAGTAAATATTGAATTACAAATATAATAGAATTTAACATATAATGAGACCATATGTCCATACTGTCTCCGTATAAAAATATGTAGCTAGATTTATGATTTAGTCTTACAATACACAGACATGAATTAGTTGATGGAATTGATTTAACAAAGAAGGGTGTGTCATATAGTGTACAATAAGAAGAAAACATTCAAGATTTATTTATTTTTTACATTAGGACGGATATTAAATCACACTAGAGTTACTTTAATATAACTTATTTCACAGTTTACATGTCATGCCTAACCTTTTATTTGAAACCATTTAAATGTTTAAAAATCATAATGACACCACAAAGAGATTTTTTTCTCCAACATTTTTGTTGAGAAAAGAGGAAAAATATAAAGCAGAATTTAGGCTTTTTTGAATGTTTATGTTGTTGACTACATCACTCAATGGATTAGGTTTCATGATTGCCATAATGATCAGATCAGTCATAGATTTTACTGCCCTAAGGTGATTTTAGAGTGCAAAATGTCACCTTTATTATACCAATAAGATGCATGCTTTACAGATTTTCTGGTACTATAAAGGTTATATTCTCGTTGTATGATTTACTTGTCTGCGTAACGACTGAATCAATACTAGTATTTCATTAAATAAACTTGTAATAATGTGTAAAAATCCAGAAGCTATTTGTAATTGCAATGACCTTCAACTTTGACCATTCACCTCTAAAATCAATAGACGTCTTATTTTCCAAAACATGTTTCAACGTATAACGAAATTTGTTTGACGAAATAACATCAAAACATAACGTTGATTGTTGATAACCCATATATTTACGTGTTCTAGTTTTTCATACATCACTATTTAATTTCAAACAGCAAAGAAGTGACAGTGTTATAATACATCTATATATTTCTATATAAGAAAAAAGCAGTTGAATGCATGAAAGTAGATGAAAAAGAAAATGTATATAGCCAAGTTATGACAAGCTCAGTTATGTAAAAGGTCATTATTGTATTTATTATAAATAAAATAAATAAACATTGCATTATAAAGTTATGCTGTAAGGAAGAATTTTGATTTTGCAATAACAATACGCTACCTTATATCGGATCAAATAATATTCAGCTACCATTTGATATCGAGAATGATCAATCACCATGTTTGAAAGCATACTGATCAATTTCACGATATTTGTAATGAAAATTGAAATATCTTTAAAACCTGCGCGTAATTGACTTTTTAATGTATAAATGACAACATGCAACTATGGTCAGTTTGAAAAGGAAGATTAAAACACACACACACACACACACACACACACACACACACACACACACACATATATATATATATATATATATATATATATATATATATATATATATATATATATATATATATATATATATATATATATATATATAATAGTTGACACTTACCGTCTGAAGGCTGCCTTGATAAACGACTCTTTGGTGCTGTGGAATATGTTAAAATTATTATAAATACATTACAAATTTTCAAAAATACACCTAAAAATCGGATATTAATTAGAGTTGAATAAATAGCATGCAGGCGAAATCATACAGGTAATTGAAATAAAATGGTCTGTTTTTCACAGTAAAAGATAAAAAAAAAACTTCCATGATTATTTTGCAGTTATACGTAAATAAAATAATATATATATGTATAATTAAAAAATGGTAGCTTTATACAATTCACTTGAAAGGAGCATAAATCAAAAAAGAAGAGATACAAAAAATACATAAAATATACGATAAAACACTGCATATTTATTGAAGATTTCACAGCAACTGACCAGGCAATAGGAATTTACAAAAATTTCATTAGGATAAATTATAATTATCGACGCTAAACACAAGCTTACTGTATCTAGTATCCTAGCATAGAGGCAACATAACAGTTTTTTTTCGATTCTTAAGCTAAGAATCGAACTTATTCCTTATTTTATAATTTTTGTGATTTTGATTTATTTGTAGATTTCATAACTTTACTTAGTGGAGTCATTATATAATGCTTTTTTTGAATTGAACGATAAAATTCAATATATATTTAACAAGAGATAGTAAACAAATACAAGTAAGTAAGCGTTTACTAAGTAAAATCCCTTTTTATCGCAATATTTAAAGAGATTCTGGTGCCCTAAAACAATATGAATGTAAACTTTTGTCTAGGATATGAACATCTGAGCCAATGCCAAACATAGTCCAAAGTTCAACAAATTTTGTTACATTTAACAGAACTGAATCAAATTTTATTTTTTCTTGATCAATAAATTTTAATTTATTACTTGAATGTATATATATATAGAATACAATAGCTTTAGGTTACCGAAAAACAAAATCGTGGGCGGTGAGATTTTTAGCACGAACTTCCAAACTGTCAAATCAAAGAATATATAATGAAGTTAAATAATTCAATTATGTTAATTTAGATATAAAATAACATTATTCGAATTTATTTCAGTACTGCGTGAAATTTATAACAGCAATAAAAAGTAAGATATATTGGTTTTTAAGAAATGAAAGTTTAATCTGTCATAAACATTATATGGATACGAAAACCAATGATCATGATAAATTGGGCTTTCAAAATCTTCAAAATACATTTTTGTTCTGGGATATTAAGTTTAAATCAAATATGTTGACGTTTAAAATTTACGATTATTCAGATAACAGCTTAAAATACATCATTTAACGTCTAGTCCATAGTTGCCCTATTACACTTAGTGAAGAGAACGCGGTGACCCAATGGTTAATGCGTGAGCCTTCAAATCTTAAACGTCTCGCCACAGACCGTCATAAAGGATTCAACTTCATTCTACCTCAAGTCAGAACAGATTTCCTTTGTCTTGGGCCCTGATTGTTTGGCCCGGCATCAGTATAATGGTACGACAAAGTGGTCTGCGGTGTTTACTGGTAACATTAAAAGCCAGTTTGCTAGCATTCAAAAGTACACCATAAGTACATTAGCATAAAGCAGATCAGAAAATTTTTCATAGTTTACTCGCCATAAAACTTTTGTTAAATTATTCTTTGAGAATAGAGTCCTTCGGATGAGACCTTCAGAACCGATGCCTCTCTGTACATTGTCCTAAGCACACTGCAAAGGTACAAATTGCTGACACTTCACCTATAGCTGGTAATGTCTCGATATAAGTGAAAAATTCTTGACTTGGATTTAAAACCCCATTTAATTACTCAATAAATTCTTGAGAATAATAAGAAAAAATGTCTTCTAACAATAGCTAAAGATAAAAAACAGAATTCAGCCAACGAACCGAACCCTATTTCGTGAAGATCCCATGATAATATCTATAAAGTTAGTTTCTTATATTGTAAAAATTTGGTTAACTTTTTAAAGCACCATTTGCACATAAATAATTGTTTTCAATTAAAAAGCGTGATAATAAATTAGTGATTCCAAAGCAATCTAGTCAAACTTGGTAAGAATAAGTACCTGATGCGTGATTCTGTAACATACATATATCTTTACGAAACGCCTTGATGAAGATTCACTACAAATTGGAGATTGCTGATAACATGACAAGTTGTTACTACAATAGACAACTGTTTATGGCGATTGCGTGTATAGAAAATCTATTTTATTTCAAAAAAAGGTTTTGATAGGTTTATAGGACATGGATATCTCATAATCAGAACGACTATAAATAAAAAGATGTGTCTATGGACTGGATTGGTTTGTTGTTATGTTGTTAAATGTTGCAATTTTTTGCCCATTGTAACAAGAGCAAGGTTATAAACCATTTAAGGGTAACCTTAGAACAATTTCATGTATGTGTGTGATGTGCGAGTGTTTCATGGTCTTTCTTGTTCTAGCGCGCACTCAGGGCGACGTTTTGAAAGGGTTCCAGCTCACCGATTTAGTATGCCGAAGTCAAACATAATTCTTGCGCCGGATGAACTAGTAAAGCGAGGCAGCAGTATCTAAAATTGTAAAAGGCTTTTTTATGACCCGCCTGAGGATCAATCTCTGACCTCCCTCTCTCCAGGCGGAGCTCTACCACTTAGCCACCAAACCTGCGTGTGGACTTAGTGTTTCTAGTTTCATTAGCAATTACTTGGTAGAAAATGACGGATAATGTAAATGAAAAAGGAATGTCTTTAGACTCGATGTTTTGTATTTTAACAAAAATACTTTGCGAGAATTATCAGATAATGTAAATGGAAATTTTTGTCCGTTATTTGGCGTTTTGACAATATTGAATCTCAATCAAACAGAATATTATCTAACGTGTCATGTTAACAAATTTAAAAATAAAGATATGCAGGAAAATGTACATATCTTATTGAAAAGTTTTTTAAATTCTGATTTGCGTAATAGAAATTTTTATTTATTTGATGCAAAAAGTATCGAATGAACAGACTTCATGAAACATTTAATATCAACAGAAAACAGTCATGGAAAGAGAAAACAAGACTGTTCAAGGGTTCTGACATTAAGTAAATAGGAAATTTCAACTCTCGGAACATTTTAATGGAAGTGCAATAACATTTTCTGTTTAATTAATAACCTTCATATGAAACATGGCGAATAAGTCATTTCTTCAATTCTATATTTACTTAGGCGAGTGTTACACGTAGAAAACATTAATCAAATTCACAAAACAAAACTAGTAATAACCTGCCCGTCAAAACAAATTCCTTCGATATTTATATACCACTGTATTCAGCAGGTTTAGACTAATTGGCATGCATTTCCATGTTAACGGTTTCATCGATAAATATGTACAATGCGTTTCAATAAAGAATTGCTCTTTATCTGCAACCAAAATGTTCTGGGCTTTTTAGAAAAAAGAAGTATAGTTTCCTCAAGTGCTAGATATAGAATATAATATGATACGCCAAATAAACAAAAGTTCGTAAGAACATGTGCCTTTTTGACGCATAAAGCGTAGAGCTTATCATAATATATTTCGGTTTATGGTATTTTTAACCCTAAGAAATTCAAGAAGAAGAAAACCTAAGTATTATATTTCGATACAATAATAAGACACCAATATCCTAAAGAACACGAGTTTAAATGATAAACACGATATTGATTTTGTATTTAAAGACGATATTCTTCAATATTTATCACAGGATATTAAGACGCTACACATATCATGATATATCAGAACAGACAAAAGTTTGAGCAGTCCAAAGTGTTCGAGACACACTTATAACATATCATTATTACCCAGAACAAAAACCATATATTATGATATTATGCTCAAAATGAATATATAATTAAAAATACAACTGCAAAAATAAAAAGGACCACATATAGTGTTGCGGTTTGTTTTTGATACTGTTAAATAAATGGTTATATTAAAATAATGCTTTCCACAAAGAACATTTGGCGACAGGGCGTTTGTTCCTTACTGTAACAAAAAAAGTCATAGTGCAAAATGTCATGATTCAGCAAGTGACGTCATTTCAAATTACACCTATAGAATGACGAGAGAAACCTAAGAGACCAGTGTAATATTACACCTATGTGTTACTATTTCTGTTACATGAATGAAATGAGGTTTGGGATTATCATACCATAAATATCAATACACAAAATAATGAAACTGGACGCAAAAAACTTTTATTTATTTATTTATTATTTTTGTCACCAGAAAAAATCCAGCTTCTTTGAAAAAAAGTATCATGCTATGTAATGCAGACTTGTCATTTTAACATTTATTAAACGTATATATTATTAATATAATAGATTTTTGGTCAACGAAGTTGAACACCTAAAATAGTTGAGAATTGTTCGTGCACGTTATTGTTCTTTGTAAAGGTCACATCTTTCATGTTATGAACATAAAGTTGGAATTTTGTGATTTTTAAAAAGACCGAGCATTTGTTTCTTTGATCTTTAACTGTTCGATACTATTAAAACTCAAAATCGATACGATTCGGATGTGAACTTAAAATGTAGTCATAGAAATTTTGTTTATTTTATCGAATTTTCTATTTTTTGTTTCTCATGTTTTCCTTTTTGTAGAAAGAAAAAACAAGAAAGCGAAACTATATTTTAGGATTTCTCTTTGAAACAGTTAAACAACATATAAAAGGTATGTAAATAACCAGAAGTAAATGATGATTAGTCAAACATCAAAACGTATTTGCTGTTCATAAAAAAGTCAGCACTATTATGAACTGAAAATACATGGACAGATACTTTATGTGTTTCATTGTCTACAAAGAGCAAATCAGAATAATGGCTTTGTAAATCGTTATTTACATGCGTACAGATTACAAGAGTCCGAAGTTATGCTTTAAATTAAAAAATTATAGTGATGCCATTTCGTAAACAATTGGTATATGCTTTCTGTGGCTTGACTTGATTGCAAATAATGAATTCTTGTCACTTTGATGGGATTATACAAGAGGTGTTATCGACAGAAAGTAAATTATACAGTAATGTTTCGATAGAATGAACATTTCTTTATTTGATCTCAAACTGTTCAATAAATCTTAAATCTTAAAATCGAATTGTAAGCAAACGCATAACGTAACCATAGAAATTAAAGACAGCTATACGGGTTCCTAAATGTAGAAAATGAATAAAAGATGTTTACTTTGCTGTACTTTAGAGGTTTAATCACACAACGCTACGGACACAAAACATGCTTTTTTTAAGACCTCGGTTATTCATATGCCGGGATTCCTAAGCTGATACATGGAAGTTACATTGGAGAATTCTATATTTGTCAATATCTTTTCGGTTATTAAAATCAAAATGAGTTTCTTCAATGTTCTTTAATAAAACTCCCCGA
Organism: Tegillarca granosa; assembly: GCA_029721355.1. NCBI lineage: Eukaryota > Metazoa > Mollusca > Bivalvia > Arcoida > Arcidae > Tegillarca > Tegillarca granosa. The sequence continues at coordinate 15,911,710 of CM056600.1, read as the reverse complement.
GGGTATCCATAACTCAGTAGGCAGTACTTTGTGCTGTCAGAAAATGTACCATTTGGCAAAATTTTCAGTCGTCTAAAATTTGAAATTAACTTAAAACTTAGGTTTGTTCCCTCATGCACAGCATTCCTTAGCTGGATTTGGTTTCATATAATTTTGAAACTTTAGATTCATTATTTTCAACTGTTTGGCTCATATTTTTTATGTATCAAAACTTTTCGGTCTTAGTGTCACTGATGAGGAATGAATTTCCGAAATGTGCACATCTGGCACATCAAAATTTAACTGGTATTTGTATTATATATTTATTTCTATGAAAAGTGGTTTCATGTAGAGTAGATATTTATTAAATACAGTTTGATGAAGTTAAGACACCAACAAAAACTACATAGATACAGATTCTGTAGTTTTGTATGAACAACTAACGCCAGGGAAGACTTGTATGTTTTGATTTTCAAATAATCAGGCGCAGTTGAAGCGAGACTGAGTGAAATTGGAATCGGTATTTAAGCTTGACCGCCAAGAAAGCCATACAACCTTCCTTCTATTCCTTTCTACTGATGCGGATTCAAATTAAAATCATTTATATTCAATTTCTTAAATTTTGCGTTTTACAATTAAAAACAATGTTAAGAGAAGATTTTTCAGTTTTGTATATTTGTGTAAAACTCATCACATTTACCGAGGAACCAAAAAAAAACCTATTGGGGCCTTTTTAATCGCCATCGAATGGTGAAATTTTCTCGCCCAAAGATAATTTTTTATTTGACAGAAGTTTATTTTTAATTTGAATTCGCATGCAGCAGGTGATCCAAGTTAGAAAGAAGGTGCTTACCTTTCAAGAGCACGCATCCTCTCATATCAAGTTAAAGTTAATTGAAACAGCAAGTTTTAAGTCTTTACTTTGCTTTTGTAATTTGACCGTATGTTTGAGTTTTGTTGTCATTTAAAAAGTCGGATAACATTTGAAATATGATACAATGCATGTTATACGGCTGCCAGAATTGTTGATTGTTTTAAAGCAAATCCATTTTACTACAAAATAAATCAAAATCTAATCTAGTCATGCAGATTTCGATAACCCCCGATGGAGTTGCAAATTGTCTAATTAATCGATGCAGCTCCAATCGGAAGTATGCATCATTTTGCTATCAAAGTTCAATAGCTGAATAAAGTACAAGATTAATGGGAATCGTATATTTCATAATACGATGATTGACTATATTTTTAAAATTTGTATAAGGTTGCAAGCTTGTTTAATTAGAATCGTGTTTTATGACTAAGTCGAGATCATTTCGCTCATATCAAGATGGTAAGGCCAAGACTTATAAAGGATTTAGAAACCAGAGTTCCACAAAAATAAAATCCTTACAATAAGCCAACAGAAATTTTTTTTTCAAACTAGAATGGAATTGGAATATATAATTTTAAGCCTAAGATGTATCGAAAATGATATTAACTTGTCATATCCATAAACTATTTATGACGTAAGACATCATTCTTAGCTGTATAATGTCTCTATAACAATGAAGTTATATATAAAAAAATATAAGTCATGAACATGGTCAATGGAGTTTAATCATAAAACTTGTACATTATCTACGCAATACAAAATTGATTTATTTATCTTTTTATTTTCTTGACCATTCAACGAGATAATCGTGGTTTACAAATCTGTAATAATCTTTAGCTTTAGTGCCATGTTCGAAAAGTCTGTCCAAATTCAGAGGTGCATATAGCATTCAAAAGCCATTCGATTTTTTTCTACCACTTTGACTTACTATACAATTCAACACTTATGCGTATTATGTACAGCCTTATAACGCCATGTATTATGTAACTACAGCCGTCATTTTCTAAATAAAAACCAGTAATTGTACAAAACCAATAGTTAGCGATTATGGATTCGGAATTGCTTCAATCGCTTCAATTGATTTACTGGATTGTAGGTATTCAATCATGTTTTGCATAAATCTTGATTTTTCACGTTAAATTGAAAATAATAACGGATTGTGCTCAAGGTAATCAATTTATTGCTTCTGTATGGTATCAATTAATGACAGAATAAGTGTTATTCCTGTTGATTAATGAAGAACGTCAATATGTAAATTTTATTTGAAAAATTAACCAGAGACTTCAAAAACAGGTCCTTAATCATGTTATATAACTAATCAAATTACACTATGATTAACGAGGCGATTTTAAAGCGTGGAGAAAAACTGCTGTCGTCTGCAATCAATTAAATATTACTTCGGTAAGGAAAATGACAGCTTAAATCAATATGAATGTTTATCTTCGAAGTTATTGGCTGAAACACATGTTTAATAAACACAATCAGAATCTGGATTATCAAAATAGTAAAAAGTAGTTTTTAGACAACCCTCGAATTCTCGTATGTGTGAAATTAAAACGAATGTACTTTATTATTACATAGCTGTTTGCCCTTTAAAACGATGTGTTGGTAACTGATTAAATTACATGTTTAACTACTTAATTAATTGAAAGTATGTTATTGAACCTGCAGATTAGACATATAAAATGGCAAAATAATAAGAAATTACCAACGCCATTTATTGATTGGTGTCATTGATTGATGCTCATATATCTTAGACATGGCCTTTTGATGAATGTTCTAGTGAATGACTGACTGCCCGACTTCCTCTTTATTGTTTACTTTTTCATCTGAATGATATAAAAAGCCGAGTTAACAGAATTTTCTTTTACAGTTCAAAAACCTAACATTCTGACATTTTGTCGGTTCAAAGACGTGTTTTACTTGGTTAAAGCCAATTGCTAGTGGTTTATTATTATTATTAGATAAACAAGTTAACCTATTTCATTATTTTAATCAAGGTAATCACGCACATAGGTTAAAACAATCGATATACCATGTCATACGTTCGAACAAGTTTAATATATTATAATGAACAATAATTGAATAATGTAATTTCCGTACTTTTTCGTATTTTTTTAAATTAAAAAATTAACCTTATTTATATGCCATTTATAAATTCATAAATTCATATAACGGATTAAATATGTGTTTGATTTTTTTTAGTGTGGGAAAGTTTAACTTCCAGAACCTCTAAATATTTTTTTTTAAATAATTAAAAAAAATAATCAAAAGACCTTTCACATCCTATCAAAACCTAGTCTATATGCAAAATGTTCAAGTTATTGTGTCATATTGTAATTTATTTAATTTTTTGAATGAAATATTTAAAAATTTACATTGTGTCATATTGTAAATTTTTAAATATTTTACTCAGAAAATAAAAAAAAATTGCAATATGACACAATAACTCGAACATTTTGAATGGGCATGTCCATTGATCTTAATGTGCAAAGAAGAGCGTTTACATTAAATTCGTGATCTTAGATCGACCGCAACAAGATCTTTTTTTTCTAAACGATATCATCACAAGCGCAATTTAGCGGCAATTCTGAAAGATTTATCTACACTTTTCATAGTGTTTACTAACAAATATAAATATAAAAAGCAAGGTAAAACATGACATATCCACATCCATAAATGTACCTATTCCTCAATTCTATTGAAATTCATTGTAATATATCCATCCGTCTTTTGATTTGTTTTAATATTATTTCACCGGTAATAGTCAAACACCAGCATACTTTCCTTGAAAAAATAACTTTATTAAAATACAACATTAACTGTTTAATTCTACTTCAGTATTGAAGTCCGGATTGCCTTTTCAAATGGAGGATTTGCAACAATTATGAAAAAATACATAAAGCTTTTGTTAATTGAAAGAAACCGATACTTACTAACTAAAATATTAACTTCGATGAAAGCTGTCTCCCTGTCTGAACTTCGACATAAGTATCTCCCCCCATGTTCTTCCTGGCTTACATCTATTATCAAATTACTAACAAGCGTTTTTCCAGGCACTTCTGGTTTATATTTATAAATAACTATCTTGTCCCGCCATTTTGGATCATGTGTTTGAATCACGTGACTATCATGGAACCAATCAATATCTTCCGGTGCTCTGGATTTACCAGTGGCAGTGCAAGTCAAATTAATTTTTTGATAAAGATCCACAACAGTTGTTCCTGTGACAATGACAGCTGAAAGCAGAAATATATCTCCATTATCATCGAATAATTTGCTTATTCTGTGAGAAAACTGAAATTACTGTTTTAAAGTTTTCATCGAATATTTTGCCTTCAAATTCAGGCGCCACTTTTCATTAGATACATTCTGCCAGCTAAGAAATTGTTCAGGAAAGCGATTTCAATACAAAATGATGCCAAACGATGCAAATAAAAGAAAAATAGCATTAACAGAAAATGCAACATAATGTTAAAAACAGGATAACAGATCAATTCAATTGTTTGAAAACTGTAATCATACTGGACAGAACATTTTGGCTTAAAACAAGACTAAAAAAAGCAGACAAACGTTGACAAGCAGATGCAAGCATACAAGATGTGAAATTATGCAAAGGCTCAAATTGATGACGTCTTCATGCGAAAATGATTAAAATAATTGCATTTACTATGCATTATTGAAAGCCAAATATATAAGTGCATTCATTGTCTGGAAACAACAGACTCAATTGGCGACAAAAGGCTATAATCTACATAAAAAACTACTTTTCATGATAAAAACGTTTGAGAAAATTACATTAAATCAATCTTCGTAATGCTTGCTCTTTGGTCTGTGCTTAGAAATACACACAGACACGTTGTTAAGACACTTTAAAAACATAGCAAATAAAGTATTTTAATTTTTGGCCAAAAAAAAAAACCAAAATAATTAAAACATAAATAAATAATAAATAAATAAATTAATTAATTAATTAATAAAGAACAGTTAGAAAATGGGGGAGTATTTTGGAACATTAAGGATATTTTCTCCATTTAATCAAATTTACCGAAAATAAGAAGAAACAGTTTCATACCAATTGGATGATTCAGTCATGTTTCAATACTTGCCACGTTCAAAAACAGAGCTCCGGAAAGTAACTGATTTGTCTTGTTAATATACAAACGTATTTATGTATTTTAAAAGTTACCAAAACGTAACAGGATTCAAAATGTAAATGTATATACGAAAAATAATATTATGCAATTGTGTAAAAAAAAAAGTAAAAAAAATAATAAAAATAGACATAAAATCTTGCATGCAAAACAATTAATGAACAGGTAATCCGGACTTTAACTGTGATATCAAAATCTGTGACACTATTACCATCACCCCATCTTGGAATTAACCATCCACCAATAACTATCTTCTTTCACACAACAAAGACCTGAACCTCGTATTCTCACGAATTACAGAACATTTATAGACCAGTTAACATAGAAATACAAAATGCATTTAAAAAAAAGAATGTGTTTTATTGCAAATCGAAAAGATACTAGTATTATACGCCTTTGTATGTGAAATATATATCAGCTGTTTTAATTCTTACCCACTTAAATTTTTTAACTTAAAAGGTATTCTGTGGGACAAGTTCTTGTTTAAAAACATCGTGTTTGTTCACATTTGCTAATGAAAAAAGTCCAAAACAATGTGTTTATCAAACATATTACAAGTCCGTAATTTCAAATTACACAATATGTTTTTCTTGAAACGATTTTTGAAAAAAAATAATCGTATTTCCTGATTTTTTAATATGCTTCCAAACGATTGCTGTAAAATAACGATTAATTATTTTTCTGGTTATCAAGAAGGTAGTTCAAAGCATATATCTGGATTTAGCCTTTATCACATAGTTGTCATGTGCTGTTTTAAATGCATTGTTTTAATACAAATCTAAAAACAGCACATTACATAGACACGTGTATACTGGCATTGTGCCATAAAAGATGCAATATATGTCAGTTGCTGCAATAAGTGATACAATGCAACGTAAAACTCATTTGTTATTTTCATTTATACTTTACACAAAAAATTACTAAAAAATCCTGAGTACTTACGTGGAATTTTTTCAACTTTACGATCTGTAAAATAATATTTAAAAAGAGATATTGATTTTATTATTAAATAATTAACAAATAGACTGAGTTCCCTGGAGTTTTGACAACTTTCTCCATGTGCTTTACAAATTCACACAAAAAATTCGTCAAATCTTTTTATACGGTCTACTAAGACCAGGATTGTCAAGTCTAGAATTCCCTCGACAATCAAGACACGATCGTTGTGTCTGGCATCGTATAACAAATAAGTTGCAAACTTTACTCTGGACTGAGTATCGAACATAATAGAAACACACAAAAAGAGAGATGCAAAAATAAAAGCCGATACACTTGTTTGAGATGTAGAATGTACTTAATGAAGACTGGTGTCACTTTGCTCAGAAGTCAGAACAGTAGGATAGTGTAGCATTGCATATCTTGATACAAAAACTTTCACGACCTGATAAATCATAAAATATGACAAATGAAGAAAAAGAAGATTAAGCGTATTTATAAGGTTTATCTGAAGCTTAGGATAATCCTTCATCAAAACATGTAGATAGGTAGGGATTATTGAGGAAGGATTTTTGCACTCTTTTTATCATTACAGAAAACAAAGCACATGTTTTGAACCGGTTTTTGTTGTAAGATGTCAGCTAATTAAGTTTATTTATATATCACTGATTTACGTAGGAAATTCTTGGTACATGGTTTATGTATGTATTACTGATTTACGTAACGTATTTACTGTGTATTGTTTACGCGGAAATCTAAACCAATAATGGCTTATAGAGTGTACTTAGATGCTGTTAATGATAACAATGTTCTTTTTTTTAATTTAAATGTTAAAGCATCAATTGGTTTTACAAAATGGTTGATACAAATTTTAATTAAGATGTAACAAATCATAAACGGTTCCTTGTAATTACGAAAACGTTTTAAACATGGCTTCTGAATGGTTGTTGATTAACCTTTCCGCAAACTTTCAAAATAGACTGAACTATTATATACATGTTCAGATAAAAAGTATTATTAATGTAAACCAAATATCTCACCATCATACAAATGATTTAATACGTTCATGTAGCCAGTCACTATAGAATCATAATTCAGAATTTAAAACAGAAGAAATTTACATAACCAACCTACATTTTTGATATGATGTTAAATATTTTGACAGATTTCCTAAAAAGTTCCTAAGTTGAAAAGGAAATTATGCTAAACGGTATTTACCTAAAACTATTAAATTCACGTGATGCACATAAACATCAGACGAACTAATTTGGCACTCGTATTTTCCAGAGTGTCGAGGCTGAGCTCTTTTTATATTGAGATCATACTGTGTCCTTGAACGTTTTTTCATCTTTCTAAATGTAACAGTAATGTCTTCTTTCGGTTCAAAGGTCATTGATCCTACGGTCAACGGATAATCCATGGGCACCTTTCTCCAAGCAACCTAAAAAAGTCATGTATATAATAAGTTTTATTTTTAGCCAATGATGCTAGTAATGTAACAGGGATAAGGTGTTATAAACTTTTGAATATTCTTACGTTCAATAAAATATTTCATGTTGACTTTTATCATTAATGAAATAATCCCAAATATAAAAAAAATAACCCCGTTTTCTATAAAAAGTTCTCCGATTCACACACGGTGATTTGTTTATATTGCAATCTTACGACTATACGGCTTTAGAAAACATATATGATAAGATGAGTGAAAGTTATGGAACCAACGAGTTTAAATCAGGAGCACCTCTAAAATCACTGACTTTCAGTTTTCATAAACTGTACATCTTGGAAATATCATAGTTTTTACAGTTTGGTAATTCAAATCATCAATATATCAAAGAGCTGCAGCAGGAAGTTTGTGGATCTTGTAGTTGATTTACGAGCTTAAAATGTCTTTAAATTTGCACTTTTATGATAAATTCATTCATAAGACCAAACTTATTTTACTTGCTCTTGATGTTGGTCATATTTTTATTCAGTTAAAAAGAACAGTACGAGAAAACACACTTTAAACTTTTTACTCACAAAATTCTGAAAGCACCCTTGACAAATTGCGTTTTGAATTATAGGTTTGGGCAAATTATCAACCGAGTGCAGCATAAATCTTACGCTTTACAAAAATACTTTAAATTGCACAGTCAGGATAATACCCAGAGAAAACTACATGCAGCGATATGCAATTTAAAATTAAAATAGTTAATGATTTTCTTGAATTTTATTGCAGAAGTGACTGCAGACTTTCGATTAAACAGCTCATATTATTAAAGAAACCGCCATGTAACAAATTTCCAAAATTGAAAACAGACATCACATCATTTGTCAGTTATAAATTAAAATCTTGTGGATGCAGTCGATTTAAATCCCATGTTTATGAAAATTTGCAAAAACACTTATCTTATCAAATTAGATCATACTAAACGTTTAATGAATAAAATACATCAATGAATAGATAAAAATCATTAAATACACACTACGACAAGGTTTATTAACGATAACAGTGTTGGCACTACAGCAGGTTTTCACAGCACGGTGTTATGTTTTATCCTCCCTCCCCATGCACTGGATGATAACACTATCGGATTTAAATTTGAGATTGATATTCTTATTATTAGCTAAATTGAAGATCACATTTATCAGCGTGAAAGTTGAATTATTTTAAGAAGAAGTCTTATTTTCTTTATTAAATAGTTCTTATATTACTTATAATCATGCTGTGATTGAAGTCGTCAACATGAATTGGTATCTTTATTATACAAGGTTTCTTACAAAATGATAATGCACGATGATAGAGTCATCCGGAATAATTCTCTTTTAAACTGAACCAAGATAAGTGTAAAAAATAGAACAAAAATTATCAAGAGTGACAAGGTACATGTAAATACAACAACTAAATAAACAAACAATCTTATTACAAACATACAGAAACAGATAAAGAGACCACTGGTATTTTATATTGTTGATGGACACATACAGAACAAAATGGCAAAATGATATCCTCTTAGCATAATAGCACAATCAAAACTGACAATAAAAATAGCCACCAACGCCATCATCATATGCTTTGAAATAGATATTCCCTTTTTATCCGTGTAGTGCTAGAACCAATCGATTAAAATGATGCAAATACATTATATAGGCCGCACTTGGCGCTAAAAACTACTTTTCGTATTTTGTTTAATAAAATTAACAACCTTATATATATATATATATTCCAAGAAACATTGAATGAGCATATATCTTTATTCTTTCATCAAATTTGATGTTATATAACAATTTCTCTTTATGAAAGCTGAATCACATCGCGAAAACAAATATATCAATGATGATATTTATACGAATGGTCCGGTTGTGTTGAAAGATAGAAACAAAAAGTGTGAAAAAAGTGTGATTAGAAATCAAATTTGTCTCACAAAAAACCTCCAGCCAAAGGAAAGACATTCAAATGCAATAAAATCAAAAGTAATATAAGTTTGTAAATAATATCGTGTTGCCAGATAGTGAAAGAAATAATGAGAGTTTCGTTAAAAACACTATAATCAGAACATCTTCCTCTCATCTTCTAACAAGATAATCAGGTTAATGGAGTTATGATGCTTTATAGAAAGTATACATTGTTTGAAGATGCATGTAACTATATACATTATATATAAAACTATGATAATAGCTTTCAGAAACGTTGATGATATATCATATAGTTTCGCAAAACCTTAATGGGTTTTTTGCCTTATAGAACCAATTATCTAATCAACTGTAAGCGGTCTAAAACAGAAAGCATTTATTGGCTTAAACGCAATATTTTTCATAAAATACAATATGTTTAATAAAACCGTATTATTTAACACTTTTATTTTAATGTATTTAATATGCACAGAAGACGCCTTTTGACGTGATTATTGGATTAAAGAGTGAGTATCCAGACAGCAAACATCAAAGTATCGGTAAAAGTTATAGGAAAAACCATTGTTAGTTTCGTGATTGGCCATTTAATTCCGCGTCTCACAGACGGATATTTAACGGCACCTTCCGGCATATACACGTTAATACACTAATCCGAATTACCCTAACACACTTTGTATGCGGGTCAGAACAATTTCTATATAAAAAAAAACGCATTTTTCGATGCCAACGCACCACGTTTCATTTTTAACTGAAAATATGTGTAACTGTATGAAAGATACTAACCTAGATAAATGTCTTGATTCCAATTTATTTATTTATTTATTTATAATTACCATTTTTGGTCCTAGATTTAAAATTCTGCACTTAAGTGTTGCTAATTCTCCTCTGAATACAGTGATGTTTTGTTCTGTTGGCAAAAATGTTGGTTCAACAGTTGTCCTCCGTCTATGTGGAATTACCACCATACACTACTGAAAAAATAATAATACACTGATTAATTATGGATGAAACTGCGTAAATTTTTTTTTAATATTGTTATTATGTTCTCTACGTGTTGAGGCACCAAATGTAATTTTTTCATACTTTTCAGAAAGAATTAAATAAGTAATATGTCAAAGAAATCAATTTAGCTGTCGAAATGCTGAAACTGTTATCCCAAATACTTGTGCAAAGACATCGAAATCAACTACCATGGAACTTAACATCGATCTGATTTAAATCCAAATAAATAATTTTTAAATTATTTTTACAGAATATTTTTATGAATGAATGAATTAATTATTAATTAATTCATTCATCTATTATTTATTAATTAATTATTTTTTGCTATTGTATTTCTTCACATTTGATCCAGAATGTACTACCGATCAAAACTCAAATTGGAATTTTATTTAATAAATAATTAGCCTATTTAAGAAATATGACCAAAAAAACTTATATATAATATATAAATTCAAAGAAAGTGTCATACCATCTTAAGATTCCTCCTTGTTATTTTTTATTTTTAAACCATGTTTATTTCTTGTACAATAATTAATATACTAGTTTTTATCTAGGTAGTTGGATATGATATATAAAATCCTCCATTATGACTTCACAATATTTCAATATTCATACTTTTGTTGTATTTGAGACGTTATGCTTAACCACTTTACTGAGAACTTGACCGGTGTAAATTTGATACAATTGTGCTACTAATAATTTAAATTAAGTTTGTCACTTGGTATCTCTATATCACCTAAATGATGATTTAAGAAATTACTGATTTATTACGAAGTTGCTGCAGAAATCGTTGACCAATGGTCAATTAGTCCTTATCAATTATTAATGAAAATGAACAGTTTATGCGCCAAGTATGATTAAGACACGTGACATAATAAGAGGTTTAGAATCAAGCAGTAATAATACAAGCCACGTGCTGTGAATAAAGATCCGTTATACTAATATACAAATACACAAAGAAACGTACCAGAAAAAATATATTAATCAAACACTTTTATCATCTACGGTTTGCATGCAGATGTTTTATGATGTTCATCTATTTTTTTTAATCTTTAGAAGACAAGATAGAAATCGACACTTTTTAAAATGATTTATTAAAACTCAATTCAACAAATCGACTGTGAACGGAATTTACAGATATTATTTCTGTTATTTTTACACACACGTGTTGTCGCACTGATGTGAAATGTATAATCTTAAATTTAAAATATTGTGACATATACATGTATTTGTATCTTCTGCATCCATGCATTGCATGCATCATCCGTCAATTCATACATACATGTGCATGTACTCTCTCTCCTTCTCTCTCTCTCTCTCTCTCTCTCTCTCTCTCTCTCTCTCTCTCTCTCTCTCTCTCTCTCTCACCTACACACACACACACACACACACACACACACACACACACACACACACACACACACACACTATTAAAAACTATCGTTTTATGATTAAGTTTCATTATTCATAAAAATTCAATTCATCAATTTTAGCGATATGGATACAACTGATTATAGATCTTAAATACATACATTTAAAACAGATTTTTCAAGCGAGTGTTTAAAAATATATGCTGTCGAAGATTTAAATCTTGCAAAAGAAACTACAGTGAGGCAGGAAATCAGTTTTCTACAAGATATAATACGCCTAAAAACATAACGACTTTGAAGTTACAATTGTATAAACAATATTAAAAGTACTTTTTCAGATAATTGTTTACGTGTGCATCAAATTAAGAACACATTCAAATTATTACTAACACACCGCACATCAACCACTTTAGGCCGCTTTCAAGATTGAAATATTACAGTATTAACAAATAGGCCAAAATCCTTAAAATCAGTTTTAATAGAACGATTGTTTTTTGAACGTTAAAGCCCTAGAGATGTTATCGTATGAATTGATGCTTGTCAACCTCAGAATCTAATCTATAATACAAGGAAGAAGCTAATATATTCAATTGACCGGTAACGAGTGTACATACATCCATATTCAAAAGGTCATCAATGTAGTATTGTTTCTACAACCATACAACGTCTCCTAGAGACATTAAATCAATCTGTTTCAGTCTTGGAAGATTTGGTAAATGAGAGAAAGTAGTTTAACAAATCACTTAGAGATCTAAGTACTGAATACTGAAAGAAAATTAAAATTACTGAAGTGCTTTATATAATATCTTCTGTTTTATCAAATGATCAAGTCAAGTTATATGCAAATTATATTACCGTCTTGCTAGACTTGTAAGAATATTGAATATTATTCTTGTTATTTCAGGTAACATTAAAACCGTCTCTCTTGAACATTTAAAGCAGTTCATGTCAACTGTCTAATTAGTTTTGTATGAATTATTTCGTTAAGCAAGTGAGTGAACCGAGACATGAAACTACTACAAACATCCACAGGGGAGGGGGGTTACAGACATGAACAGGGGGAGTCTTTCTACAGAACAAGCTGTTTTCACCCCTACAATGAAATCCTGCATTAATATTTATTTTCGTATGTTAGTTACTCGTTTTTGTAGGGTAAATATGTAAGTGCACGCGCTCAGATATCGTCAAACTTTTTAAAAGAATAATAAAAATAACACTCTTAAAAAGCATATAGAATCGTATGTTTTAACTATCTGAATTATTTCATCTCGTGCGTTACGAGTGTTTGTATAAAGAGAAAAAGCCGAAACTTGGAGAGAGAGAGAGAGAGAGAGAGAGAGAGAGAGAGAGAGAGAGAGAGAGAGAGAGAGAGAGAGAGAGAGAGAGAGAGAGACGCGAAGTGTTTATGTACAACAATATTATGAGTAAGAGACAATTACAACAGAAACGCTTAAGTAGAACATGCTATACTTATTACATTTCACTTTTATTTAATATTATTTGTGACAACAACTAAGACATTTTTTCTTTTCATTATCAATCTTTTTAACTCTCTATACCCTACAATTAAAATCTACTTGATTTATACAAAGCTTGGTCATTTAAGCCGTTCCCTGTGGTAAATAGAGCACTCAACAAAAGGCTAACAACCAAATCTGTCAGATGGAGTTTCTCTGACCCGACGTAAATAGCCACCAATTTGATTTTAAATAATGAACTCGACAGGCAACGCTTGTAATTTTTATTTCTCAATAACAGTGGGAGAGAAACTAATTTGTTTGAGCATTGATGACCCCTTTATGGTGACAATAATGACAAAATAAATAATTGAAGAAGACATAACGACGGATTGTCATGTAATTAACATTTCTCGGTGATAATTTTATCAAATAAGTCAGCTACTTATGGCTCCCATGTACAGATAAAAAGTAATTACTAGTGTGTTATCCATACACCTGTATATTATGTCTCTTTTAAGTTTTAAAACTTCAACAAGTTTATTATCCAGTAGGTACCTGTCATTAAATGGCTAATAATAAAACAGAAATGAAAAGCAGGCAAACAAGTAAATATCTAAAATTTTAATGGTGAAAGCGTCAAATATTTTTGTCAAAAATTACGGTTTAGCATTTCAAAATTTCAAAATCTCTAACCTTACGATAAAGTGTCATTTAATTGTAAAATACACGTGTTTCTAACTGTACAGCATTCTGGGACGACAATTTTTATATATATTTCATTTAAAAAGATTTTAATTATTATTATTATCATATTATTATTATTATTATTATTATTATTATTAAAACTTTTTAATTCTACGCCTTCTTCTTCTTCTTCTTCTTCTTCTTATTTTTATTATTATTAATTTAGTACGACCCAACTATTTATAAAACCTTTGTTCACATTATAAACTTTTCTATTTGTAATGTGGTAATGTTACGTTTAGCCTCTTTTGTCCAGATTTATATAAAAGTTTAAATTTTCTATATCTATTCAACAAGCTAACAAGCTTGGTGTTTTGCAATGCCACATTTATTTTTCTTTTTATTATATATAGCTAATACATACACCTACACTAAAGGCATACACACACGACCTTCGCTATCCTCATAGCACAAATTATTCTGTAGCAAATATTAAAAATATTGTGACTATTTACTTCTCAGCTGTTGCAAAATTCTTTTAATTGAAAAAATCACGTCTGATGTATGGCCACAATAGCATTAACCCATAATCTTGTCAGCATATTGATTTTGGATAAAATCTAGAATAACTTTCAATCAGGAAAGGAACAAGGTATCTTTAAGATCGAGAAAATCTAATTTGTTCCAGTGTCTCTTTTAATTTGTTAGGAATCCGAGTAAAGAATACGAACACACCATATGGTTAAAGTTATGTGAAACATAAACACATTTCTCCAATATCAGATACAGCTTTTTTCTATTTAATAAAAGAATATAGTAGACGGGATATATGAGAAAAATATATATATGATTCCTGTTTATTCGTATTCGCGTGATTTCATTATCATGTTATAAAGGGCTGATTTCTTCTTTAGACGATGGGGAAATGAATGATGTTTATTTGAAAATGAACGAAACGGAAACACAAAGTATATTTATAATTATCAACAAGTTTAAATGCATAAAGGTACCAACGTATTTGCTTCATTATAATATGAAATGTAATTTCCTAACTCTTATGTAATGTAACAAACTTTTGAAAATCACATTACATAATTTTAAAGAATAACTCAAAAATTTAATCTGAATACAAATTTATTTCAATAAAGCTACGTTTTAAATTCTTGAAGTAAAATATGTTTCAAAATAAGAGGAAATGTAAATATAGCGTGTGTTTCTTGTTCTCTGTTGAAATAAAAGTATCGGAACGTTCGTCAAAAAAAAAACTTTATTGAAACTAGAAAACAGTAGCAGTGATCAAACCTATATTCGCAAACAAATATCACGTTATTTCGATTTTTGTACTCCATGATGTCCAGATATATCAGCCTGTGTTTGTTTTAGATTAGAAGTTACTGATTCGAGATTAGCTCACGCTGATTTCAGATTAGCACATGTTAAGTTTGATTTTCTTATTAAATATCAAGTTAATTTTATTTAAAATAATCAATTCCACAAATCGAAATCCCAGTGGAAAACACACGCACAGAACTGAACATAAAAGTTAGCATCTCACAAAATGCCCCTCCTAGCAAAAAACTGAAAGGATTTTGCACTACGCAAAGAAATTGGGGGACATTATTGATCAATTCGATGCATTTCCATTCAAAGTTAGTTAGTTAAACAATTTCGCAAAGGGTAATTATATGCTTTTTTTCAATTAATAAAAATAAATATAATAAAATAAATTTAAAAAAAAATAATTCATTGCTACAGGTTGTTTCACCATATATCACATATATTAATGCTGACAAGACAAATAAACCGCGTTTATATATAAGATCTTTTTGATCGAAATACGATTTTTATAAAGATGTATCAAAAATTCTCAATTTCAATTACAAGCGTTAACATTTTCCACAGAATAGCTCGTGTGCAAAATTTTCTTGCAAGTTTTTCACGTTTCCCAGGATATATGTCGGATTTCTTTATTTATAGTTTCTTTTGATCAGTTCACTTACCCAATCAAAAAACTATTATAATATCATGTCACTAAATATTCCGATAACGGATATGAACCTTGTAAATGTGGTTACCGTGGTTTATTTTTAAAAGATTATTTAAACGATTCTATCGCAGTTTTAATAACATCTTTCAGGTCATTTAGTACGAGTAATGTCGTCATTACGTCAGTTAATTGTTTGTTAATCAATGAACACGTGTTACATGATATTTAAGACAATTATAAGTCATTAAAACATAACTATTTATTAGGTAAAAAAGGGATTGTTTCAGTATCTATGAATGTGTTGATCCCTTAATCGGGTCTGACCAATCCTTTAAAATAGGGAGTGACCGTGTCATGTGCAGTTTTTTTTTTTTTTTAAATTTTTACAAACAGAAATATTCAAAATTCTTCACATGAAAAAGAAATATTTAAAATTCTAGCTCATGACAATTGTTCATTCACCAAGAACTCGGCATTTATAAATTAAAGTCAGCAAGGGTTCCTTTGAAGGAGACCTGAAAAGACGATGTCCCGTTTCACTTAAAAAATAACATATAATGAACAAATAATTAGAGAAAAATTTTATTAAGAAAATCAACTACATGTAGTTTGCCATTATCCATATATCTACAATTAGTATTAGATGGCTTTAACGTGTAATGTTAGACAATCTATATTGATTTGATAGTGTTATAATTATTCATATTTTCATGTTTCATATATCAGACACTACAGCATTAATAACTAACAGTTCATATAGTGTCAATATTGGATCTTTTAAATCTTGTTAAATGATGGTAAATCAGGAATTAAGAAGTGATCTTTTTATTCAGAGTCGTTTTCTTTTATATATTGGTGAAAGCCACAAATACCAGTATATTATAAACTGTTGATGGAAAATCTGACCATTCGATTATTACTGTTCAATTATTTTTCTGCAAGTCCATAAAAAGTTCTTTAATGAAAAGGTCAGAGGGACCTCCTTTTTTTTCTTCTAAAAACTTGACTACTAGCTCATAGATATTGATATATTAAAACCACATAATAACATGTTATAATATGTTATACATTGGAAACACAATCGATTTATTAAAATATTCTATATTTTTGTTTTACCTATCACTTTTATAAGATCATTTACACCTAAGAGGTCATCAAGTGTGAATATAATATTTCATTTCGTTTTATTATTTTAAAAAAAATAATTAAATCTACATTTTAAAAGCTTGTTCGTAAAATAAGTTTTAGATTTGCAAGGAACCAATACTCTTTAAAGAATAGAGAATGACATTTATATTGAAAGTAAATACAAATTCATTGACAAAATGTTTTTGAATTAAATGGACTTTTTGTTGCAATGTCAAAAGTGTCAACCATTGTGTTAACCTCGTTTTCAGGTTCAAACATGATTTTGGTTTTGCACTTTAACCATAATACTTAGGGTTTTCGAGAAATCAGGTTTCATGCTTTTGGTATGCTCTCGCAAAACCGCAAACATCTGCTTAATTTGTTGAAATGTTAGATGTTTGGTGTTAATATATATATATATATATATATATATATATACATATATACATATATACATGTATATATATATATATATATATATATATATATATATATATATATATATAATTTTATATATATATCGGTGTTGAAGAAGAGATTAAAGAAGTTTTATTGCAATTAGTCACCAAAGAAAACCAAACTTATTGTGCATATTCTGTTCACCTTTGGTATTCTAAAATATGATACCCAAGCATACTTAAGACCTTCACTCACATTAAGTCTTTGCACGTTTTGTTAGACTTTATCATATTGTATTTAATACATAATATACTTTCATTTTTAGAATTTTAATCTTTTGTACAAAAATAAATCGCCATTTCAATATTCAAATTAAAACAGCCTTACTTTAATAAATTGGTCATGTAAAATTAGGTCTTGTCTGAGATTCCAACTGCGGAAAATCGGCTATAATGAATCATTAACAGATTTTTATATTTCTTTAATTTGACGTAATTTACCTCCTTTGATGTTGTTTTTACAATCTTTGTATGGAACCAATATTCAGAACAACATGGCAACAATTATACTTCATGTTCTGTTTAAAATATCTCATAATTTTGCAAAAACATTTTATACAATATTTTTTCAATACAAATGATTTTAATCATTCCATTATCTAAAAGTGCAATTATATATATATATATATATAAATATATATATATATATATATATATATATATATATATATATATATATATATATATATATATATGGCTACGAAATATTTATTTTCCTTAAACTTTTATTTCTTCTATTAATGTCTATCATATAATAATCTATCATTATTAAATGTCTAAATTAAACTTGTGGTTAATTCTGAGTTTGATGGGCTGCATAACATCAATTTTTTTACAGATAAAATTTTAAGATTTTTTTTTTAATTTTCTAAAAAGGTTTTTGACAACGTCTTTATAAAAAGATTTTAGTCGCCGTGACAGATATAGTGTCACAAAGAATATTAAATATTGAAGCGTCTTTAAATACATATAATTATGTTATTAAAATAGTTTTATTTTTCAATTCAGCATTCCTTCGTAATCGTGTCAAAAGTGGGTGTTAGAGGTATTTAATATAACAACAAACTTGTTGACTCCTACATTGCTTAATAAGTTTTTATATATATCCGTAATATTTAAATGGCATTTACTGTGAAGGAGGCCAGATGTTTAATCTAGTTATGACATATATATAATGGTCTTGTAATAACTGACACACAGGAACCCTTTGTTGTAAATTTAATCTGATATAAAATTCGAAAAACGGAATGATTTTTTATAACAGATGCATGCATAAAATAGTGTCATATTCTTTCTATTGCTGGTCTTTCAAGCCAAAGCCGAATGCATTGTTATTCGGACATGCCAAGGTTCACGATCCTATTACAAAATATCACTACCCTGGACAGTTATGTAAGGAAACATCCAGTCAGACTGACTGACTATCGATGATTCTGAAGGGAACACGCCCACTTAATCCAATAAAACGAAATTATTTGAAATGTTTATTTTCTGGACGGTTGAGTTTAAATGTCACATTGACGAATCAATATTATACATTTTCTTATAACTTTAATAATCTTTAAAATACATTCATTATGTTCGTATGTATGAAACCGTATCTGTTATTATAGCCAAAACAGCGTACGCAAAAACATTTGTACCGATATTGTCAAATAATTCCATCATGTGATCGGGCAACCGAAACCACCATGTTCAATCAAGCCAGAAACATGATTTGGTAGTCAGTTACATTATCTTTAAACTATGACACGACCCAATTCTATTAAAAAAAGTAATTAATAAATAAAAATTTTAAAAAAAATCGGTGTGTAGTTAACGACAGATTTTTGTCAACAGAACATTTCTTAGTGACTTAAAGCTTAAATCCAATAGATGCTTTTAGTTTCAACTGTCAAGAACAATAAAATATTTAGAAAATTTATACCGAAAATGAAACCTCTCTCTCTCTCTCTCTCTCTCTCTCTCTCTCTCTCTCTCTCTCTCTCTCTCTCGTCACGCGTGTTATATTACGAATCAAATTTATGACATTTATTAATAAACGTCAAACAAAGAGTGAATTGATACCATCAAGAAAACATTTATTTCGTTTGTGGTTAAAGAACGCCTGCTAATTTGTGAAAAAACGACATTATTCTTAAATTGTAAAGAAATAAATTGAAAATACTTTTATGGTCTGATAACAAAACACTTGCACATCGAATGGTCGAAAACATTTAGTTATAACACAATGAATCACAATTACAGGCTGCATAAAATAACTATATTAAATATCAATAATGGATTAATTTCTATGTTTCTCGCCGTTACAACAATGGCTTCAATCACGATGAAGACATTCTTTAGCTCGGTCGAACTTGAGAAGAAAGAAAAAAACTTGGTATGCATTAAGCGTAATGTATATGACAAAGGTATAAATTCATTATCGGAATGTTTATTTGGATGTTAAACAGTAGGTCTTATGATAAAGAAAGAGAAAAAAGAAACAATTGAATTTTATTGTTTTGAGCTTTATGTTTCACCTTTTACTTAACGTGGATTTTGATCTTATAGTACAGTGTCTGAATGTTTTGTAGTCAAATCCTTTAACATTCAGAAAATGTATTGCAGGAAGTGTTAAAAGTCGCAAAATGATACCATTTAAAAGCAGACTTCAAACGTTTTCAAAACTGAGTTTAAAATGTCCATTGGTAATAAAACCACATCTTGCAAACTCCAGGAGGTTGCAAATAATTAAACAGAGTACTTTTTGAGTGCTTTGAAATAGGCTGACAGGTATTTGAATGAGATACGTTTTGGGTGCAAATATAACAAGTAGATATAGTACGAAACATTGCAGTGGATATGTATATAAATACCATGACACTCTAATGACAAAGCATAACTCTAAAGCCTGAACAATAATGGGAAGGGAAAAGTGTCAACCCCTCCCCCGCCCTCAAAAACACAAATGCTTAATTTGCGTTAATTCAAATACTTTTAGTTACCTATACACCATCTCTCTCTCTCTCTCTCTCTCTCTCTCTCTCTCTCTCTCTCTCTCTCTCTCTCTCTCTCTCTCTCTCTCCAAGTTCCACTACGCAAATTATAAAGAGGTGGTATTTTTTGTTGCTATTTTCAAAAGGTCAAAAGGTCAGTTCACATGACCATATATGTATTCCCTAATTCACTAACGTTTTATGTCACAAATGGTTGAAAGGCATGATATTCAGAGCACAGAAAAGCAATTGTTAATTATATTAAAAATGGCGCAAAAATGTTAGAAATACGAACTTTAAGCAAATGTTGGTTTTGCTACGAAACATATACTAGTATGTATATTTTGTGTATACTTTCAGTATTTGATTTTTTTGGAAACAACTGGTAATTCTAAATCGTGGGAGGAAGGAAAGTATTTGTTATCTGACGAATCGTATTTATTTCAAGTAATTTAATAGGAACATGGTGAACGTTTACTCTGGTGAATCATTACAAAACACTATAAACCGATAGTATCTATTAATCTCTTATTTTTATGGTCATTTCTAAGTTTGTTACATTCTGAATAACAGACACGTGTTATTCGAATCTTAATATCATATATTGATATAAATCATTAACATTTTATATAACTTTACAATACCCTAACTGAAATGTTCTTAAAATATCAAAATGTTATAATAGCAAAGATCAATATCCTAACAATTGATTTAAAAGCTTTTTCCTCAACTTGGATAAGTTTCAAACATAAAATTTATATTTTACAACAGAGGCGAATAT
The DNA here is from genome assembly GCA_029721355.1 of Tegillarca granosa. Taxonomy (NCBI): domain Eukaryota; kingdom Metazoa; phylum Mollusca; class Bivalvia; order Arcoida; family Arcidae; genus Tegillarca; species Tegillarca granosa. The sequence continues at coordinate 15,890,526 of CM056600.1, read as the reverse complement.
TGCGTATCCTCTTCTGCTCTGTAGAAAGTAGAGAGCGATATTATCAAATTGTTGTATTAATCAATACGTGCAATTCAAATATGTGTAACGAACAGAATTTTAGAGTTTTAGCAAAAAATAATAACAAATTTTTATGTGTATAATTTTGAATATTTCTTTTGCTAAACATTTAAGAAACGACAAAGGCATAATACGAGAGTATCTCGAAAGATTCAAACTACATGTATGCAAAATAGTACAAGTATACCCACAAATATTGACTGTTCTGTGTTAAGCTCTCTCTCTCTCTCTCTCTCTCTCTCTCTCTCTCTCTCTCTCTCTCTCTCTCTCAAACCCCCCGCCCTCCAATACACAAATGCATCGGGCGGTTTAATTAGCGTTAATTCAAATACTTTCAGTTACCCATACATCATCCTCTCTCTCTCTCTCTCTCTCTCTCTCTCTCTCTCTCTCTCTCTCTCAAAATAATTTTGAATATCTTTATATATATATATATATATATATATTTAAAAAAGTACAACATCATCATCATAAATAGCACCACAAAACTATACTATAATCAACTTAAATTATAATTATAACTTTTGTTTAAATATAACGAACATTTGCACCACCAACAAACACCCATACGTCAGCACAAATTGTAATTATAATTATAACACTCAATAATAGAACTTTGTACGTTTCAGTGTATCAGAAATCCATATTTAACTACTAGAATAAACTCAATATTCCATTGATTCTCAATTAATATTTTATCTACTGTATATTACATAAAATAAAGATATAAATTGAAACAGACGATGTATTAGTTAACACTACACGTGCTACCTTTGTTTTATATATTAAGTCTTTTATTTACAATTGTATTTATTTTTGAAATATTAATTTATTTATTTATTTATTTATTTATTTATTTATTTATTTACTTCTTTCTTTCTTTATTTATTTATATTTTTCATCACTGTATATTTTCTCAAAACTCTAAGTAGGAGTTGTAGCACATGTCACGTGCACTATTAAGAATTAAACGTTTTTGGTCTTCATTTTTAAATTAATTTTTGTTTTCTTGATAATACATGTGGTTGTATATTGATAAAGGCAAGTTTTCATGCTGTGCACTTAATGATCATGAACCAAAATGTTTCATTTTTTTTAAATGTACGATCTCTTTAATTTTTTTAAGATAAAATTTTGACATTAAAGTTTTCAAAGAATGTAAAATTTGTCTTACCTTTAAATATCCCAGCCAACAGCAGTATATTGACAACATTCCGAATTTTCCAATAATGTAAATCCACTACGGCCATAGTTGTTCAAGAATATGAAGAATTAAATTCACATCCATACAGAAATCTGATTGTAAAATTCCAACACAAAAGTAATTACTAAATTCATAATAATCCATGTATTGGACCGAATGAAAGACCATCCTACCTATCCGAGTCACAATGGACTTCTAATGTAACAATCCATTCGGAAACCACAAATACAGGGATTTTCTGTAACTTCCGCATTTCACACGTGTAAATCAAAATCACATATCCTCCAAACAGCTGTCATAATAATAACGAGATTATAAATCGTCTGTTTCTTACAGTTTAAACCAGGATACTTCTGTTCGTTTTACCCAAGTAACCCTACAAAAAAGAAATCAATGCCTAATTAACAAAGAATTATTAGATAACAATTAACCATATTCGTCTAATTAGAAACTAAAACTTCATGCATATATAAGAAATGTGGAAGTCATGAATTCACAGATATATGATGTTTCCACAAAAACTATAATAATAATAATAATAATAATAATAATAATAATAATAATAATAATAATCATGATGATGATGATGATGATGATAAATAAATAAATAAATAATAAATAAATAATAATAAAAACAATAATAATCCTGACTGATACTGAATCACAAGTATTTTTCAGATACAAGAAACCGTATTCACTTTATCACAATTGTATATCATGTGAAGGGTCTCTTTCCGTTAACATACAGGAAAAGTAAATATAAAATTATTGTTATTTTTCTCCTTTATAAAATCAATATGTTTAATAAGTTTCAAATTAAGAATTTAATCAGATCATCTTATCAGAATATCTTAATACACAGGAACTAACTACATGCTACTTGATGAATTTTACTGATAAAATCTTCTAAATGTGTATCGTAATATTCTGTCCGTTATAAAGTTATAGAGATTTAAAGGCGCCCATTTTATTATAATATATTTTATGGATGTCTTAGCGGTTTATCAAGGTACGTTTATTTTCGTTTTAAATAAACATGTATTTTAGTCCACACTGGCGATCATTTATTATGGTATTTTCCATTGAAATTATCCTCAGATGCTTGTTCAATAATCTTTACCGTATTAAACCCAGCATTCTACAAACTTTGAAATTAGTCTTTATAAAAATTGAATTGTGTTTTCTTATTGGCATTAAAGACGTTGGGCGTTAGTCGTCAAGGAGTCTCATCTCTGTGGGTTCGATCCCGGTCGAGTTAGGAAGGGTATCCTTCTTGTAGTCCTTCACTGATTTGCTCGACACCAGTATAACGAAATAAGTGTTCTACCATATTTATCTGCAACATAACGGACAGCTGTACAAGCACTCGAAAGGTCACCATAAATGCACACTAGTACAATGTAGATCAAAAACATTTGCATACACACGCATCACATATACTTGTATTTTGATTAATCTTCGAGACATATAAAAACTGTCTCGTTACGAAAAATTACTGTTGTTGCGTTAAACAGCATTCAACAAACAAAGAACCACTAGATTCGGCATGATCTAGTCTTATAGTGATGCCATTACCGTTATAAGACGTGTTAATATGCTAATATGTTAAGGTATAAAATTTTGATAACTTATTTTGACTGGCTATTTAAACCCGGTTTAAAACACACACACACACACACACACACACACACACACACACACACTCTCTCTCTCTCTCTCTCTCTCTCTCTCTCTCTCTCTCTCTCTCTCTCTTCATTGCATTTTTAAGATAAAACTTGACAATATTAGGTCTCAGTATGTCGTGTCAAAGATATATTGTTGTTATATTTTATTAAATCAGCTTTATCAATAATACATAAATATACACATCTTACCATAAAAAGTCTAAATTTTATTTTTACTTCGATTCATAAATTACCTAAGTCAATATTGTTTAAGGTTGATAAGAGCAAAGGAAGGCTTGTGTATAAATCACAACGCAATACAATGCCTTTTTAGCCCCGAAAATGCTCCCGAACCGCATTTTTATTCTGCACATATCAACCGAAAGGAAATTAAAATGTTTTTTAAGTTGCATGTACATAAGAGATTTAAACGTTAAAATATTGGATATATTTACCTGTATAAACATAACGATGGCACTTAAAGTGTTTAAGAGTATCCACGTTAAAGAGACAATGAATGATGTTATAAAGTTGTGATAACATCGCTATGTATTTGTAAGATGAGAACAATGTACAATTATAACGTTGTTTATTGACAAACCGGACAAATGGCGTAGAAAATTTATTTAATAGCCTGATGTCAAGTGGGAAAATGAAACACACATCCATTAAAATCGTTCAGTTTTATGAATGCAAGGATAGGGCACAGGAAATGAAACATACAATCGTTTAAATTATTCAGTTTGCTTGCAAAGCTTTTGCATTCATATTGACAATGAACATCGTTTTAAAACAGTGTAATTGTTATTAGTATTATGAAGACAGGAACAAGGCGTAAAAATCTTAGTTATTTCTGAACTTAATTCACATTAAAATGAATAACATTATATTCTAGGTCAAAGCCGCAAACATCTTGTATGGAAGTATTAATGCTACCTTGTAAACAACTGTTTACATAAATACAAATATTTTTTTCTATTATAAATGTGTTTTATAAAGATGTGTTACACAGAGTTGCATTAGAATAAGAATGTTTTAGTCATACATTTATTGTTTATGACAATGTCAAAGCGTGTAACACTCCATGTACTGTAACATATGTCATTACAGTTATTGGACAAACACGTGTAGCTGTCAATGCTAAAGAAAAGCTTAAAAATATACTTTGCTTAAACTTTTCTATAATAGGCAATATACTTAATAAGTATGCAAAAGTACGTTCTGGTATTGAATTATTTTATCTTATGAAATAAGTTGCACAAGACAGTTAAAACAGAATTACTATCAAACACACCGATAACCGAACGTAATTAACGAGGTATCTGTTGTGTTAGACACATATTGAGATTAACATGGCATGTTTCTGGAATAATGAACATGTAAGGATTGTCATTAGAAGTTCAATCTTTATAAAAAAAAAAAATGACATAGGGGCATTCGTAGGGTTGATAGTTGTTGTTTACGGTTGCATTATACATTTTAGCTTTTTGTGACGAGAACAAGGTTATTTATCTCTAATAATTAATCCAAGAACGAGTCCGTGTTTGTGGTGATAAGTGAGTGTAAACTATTTTCTGCCTTGTACCATCGGGCATTTAAGGCGATGTTTTATTAAGGTGCTAGTTCGTCAAGTCAGTATGCCGAAAACAAATATAACACTTTTCCTTTCACATTATTTTGAACCAGTCGATACTAGCGCAAAACGTGGAAGCAGTATCTCAAATTCTAAAGTCTAATGTATGATCCAGTCGGGATTTGAGCCTAGGCGTCTAACTCTTGAGGTGGACACTATACCGCTGAGCTATCAATGCGGTATCGACACAAGGACAAAAGCAAGATTACATCCACATTAGCCTGATCAGCATATTTCGCCAAAAGATATAGTCTCGTTAGACTATATGCACTAGTTTCAACTAAATATAACCGACATTTCTATTTGGAAGCTTATTAGAAAATGTTTTAATAAACTATTGTCATTAAAAAACATTAAAATCAAATTTTATTAAAATTCAACATTTTAAATCAATCAAAAGAAGGCCTTTACTTATGTTACTTCTAATGAGACGCATTTTTAAAGCATTTTATATTTAACTGTTAACAAAAATTTAAAATGATGACAGCAAAATAATCCTTTGCAAGTTGACTTTTTACTATAGCATGAACGACAGTAAATAATTGATCTATGATTTTCTCATTTAACAAGTTTTAGACGCTAATCTAACTATAAATCTGATATAACATAGATACAAATATTGATTGTCACCAGAGTTGACAAGAAGTCAGTAATCAGGACCATACCTGACATAATCAGATATCTGTGGTAGCAGCAGGGATTACTGGATATGAAATGGCATTGATGCAAATAAAAATAATCCAATATTTTTTTTATAAGAAATTTACTGTTGAGCGTGAAAAATTCAGGTTAATAAGCAAATTAATTAAATGGAAAACAACAGCACTGATTTTTCAAACATGTTAAATAATTTTCTAGAATTTGATGACGAATACGTTACACAGCACACCTGTTTCATTTTTAATGTTTTTTATTTAATAACAATATATTTTTACACTACTTATGAACAATCTCTTAACCTTTGTGTATAATATGCTCAAAAATAGAATGTAGAATTTGCAACAAATTTAAACTAAGGGTAAGAAGTTCAAAAAAAGTCCAACAATGCGCCAAACAAACAGAAAATGTCATTAATGAGACGCAAAATAACCATCGTTTAAAGCAACTTAAAACCACTGATGTACAAAACTTACAACTCACCTTTTTTACCTCAGCATATTCTAAACTTTAACTACATACGTAATATCATCGTAGAATCGGGATGTTTTGGGATTTAAATGGTTCATTTAAAGTTTTATAGTGCGTTGAATTTTTAAAATGGCAGCTGTGAATTAAATTTCCATTTCATTTTAATAAGACTTTGATCTTTCTCTTAATGTCAATATGTAAAAGAAATATATGTTTGAAGGCCTGATAAACTTGATGGACAAGAGAGCATTATACCATGATACTTAGTATTTAACCATCGCCAAATTGTTTTATTACCTATTTTGAATTAATTTGTTTCATGAATTATGCATGATCGCCACGACCGAGACAATTGTCTATCTATTTTATGCATAAACCTTATCAACATTTATTTGTTATTTATTTTTGTCATAGCTATATCTCCCAATATCAATACACAAGAAAACGCGTCATTTATCCACGTAATAATAAATTTTAAACTTGGTCGAGATGGCCGGTGAAAAGTTTTAGGTGCTATCGCTGTCAATCTAGTCCAAGGTGTTACACTTGGTGAAAGGATGATGGAAAAGAAAAGGGATATGGAAAGAGGCAAAAAGACTGAATGGTTTGGTAACAGCGTTATTGAATGTATTTTTTTGATACTTTATAGCTACATTCAACACTCTAAAAGCTAAAAGATAATGATCAAGACAACTTGTGTAATAATTCAGTTATTTTGGCCCTTTTGAAGTAATCGTATATTTAGTATGTTTATCTCACCGATATATGCTATATAAATCATTGATTTTAAAAAAAAAAGAAAAAAGAAAAATCTAAAAGAATTGAAGAAGACCACTGATTTCTAAGCACTCTGTGACCTGATTATTAATCCTGTTTACCAGGAAAGGTTGGCACTTTGATATAGTGATGAAAAACCCTTAGTTACTGCGACGACGGACTTTTTTTTGTAATTGAAATTTCCTGGGTCGTGCAAAATAAATCGTCAATACTGATTATATATAATTAAATAATGCATTTTTAATCGGAAAATCCATTACTTTAATAATTTAAAGTTGATTTAATGGCAGAAATCGTCGTCATCTTTAGAAGTTGTTTGAATCACAAAACCACAGAGTATTTTGTAGTCACAAATGCTTGATTGTACACTTAAATAACTATGACATCTAAATGCGAGCTAATGCATCTATTCCGGCGATTATGGGAACTATACGACGCTAAAAGTTTTGCCCTTTTTGCACTGAAGCTTGGGTGGTCATTGGCTAAATAAGCTAGAATTAAATTAAATCAATTCGTTATTTTACTTACAAGTGTTGATATGCACATTTGTATTCCAAGCCATGTGTAATAAACAAATTAAATTGATTGACAGGTACCTACTGAATAGTAACCTTGATGAAGTTTTAAAACACTAACTTTAAAAAGACATTAAATACAGGTGTGTCAATTACAAAATGTTAAAGGTATACATACATACATACATACAATAAACTAAACCAGTGATTTAGATTGGACGATTCCAGTTATAATCTTAAGCGGTTATAACCAATTTTTAGAAATCCAATGTTGCATTGTTGACTTAAAGCATGGAATTTTAAAATCTACAGCGAAAAACACTTTTTATAAAGTATTCTACTTTACCTAACCTTTTTAGGTTTCCGTAAGCTTTTAAAATGTACAGTATCCATTGATAATATAAATAAGTAATCGATTTACAATAACATGCGCTTGTTGTGAAAATTGGTTGCCTAAAACGATCACAAACATTTGTCGTGTAAGCGTCTCTCTAGTTTTAAATGTAATCCTTGAAATTTGTTCTGAGCACTGTAATAAATCTGAGTTGAAGCATAGCAAGTGTATAGAAATAGAACAGAGAATAATAAGTACTTTGATTGCCGAGTTGTGTTAAATGTCTCACACTAATAACTAATATTGTTACCTAGCGTGTAAAAATATTTTCAGCGAAGTTCTATTACTTGATAATAAGTACATTTCAGACAAATTTTGACAACAAACTTTGATATTTTTCACTGTTAATGGGAATCTTAACCGTCAGCCCAACACTGAAAGACAATGGCAAAAAATATTATCAATTACAAGAATTTTTACAAAACTCTAAAAAATTTAATCAAGCCATTAAAGAACATCTTCAAAGCAATAAGAGAATAATCAGCAAGTAATATGATAAACTTTTTTTACTTCCGATCCGACTGTTTTATCAAGATTTAAAAGCAAATAAAAAATAAATGTTGAAAAGACATTATACTATTACAATAAGGTCGTGAAAAGCTTAACAGTTGCTTTAAACCAGTTAACATGTTAAAATCAAGTTATTGTTTTAATAAGTAGAAAATACTAATGTTTAATATTCGTGAAAAATGAAATCTGGCATATAATTTCATTTGTGACACAGAGGATAGTAACTCCAATTAAATAAGATACACAACAGTTGTTTATATAACTATAATTCATTCACTATTCACAATTGATATCATTTCAAGCACCATTGCGTGTGACATTTGCTGTTTTGAGAAAGAATGCATTTAAATGTAAAACTGTACAACATAAGAATTTTTTAAAGAGATCAAATTAAAAACCCATGATGAGTAACCGTTTCTAATTATGATACATTTATTTAGAGCAATTTTCTAATATACCTACCATTGTATTCATAGGTATTTATGTTGCCTTTAGTTTAAAATATGCATACTGTACATTAACATACTGTTTTGGTTTCGATTCTGTTTTTTTTACCTACATAATAGTTGTTCCATCCTATCACGTTTTGATCGACTTATTTCAAAAGCATTCACTTCAACTTATTTGTTTTCAGATATAAGTTTACCAACTCTATTCAGTTTAAAGACAACATTAGCGAAACATTATTAAATTAGCATCTATATAATCATGGTTACAATATATTCAAATTGCAGAGTGATGTAGTTCAGTGCCAATTACTGGAATGGACGCGAGTTTTAAAAAACGAAAATTTCCTCTAACAGAATATTCACAATACTCAAGTGTGTTATATTTATACTACTTGGAAACGAATAAAGTGGGTTTTTTACTTTGCCAAAAAGTTGTACAATATAAGGAAACAAAGCAAAATATAGACAATGTTACAGGATTTAGACTGACATATTATGCCCTGGACGTTTCTCAACCTTTTAAAAACAAGATAAACTATTTGATAAGTGTGTATGTTGATTTCACAGATTAACATATATACTGACAGGCCATGAGCTATTAAAGTAGCACTTCATTATTATTTGCCTCTTATCTTGTTGCTAAAACATTGTAAGTGGTGTGAAGTACGAAACTACGGACCAAATACAAGTTACATGTTGTTGATTTCACCTAAGCATGCGGATTAAGATTTTTCTGATACGTCAATTAGGATCTGTGACAGAGAATTTTATGGTTACAGAAAAATTGTAAAAAGAAATCTCACGGCAATATGCGTCTTCATGATTTTTCTTCCATATCTATTATCCATTATCAAAATGAGAATCTTATGCCATTTTTAGCTGCTGTATTCAAAATATTTCCTCAATCCCGAAATAACAAAATAAGCATATGTATACTCTACCTAGAGGACAAAGAAAATGGTCAAAAAAGATGTGTATATTTCTGCGATTGGTGACGTTTTATTATTAAGTATGAAACGTTTCTTTTTTGGTTCAAAAAGAATGGAAAGAATAGTTTTTTTTCACGCCCAAATCAAGATCTTTTACATATATCGAGAAAATCATTCCTAAAATTGTTAAGAAAACCGAGAAGAATGCTATAGACCTTTGGAAAATGAATAGAAAAGCGTTCTCACACTTACAAGTATTCTGCCCTTGTGGGTTTTGGACATGCATGGTGTAATCCGTTAGCGTGCACTTAATCGGCCATCGTGACCGTTGTTTAGAAGAAGCAGGATAACAAACTTTAATAGTACAACAAGAATTCCACGGAATTAAATGTCTCGCCTGGTTATTTTTTTACTTTAACATAAACTTTCACATCTTGACACGCCGCCGCCGCCGCCTGCACCGGAAAAGAAACACCTAAGTCTCGCCTTATGGCGATGCAAGGCTCGACAATTTTTGATAGGTGAAATTAATTTTTTGTTCAGCACAAATACTAAAACGAAAAAATATAATGTGAAAAAAACGTTGATTTTAATTAAATATCATCGATAGATCTTAATAATTGTGAATTATTTTGCTTATTTTTTTTTTCGAAAACTGTAAATGTTCCTAGGCCTCATGCAGCAATTCATATATCTATTCACCATACACATAAACGCTAGCGTCTCTTATATTCTTTATACAAAACGTTTCAACTGTTCTGTAGGAATCTTCAATTATAATAACAACATCTGAATGTTAGTCGCAGCAAGATGCATGGTGATCATAGCAATTACTCGGCACGTTAAACATGTTTTACATAATTTAAACCACATTTTGCTAGCCTTTTCTCGTGTAAATATCTCTTTTTTCTGGTAAACTGTTTATATTATATATACCATACTGAGCATTCCCTTTTATTTCGACTTGTATTGAATATTTATGTACATATCATCAAAACTATTTGATTCCCGCACAGAGAGAGTCTTTAATCTTATATCAAGGAAAAAGATCATAAAATCATTGAGACATTCTATATAGATCTGTGTCTATACTAGGACAGAAGGACACCAATAATCAATATTATTCGACCTTAAATCACTAATCTTTTGAAGTTTTTTTGTATTTAATGTCATAAAAAACTCCGAAATTCAAGCTTTACAAAATTTGGAATGTTGTATATATAATATTAGTTTTTTTCTGAGATGATGCATAGCACTTTCTTTAATTTCGTCTACAGATCGGTTGTTGCCAAAACCTCCATTTAAGCAAATGATATTTGTTACAAGAAATACGTCATACTTAATCAAATTTTGAGGCATTTCGAGTAAGTCCGACCTTAAAGACGGCTGTAGCTGTAAGATAAACCTTTCAATAATAAATTTCAGTATACTTTAACGTATTGATGTGGTCCTTATTTCAAGATAGGAATATTAAAAATATAAATAAACCTACAGATTTCGTTTGCTTTGAAGGGTTGTTCAATAAAGGAAATATCTGAATTCAGCTCTTACGTCTATATTACTGGTAACGTATAGTGTTATTAAGGAATATAGTATCATATAAAATGACGTATTAGTACCGCCGCTTACGGTGACACAAATCAGTATTTTCTTGTGAAATTTTACTAATAAACTTGCTAGCAACATAATTGACACAAAATGGCTGTCCCTAAACTTTATCGAGACGCATAAATATTTTTCACTTTACAAGAATAATCACAAGATGTGCTAGCATAAAACATGCTGAACCAAGTTTTACTTAAACGCAAAAATACAATTTTTTTATCAATTGGTGACACTCCAAGTAACCTACACTCAACAGTCATTGTTTGCGTGCATTAGGAATAAACAATTACCAAGGAACAAGCATTGATAATGCGAAATATGCACTTGTAATTAAGTGCAACCCGGCGAGCTTCTTTCCGCATCTTTGAGAATGTGGTATGTTTCTTGTATATTATTTATGCCCTATTTCCGGTTTGTAACGAGCGTTTGTTGCAATGCTTCATTTTGAGTTCTTAATTTATATCTACTAAAAGTACCAAAATGTTCTAATGTTTGTTTTTCCACTTTTTTATTTATTTCTCAACTAACGTATTTCTTAATTAATTTATTTGTAAGGAAACAACTGTTCCAACACAAACTTCAAACGAAGTGTAAAGATTTGTTCGACTTGTTAGTAATATCAACTACCTCTGCTATCATCTGAGCGGTCTTTCAGAGAGCAGACAGTAAAATTCTAGACATCCCGAAAATGTAAAACGTTTGATTAAATCGAAATCCTCAGTAAAACAACTTGATATGCCTTTTTGTAAAATACTTGCACACACACACACACACACACACACACACACACACACACACACACACATGGGCTAGAAATCTAGAAATCAAAATTGCAATATTACATAAAAGTTTCGCTTATGTTTCGATGTAAACCATGTACATGAACACAACATACTTTTTTTTATATTTCAAAGAGTGACAATAAGTCAAGTAGCTCATTTATGATCTAAAGACAGCGAAGTTATAATTATTATTTGTATTACATTACCCAGTTCTTAAGAATATGTCGGCTTTAATCAGTATTTAACATACCGTCATCAGTCATATTATCAGACACATGCTTTTTGTATCATAAATGTACTGATATTCGTTATGTAACTTGTATGTAAAGGTAAGTCTCTTGTACACAGTGTGAAACTGTGACCAATAATATATACATGAAATTATAAAACAATGATTGTCCATAAAATTGATTGGTTGGTTTCAATCTCTTAAAATTTCAAAATGTTATTCGGAGCTCTGTACAACTAGTCACTTGAATTTATAAAAATTAAAACGAAGTGTTTTTAGCTAACAGTTTACCTCTCTCAATATATGTAACCATGCACATTTTGGTTTCATTTGAACAATTTTAATTTTATCCTATTTTTATCAAATTTGTTATTTTCATTTTTTGTAATATTATAATTTTCCTTAATATTCCACCTGATTTTATTTCATTTTATCTATTTTACGTAATCTTAAGCATCTAAATGAACCAAAATGTGCATGGTTACATATATATAACTTAATCACAAACATTAAGAACTTCCAATATTTGATAAATCATTTATGTAAGTGAATTAGCAATATACTCGAAATATACTAGAAAAACTATCGTAAAATTTTCGCTAACCATGAATATCATTTTACAGCAATTATCATGTATGTACTCAAATGTTGGCATACAAGAGTGTCAGTAATGCAGTTATCAAGGCAAATTTGTTGAAAATTGGGTACATAACAATTACAAATGCTATTACTAGATTTCATTTTGCTTAGTGTACATGAACATGGGTATTGTTCTTTATTTACCTCTTATTTTTTGAAACAAGGTAATTGATTGACAATTGGCTTTTCTGGTTCAATGTTGCTGTATCTACGAAAGTAGACACCATTTTGTCAATAATTCTAATGCTTGTGTAAAGTCGTAAGTTTTATAATAAGCTAACCAAATAGAGTTCATTTATCGATTCATCTTATATTTCATGTTTTAAACTGCGTACAAATTTTCTAGCTAAAAGTTGTTTTACTTTCTCAAATTTACAAGGAGAAGTAATAAACAATTATTATTAATCTGAATATTATAAACGTATATATATTTACAGTAATGTATTTGTATTGTGTTGTTTTTGTTGTTGTTGCTGTTGTTGTTATAATGCTGTTTAACGTCGCATCGGCAATTTTTCAGTTATTTGCGACGATAGCAATTATTTGTTATTCATCTCTAAATTAATCTTCGAACAAGTTCATTTATGCGTGTGATGTTCGTGTGTGAAGTATGGTCTGCTCTACCACTCACTGAGCCACCAAATCTGTATTGTGTGGGCGAGTGTCTTTAATTGTATTACTTTATTTTAAAAAATCTGAACAAGTAATTGAACTTCAGAGATTTCTTCCTTAATTCTCACCTGTATAATGAGACAACACACATCAATACAAGAGTTTTATGAAAACAGTATTATTCTTGTTATCTGTTTGCATATGTATCATTTCTCATAAAACTAAAATGAAGTCTTTCCCCGTTTTACTTAATATCTACATTTTACAAACTGGATTAGAGCGTAACTTTATGCGTTTAAACGATTTTGAGTAGATTCCATCCGGCCATAACAAAAAACCTACAGCACTTACTTTAAATGTAACATCTATGCAGACCAATACAGATACGTTATAATAGACATTATCATTAAAATGTTTCTTGGGAACTTAACTTAATTACAAAGCAAATAGGTACATAAAGTTTCCATTATTGTAATAAAATCTCTTGGCATTTAAACAATTGTATTCAGACAATGTAACAAAACATGATCAAAAATGCATAAAACAGCAAATGGAAACAAAACATAATGTCTGACCTTGCACAAGGGACACCTGTATTTGACTATAGATGAGACATAACTTTTTCTGTTTTATATTTGGGGTTGGTCCAGAGATACATATGGCTGATGATAAGAATCAAGCAACAGGTCTCCCTTATAAAGAGGTTTTACTTTATTTTTATTGGTAGTTACAACGCGGTACGCCAGTGGTCACTTGTTTAATGGCAAAGGAATAGGACTAAGTGTAACGTATGTTCTAGTGTTACTCATTTTTATACAATTTATTAAGTAAGGAAGGTCGTTTTTAAATCAAACATTTTTTGTAAGTCATCAATAACTGTGAATGATTATAAGATAAACTACATGTATTAATGTTATACAACTATATAGTATAGGCGTTTTTAACTCTACCTATAAAAGTCGAAAAAAAAATGATTAACGATTTCGGACAATACAACATAATCCAAACAAACGTTTGATCAAATCGCACAGCAATATTTACCATACATTATACACGATTTGGTTTTAATATCTCATGTAGAAGTTAGCTTTCGAAATATGCAAAGATATGTTGACCCAAGTGTCTGAAGTATAATTATTCAATATAAACGTTTGACAGGGTATTTTCCTTAATATTACTATATAAACACAACGAACATAAAATATGTGAAATAAAAGACCAGGAGATATTCCGAAGATTATAAAATATGGGTGAAATAACAACAAGTTATCAGTGGAATATTGGTCGGAGGTATTATTATTTGTTTGTTTTATAAACGTCAACATCATTTATCTTCATGAATTTCTAGTTGACTTGCTTTCGCTTCATTTGTTTTGTTTGGCTTAAGATTACCACCAGCAGCTTCTGTCCACTAACTAAAGTCACTACTTGTCAGACCGTGTGAAATGTTTTAGATAGCAAAGCAATTATCTAGAAATAAATTTTGAAGATGTAAATTCAGTAAAATCATCACATTTTGCATCTTATTATTTATTTATTTATTTACTTTATTTCTTTTTATTTGGTTTATTATTAAATTTCGATAGGTGATGTTAGTGATTTTCTCCTCTTCTTGTGTATGTTCTCATTCTCTTGCGTCGTGTGTGACGTTCTAAATTTCTTGTGATCTGTGTGTAATGTGTTCCATTTCATGTGTTTTGTGTGTGTTCATCTCATTTTGTGTGTGTGTGTGTGTGTGTGTGTTCCAATTTTTTACACAAGATTCGTAGTTTTATTTGATACCTAATGTTTTATCCATTTCGTATGATCTGAGTGTGATATGTTCATTTCATCTGTTTTATTTGTGTGTGTGTGTGTGTGTGTGTGTGTGTGTGTGTGTCTCTCTCTCTCTCTCTCTCTCTCTCTCTCTCTCTCTCTCTCTCTCTCTCTCTCTCTCTCTCTCTCAAATTTGCGTTTTGTATGTGGTGGTCTTAATTTCTTGTGTTTTAAGTGTGATGTTTCAATTATTACCACATTATAAATGCACATGTATCTTTAATGAAATCATTCTTTAGAGCAATGAAGTATACGCCAATATTAAATACATTGTATGTCAAACCGCTAAAACTTTACAAAAAATCACACCTTGCTCGTAAAAAAATATTACTAAACTTAAATATATACCATTTCTGTCCAATGAAAAACAAAATCTAAATTGGTCAATTATTTCTAGCTCTCCTCAGCTCTTTTAGCCCTCTTGTTTACCTTACAGGTGTGAAAATAATTATATAACACAAATATGAAACTGGACACCAACACGTCTCATTTTTAATAAAAGTTTGATATCAATTTAATTTTTACTTTCATTCACATTAACTTTGATACTCCGGTATTATAGAAACACCATGTTTGCATACGTTCACAAATCAAATACCTTAACTTCGAGATAAATACTTAACGAAACAAAACTAATAAAATTTGATTTGAAGAATTATTTTAATCTACAAATATTCTCTTTCCTATGTAGAATCTCGTGGTAAGCTGCCAATGAACACCCATTTTTCTTTCAACAGGGAAAGTTTGCAGATAATTGAAAACTTTAGCTCTTTATTAAAACTTTTGTTGAATTAAAATTCTATTTTAAGCCCTGAAGACAATAAAACATATATCAAATAGACGAAAGATCCATTTGAAATGTGACCTTTTACTGAGAAGTGTGGATTTTATGGGCACGTTCAGCGTGTTATTCTTGGATGGGTTAATTCTTATAAGTTTAATCAAATGAGAGTAATAATGATAAATAGAAATATATATAATAATCTGACGATTGAGGAATCACTGAAGTTGGGCTACACTGTTTTACACGAGTTCATCAATAAACGCCTTAAAGTAATTTAGTATGAAAAATAAAATTTTAATGTTTGCAAGAAATAGTGAACTTTTAAATAAAAGAAAGTATTGAATTTTTCATGCAGCTGCCAACATTGATTCGGATTTGGACAAACTCAAATAGAAATCACATTTAAATGCAACATTTTGATTATATTTGGTAAAACGGTCCTTTTCAGATATATGTATGTTTATCAAAAAAAATTGTAAACTAATAACCAATATGTTATGTGTGTGTGTTGCAAATGCAAATTGATTTTATAAACAAGTTTAAAACTATTGATAGATCCCTAAACTCGATCGCATGATGCTAACGAAATATTTCTACCCTGATCAATGTTGTTCTATTTACGGGAATAGCTGGCTACACAGAAGTACCCGGACAAACTTCCTTAATGGAACTGAATTGGCCACTTTTCAAATTTTAACTATCTTTTTTTTCGGGGACTGGGTTGGGATGGTTTGGTAGAATTGTGATTTAGACATGGACTGGTTTGTTTGTGTTTTATTATTACGTGATTATTCACTTATGCAAACAACGGCAATATTTATTTTTGCCATTTAAAATAGAAAACAGAATTTTGTAATTAATTGCATATACCAGGGAACAGCGATAGCAATGTAAAGCATTAAACAAATCAATTATAAGAAACAACAACACAATAAAGTAAAAGATGAATATAAAAACATATGTTAAGTACTTGAAGTTTTGGATGTTCATTAGATTTAGTTCCAATGATGAGGTAACCACCAATTCTAAGAGCTCCTGACCATATCGATCGTTTTAAAAACACTGATGCATTTAAATCACTTCATACTCTCATACTCTCTCTCTCTCTCTCTCTCTCTCTCTCTTTCTCTCTCTCTCTCCTTTCCGAACATTAAAGTCTCTCTCTCTCTCTCTCTCTCTCTCTCTCTCTCTCTCTCTCTCTCTCTCTCTCTCTCTCTCTCTCTCAAACCGTCTTAACTTCTAATACGCCAAAGATAGTAAATACCGCCATCTTTTTCATAATGGGTATAAGCTAATTTGGGTTTTTTCTCAGTAGACACATACACAGATTCCAAAAACACTAATACCATAGTCAAACTACTCTTTATTTTCTTTACAAAACAAGCATGATAATACAATGAAAAATGTGTCTATACCTAAACCACTTTCTTAATTATCATATTCTTTTGACCTAAATAAAAGTCTGTTACATACGTGAAAAAATTCAACAAATCATTGTAAAATAAACAAAAAGGCACGAAACAATACTAAACAAAATTCTTTTCATCTTTCTCGCACATTTATCATCATCAAATAACTGATTGATTCCCCTTGAGGAAAACATTACCCAAGGAAAAATAGTTTCCATATAAACAATTTTCTAATGAGGTAAATAAATCATTTCTTGATCATTAAAATATGATACGGGTCACGCTGTTCTAATGTTTGAAGTATCTTGTTGTGGTACAATAATGAAGTGTTTAAAAAACCAGTAGGAATAAGGAGATAGTCCACTTCAATGTTGTAATTACATTGAGAGATCACTGTAGGTGTTCCTTCATTTTACCCAAGGTACAAGTTGGATAATTTGTATATAGTAAAATCGTCAGAGTTTTCTTCTTCATTGTTAAATTCGAAATTTTATTTATAGACCTATATCCCTTTCTTGAGAAGAAGTAAATATTGCATTTTCATAATAAGTTTTCTAAAATATGTATTAGAACTAACCAATTAAACCCCTTCCTAGAGTAAATGCTCTCTCTCTCTCTCTCTCTCTCTCTCTCTCTCTCTCTCTCTCTCTCTCCTCTCTCTCTCTCTCGCTCCGAAAAATGTGAAGAGTTGAGAAGAGAGAGAGAGAGAGAGAGAGAGAGAGAGGAGAGAGAGAGAGAGAGAGAGAGAGAGAGAGAGAGAGAGAGAGATGTATTTTAGGAATCAAAACAATTATCTTACAGTGTGGTTTTCCATATGCAAGTAGTATTTAGTGTACATGTTTATTTATTTACAAAATTGTTATTTTTCTAATGTTTGAAATAACTGCCAGCTACTAATTAATAATTTACTTTAAAGATGCTCATTTCATTTCTATATTAGAATATAACCATTACTTTGCACGTGTAATGAAGGTATAACTACACTAATTGCAAAAGAAAAGCTAGCAACAAATGAATTTAAACCTTTGTTTATGGTCACTAGTATACATTAATTTACCCCTTAATTTCTCATTCTTAGCTGTTTATTGCGTGCTTACATTGTAACGATGGTATTATATGACAGAACATCGTGTCATTATGCAATGAACACATTCTTATTACTTTGTTTAAAACACAAAAAAGGTTTTGGGAATATTGAAGAATAAAAATGGGACGTTTACACAGTTCATTTAGAATCATTTCTCCTTCTATATATCTAATTGAATTTACTGAATTGGTAGTTCACGAGCTTTGTAGAGGTCGGAGTCAACTCATATCTTTTTTACATAATACACACACACACTTTTTTATGGTTCTCAACAATGAGATTAGTTTGTTTTACAGCAGGACTATTCTCTATTTCAGTATTTAAGTGTATCGAATTCCTTGGCATTATCTGTAAACCAAACTGTCATTAAAGGTTTTGTTGGGTGTTGAAATGCCGTCACGTTTACGTCACATCAGGAGTTTTTAAATATTCGTGTTGAAACAAATTTTATTAATCTCAAATATTTATTTTAACACAAGTTAATGCGTTGCGTGAGTATGGAAGTGTTTTAATGTGCTTATTACTAGTGCCCACTAATGGCGACCTATAGATTGCTATTACAATCGCCCGCAATGCCGCAGATAAATATTGCAGACCTATCGGTGCATTATACTGGTACAGAGTCAAGGTCTGCGACAAGTAAAAAAACTTTCTAACGTGTGGTAGACAGAGGTCGATTGCTCACGCCTTAACCACTCGGCTACCGCGACTTTCTCACAAACACCGTGAAGCAGAAAGTAGTACCTTGCAATTAACGTCCACGCGATTTAAAACACAAATAATTTATTACGAAATAGATAGTTCTTATAATACCAGGTCTCGCTTTAATCGGTTCAAACATTAACAAGTGTATGTTTAAACCAAGGTTGAAACTTGTCATTAATTTATTTTTGTTATATAATTTTGCTTGTGCATTAAAATTGTTCTGTAGCTGTGTGTGGTAACGTCAAATCTTTCGATGACAGACTAGTTATAAATAATGTCAGGTATTAATGATATGTTTTACCTTGCAGGAAGTATAGTGATAGGAGATAGTGTCAAATACACTTCATAAATGAAATGCATGTGGCATTAACACAACATTCAGTAAAATACAACATGCTTTTGGTAAACACTGCCAATAGATAGACTGCATATTTTCAAAATGGCATCAACTAAAAAATTCAGCTTTTTGCTATGAAACACATTATTTTGTTCAAGGTTTGTGCTGGTAGAATTGCACGTTTTGAAGATAGAAAGACTTCCGGATAACTGCAAAGTCTTCTTGGCAGTGGTTGAATCTAGGTCCACACAGTGTCATTTTGGAAAACAAATCTATTGCCTTATGACTTGCAAGTAAATTAGAACTTTATAACTTTTTAACACACACACACACACACACACACACACACACACACACACTATATATATACTTAGTATATATATATATATATATATATATATATATATATATATATATATATATATATATATATATATGTATATATATATATTATATATTAATACAACCTGTTACAACAGTAAACGTTTCATAAAACTGACAACAAGGGTAAGCAGATAAAATAAATACCAACGAAAAAATAATGGGAAAATTAACTAAGTGATACCAGTAACGGAAGTAACGGATAGATCAACCGTAATATTCACAACTTTATCTCCATAATATTTATGATTTAATATAATAAAAACGAACAACTCATTTCATGGTATGCACTTAGTGGCTAATAAAAATAAATTTTATGTATACTAGGACAAGCCCAATCAATTCAAAAGCAGCATGTCCCAATTGTTGCAATAAATATCCGTCGATAAAAATCTTTATTTTTGTTTCCATAGATTGAAATCTTTATTTTGTATATCTCATAAAATACGAGAGTTTATCCCTGTTCGTATGTTGTTCTGATTTGTAAATTATATCCTATCAAATTAATTAATTGATTTTCAGGACTTGAACCTATCTGATTTATGTATCTTTTTGCCTGTTAAGTGTATCATCAATGAATTAATTTCTAAACACTGAACCTGACCAATAATTTGTTTTCACCATGCATGACAATTGTAACGAAACCCTGGGGAATGCATCTAATTTTCTATTTTCAGTATGCGTGTGCCAAACTAAGACAATGTCATGTTTAATTTATCATCCTTAACCAAGGTTTTTTTCAATGTGCAACATTGTCTGTTCAGCATATGCTGTAACTCTGTTGGGGGTGCTAAAGTATCTTTGTTGTTTATTTAAAAAGATATATGATAAAAACGTGTTTTTAATCACGAAAAATGGTTGGTAAGGTAAATCGATTTTAAACAATAGCACGTGTTTTTTTTTAATATAAAATATCAGAATAAACGCGAAAAATAATCGAACATGAAAAAGATGAAGATGTAAGTACAATCCATGAACAAAACATTTTTTATTGTTCAGACTAGGATTTAGTATGGATCTAAAAAGTCACGAGGATCAATCTTAGTGTGTAACATGTCGTTTGTGAGCTGTCATTAGACTATCGGTGTGACTTAGAATAAAAAATCAATTCAAAACATGCCAAAAAAATTCCAGCAAATGGGTCTAGACAAATTGATTGTGAAGAGAAGTTCTCTAATTGTCTGTTGTGAATACAGTTGTGCGATGAAACTTCGGAAACGTTATCCAACGTGTTAAAATCTTATTATCTTCGGTCTGTTTGTTTGAATAATTGATCTATGGCAAATGATTTCAACAACTGAGAATCTCTTCAAGTGTTGAAGATGCACATTCAATGTTCTTGAAAAGGCACACGGCATTGCACGAACTAAAAAATACCTGCTAACTTCATCAAATAACACTCGATAAAGAAAAAGGATGAAACAAAAAAGTTTGTATGCTTAAATTATTTAATGAACCAGTCCCCAGTTTCACAATCATTCCTCAGCTAAGATTGTATCTAACTTATTCTTGCAAAATTTAAATCTTAATAACTTAAATAAAAAAAACTTAAGATGTCATTTTGAAGATCACTTCAAGCTAAAAACAACTGTATTTATTTTATATTTTAATGAACCAGGCCCCAGTTTCACAATCATTCCTTAGCTAAGATTGTATCCAACTTAATCTTTCAAAATTAAAATCGAAATAACTTAAATAAAAATACTTCAGATGTCATTTTGAAGATCACTTCAAGCTAAAAACAACTGTATTTATTTTCAGCACACATGTTAATTAGTAATTCAAAAGGAGGTCCCCAGGACACTACTAATCGCTAAAAAATCCCCATAACCTAAGCGTAATTACAGAAGGCAAATAAAACTATAATAATTATGTTTGGTTTTATTCAAAATGCAGGTTGACATCTAGTCAAATTGTCCAAATTTATCGAACCTAAATGAAAATTAATTGCCAGTTAAGTATTAATTAGCAAATGATATTGTTTCACTAATTAAGGTTTAATTATTAGTTAATATGTTTATGTATAGAACAACTCGGCCCAGAAGTTTCCTAATTTTAGATTGTGTATATTAATATATGCGACCTTTATCTATAGTTATTATTTAAAAATCAGTATGTCCTATGATTGATTGATTTAAATCTATTTATAAACTAACCTTGTATTTTTCATAATGAGCCCTTTAATCAATTAATACAAGTTCTTAGCTTTCTGTTTTCGCATCAATGTACAGGTGAAAATGTAAAATGTACATAATTGTCAGAATTATGTTATGAAACTGATTCATCTTTTTTACGTGTTTTTTTTAATAATGGACAATTCTTGTATGTAAAAAGTTTTCTTTTTTACATGTTGTTTTGAAAAATCTCAGCTTGTAATTATTTCAATAGTAAACAAAATGAAATAGGAAATGATTAAAGGCTATACGATTATTATACAAATCTTAATATTTGCTGTCTAGGCTGTATTATGAATATTCCAGTAAGATAAAGTTGTCAACTTCCTGAAAGGATTTATTAACAAAGTTCAGAAACCTATGTATTTATAACTTCAACAACAAATGCCAAAATCTGGTAATGATCACAGACTGTGCAAATATAAGTTTCAAAGGATAACTTGACTATTGTACAGGTACTTCAACTAATTAGAAACAAAACAAGTTTTCGACAAAAACGTTCTCTACTAAGATACAAAACCAAATCATATCGACAACAACTGTAAAAATAAATATCTGCTTATTTTATTTTTGCATCGTTTATATGTGTTTTGCATTTCAATTTAAATATGTACTGTTGTTGTTCTTGATGATGATGAAGTGTTGTTAAACGTTGCATCAGCATTTTTTAGCTATTCGAAGACAGCAAGGTAATAAATATCTATGAATTAATCAAAGAACAAGTTCTTGTAAGCATGGTTGTGCAAGAGTGTAAATAACCTGACGTGTACTAGCGCGCACTCGAGGCGACTTTTTGCTAAGGTGCTAGCTAACCGATTCAGAATGCTGCAGGTAAGAATATCACTCCCCAGTCCATTATTCTGGCACCGGGTGAACAAGTCGATACTCTATCCTCCTAATGCCTAGCGCTAGAGGAAGAAGCAAAATATCAAATTTTAAAGTGTTATGTTGACTCAGCCGAGTTCGAACCCACGACCTCCCGCTCTTGAGGAAAAAAGCTCTACCACTGACCAACCGATGTTGTTTTAATTTACATGTATATTAGATAAGCTTTATGTGACTTTTTTAAAACTTGTGACCAGTAAACTTTGTCAAACATTTTTTATGGAAACTAAACACACCGAGAGTATAAACGCAAGACGTCAAATAACGTGCATGTACTAATTAATCGACAATATCTAAGTGGTTCATATATCACAGGTAAATATGCAAAAACGCACTTAAGGTAAATATTTAAGTATTGCATATGTCTTTTTGTACGGTTTATATGTAGGTGAAGACGGGAGTGTTTTTATTAAGTTTTAGATGTTTCAGAATGTCTCTATTGTTATTGTTTAAGTGTCTTTACACAGGTTAAAAGATTTATTCAAGTACGTCTTGTAGAGATTTTCTTTTAAACTACAACTATCTATCTCTAGAACAGCAAATTATATATCATTAATATAAACAAGAAACTATGAAATGAAAAACATTTCTTAATGTCAGTAGACCAAGCAGTTTTTGTACATTAATGTA
Source organism: Tegillarca granosa (assembly GCA_029721355.1). Classification (NCBI taxonomy): domain Eukaryota; kingdom Metazoa; phylum Mollusca; class Bivalvia; order Arcoida; family Arcidae; genus Tegillarca; species Tegillarca granosa. The sequence continues at coordinate 15,867,189 of CM056600.1, read as the reverse complement.
TAGTTTTAGAACAATGTCGCGGATTGCGTCTTGCCTAAGAAAGGTTGAAATATTACAACCGAAAAAGGTAAAATTATGCAAACAGTTGGTTGTGACAGTTAATGTACGATGTATGTATACAAACTTAAGGTTTTGTTGGACGGTTACAAATTTACTAATTTTCCGCAAACAAAATCTTTAAAGCGACAACAAAATTACCCGGGACACCCGGTCTCACCAGAACCTATATTGTAGGCTTTAAATTAAGTTTAGTTTCGGTTTAAAATTAAGTTTTGATTTGTGTAAATTTTTCGTCTAGTATATGACGTCACTTTATATACATTTTTAAATGAAAAAATGTGTTGTGGACATGGGAACATGTGTGTTTGTAAAGTATCTTAAATTTCAAATATTATCGAATATCAAAACAAAATGCCCGCCTTAACGACAGAAGATAATGATATACGATTTGGATGAAAATCAGACATTCTGCTAAATTCTACTACTCGATGTCAATAACAAAACTTGATGAACAAAGCAGAAAATTATGAATGAAGTCGCATTTTGATGCGATTTTTTAAAATTTATCGGTGCATTCAGAAGAAACAATTGTCATTTGCTTCGTTTAAATGTTTAAATGATTCTCTACATACAAATGCAACACAAGTTTTACCTGTTGAAACATACACGGTTAAAAAGACAATTTATATAGCAGAGAATGAAAATTATGAATGAAGTCGCATTTTAATGCGATTTTTAAAATTTAACGGTGCATTCAAAAGAAACAATTGTCATTTGCTTCTTTTAAATGTTTAAATGATTCTCAACACACAGAAGCAACACAAGTTTTACCTGTTGAAACACAAAATCATACACGGTTAAAAAGACAATTTATATAGCAGAGAATGAAAATTATGAATGAAGTCGCATTTTATTGCGATTTTTTAAAATTTAACGGTGCATTCACAAGAAACAATTGTCATTTGCTTCTTTTAAATGTTTAAATGATTCTCAACACACAGAAGCAACACAAAGTTTTACCTGTTGAAACACAAAATCATACACGGTTAAAAAGACAATTCATATAGCAGAGAATGAAAATTATGAATGAAGTCGCATTTTAATGCGATTTTTTAAAATTTATCGGTGCATTCACAAGAAACAATTGTCATTTGCTTCTTTTAAATGTTTAAATGATTCTCAACACACAGAAGCAACAAAAGTTTTACCTGTTGAAACACAAAATCACACACGGTTAAAAAGACAATTTATATAGCAGAGAATGTAAATTGTTATGCAAGAATTTTATCACGGAACACATCGGGTATTAGGTGCAAATGAATACCCTGTAATTAAATTATATTGATCAAGCATTTAAATGTACATTACAATGACCAATTTGGTGACATTATCTGATCTTAAATAGTTTAACTTTACTCAAAAATACTTTCAATGCCAATGGAAACTTTTTAAAGCATTTTTTTTTTACAAAATCTAAATTGTTGTTTTTGTATTTTTAAATTTTGAAATCAACTTACAATGGTTTTCATTCATACGTAAAATGAAAACATTTAGCCATGTTGCTCAAGTGTAAGAAAAAGCGTAAACTTTAGAAAATCATCAGTGTGTGGGGGAAATTTATGCATTTTAACTATGTGCCAATTGGCACATTGTCAGTTTCTTTTTACTGAATTGAGATTTACATACAAAATTTTAGTTGGGTTATCAATTTCACTAATTGAATTATAAAAATATGCATTTCATGCTTCTTAGAGTATTAAATCTTTGATACGATTTCCATTTCAAATTAAGCTTCCATCGAAGCATGTAATGTCACAAAGACACGAAGAGAATAAACCTGGACATAGATTTAAAGCTGGTTTTTATGTGTCATTTTGCTGCTATTTAAAAAAATTAAGTGGGAGAAAAGTATCTTAATACTTTATGTTAACGAAATAAATCAGATGTATTCATATATACTATAGCTATACTTTATAGTTTTCGTGACTAAGAAACATAAGTGAAACTGAATTTTAAGAGTCAGTTTATACATTACAAACATACACTCTCTTTCAGAGAGAGAGAGAGAGAGAGAGAGAGAGAGAGAGAGAGAGAGAGAGAGAGAGAGAGAGAGAGAGAGAGAGAGAGAGAGAGTAAATCAGATGTCAGATGTTTCACTTTCGCAGGACAACAGACAGGAGCCTTGATTATAAATATAAAGTTCAACATTTGTATTTATATTGTTTAAAAATCCATTTATCTAAAACACAGCGTTTTTTAACAACATTATGTCCCAAGATAGACTTAAAATGCACTCTGTTATAACAGAAGTAATTAAGATGATGTATATAAATGTTTATTTTTTACTCATCTAAAGACATAAACCACTACTTATATTCTCATTTAGGAGACTTAAGTTATTTTCTTTTTACTTTATGATACGTTCGCGAAATGCTCATGAGTAAAAAGCATAAAATAAATAAATGAGATTTATATGAATGCAACTTTTTGATAATCTTATCCGGAACCATGTAAGGACTTAATTAAAAACACATTTTGTGTGACTTTCATGAAAGTTATCTGAAGTTACAGGTCTTTTTTCTATAATGCGTGTATATATATATCCAAAAAATAAAATTGTTTTCACTCACCTAATGACGAAATTCTAAATAAGTTTATTTTTCCCATATAACATATAACTTCTTCGTGTCTTTTAAGTAGTTTCTTAAGTTACATTTTCACTATCTTCATTACGCCAAATACTTTTTTCAAATAATCCGGATGAACTTGACGATTCACTTAAGCAGTGTATAAATGCGTAAGGTATAAAAAATCAAGGTTTCTTTTCATTAAATACAACACAATACTAATGCACTGACAGAAGTAGAAAAATATTTAAAGTCGATAACACAGCAGATAAGGCATACTATTGCCTATCAGCAGACGATATCAGCACGCGAGCACGAGGTAATGAATACCAATCAGCATTAACCTTACATCGCATCCATGGAGGTTGTATTCTTCTTCCGCTGTTTGATACCACGTTCACGCAGTGATGGGACGTCCCATACGTGTCAATCATTCCCAAAGGGCGGAATCTCTGCTATTTACTTACTAAACATAATTAAAAAATTGGCATTAAGATATGAGAATTAAAAGCGTTATTGATTTTCGTTTATTTTTGAACTGCCACAATGTGCATAAACTAATCTGTATTCGTTTGTCCAAGGCGTTTGAATTATTTTCATTAATTGTGACATGTAAACGCTATGAGAAATCCCGTGTTATATGATCAGCGTAAACAGTAATATTATAATAATTCATTTTACAATACTATGTGAAACATTTATTCACGTATTGATAAATGCGTAATATAAAGATCTAAACACTATTATAGAAACATGCCGACTAAAAGTATTTTTACAGCGGTGACTATGTACAAGTCTAGTAATTTAACAATTGAATTTTATACAAATAACTTTACCCTTCAAAAACGACTTAAGTTTGTTTGTTTAGTCTGTAGATTTAAACGATAACCCGAAAAGAAATAAGATTTAATATGTTAAATTTAGCGTGTCAAAATTTTAGATACACGTCTTATCAAACGGGTATGCATACATTTTGCAATATAAAATACCAGAAATGTTAAGGAATTAGGATACCAAATTATTTATTTATTTATTTATTTATTTATTTTATTTATTATATATCTATACACACACACTTAAATATTGGTAACAAATATCCGAAACAGCTTATTCGCATGCATAGGAGTCTTCATCAAACAATTCTGTCCAATAATTCTAGCTATATATAGGTTGATTTACTATAATTGTAATAATATATCAGAGTTATAATTAGTTTGACAAATCTAAGCGGGATATTAAGATCAGATTTTTCAGTTGATTAACGGCCTAACATATGTTTTTGGTAAATATTATTTGTCTTGTTTGCATATAAATTCCGACCTATTTGACAATAAAATAGTGATAAATCATGCGAATAGCGCATTGTTAAGCCTAACAGTTCAAGTATACCATCTGGCACATCCTCTCCTGTTATAGCTTTTAAACTTGTGTTCACTCGAGCATATGATCTATTGTCATCTTGTCTCTCCTGTGATACATATGTGGCAATTATGTGGTATGTGGTTGTCGTCCTTTCGTTTAATTTTTGTTGTGCAAAAATTTTGGTAAAAGTTAATAACATAGGCACAATATTTGAATGATTTTGCATGGTTCACTGATTTCTTAGGTTGAAATTCTGAGAATATGCCATTACATTGTTTTTTCTTGATAAATAACGTTCTTGTACATACATAAAGGGGTTTAAATAGTTGTGCATGTTGCTTTGTGGATGATTTTGAAAAATAGTCCAGATTTTTAGAAAACTTTCTTACAAATGTACAATTGAGATAATCATTTGAAGCATTCATTGACATTGTTCTTTGATATACGTTTCTGGATTGTAATAAAAGTATATGCATGATTTGTCGATTCTGTGATATTTTTAAAACATCATCGTTTTAGTCATGTTTTTTTTTTAATCTTTTGTCTGCCTTGAGTTTTCATTCACGGATACAAAACTATTTGATTTATTGCTTATTTGTTTATATCTATACCACTTGACTTAAATGTCTGTGTGTCATTGGTTTTGATATCACCTGCACAAGAGACACATTTCTGTTTACAAAACATCTCAAAAAATTAAAAGAAACAAAATACAAGTAATTGAACAACTGAAAAAATGTTGATATCGGTGTTCAAATTGAACATGATCCCGAATCGAGTATGTTCTACTTATCCTGCAAGGCTAAGACCATTTAAAGTTGACTATAAAGGACATTTCATATTAACCGACTACATACTTGTATCTCCAATAAAACCGGGATTGTAAGACTTCTGGATTTAGTTCATAAGTATCTATTTATGAACAAGAACCCATATATTTGCAGTCCTTGAAAAGAAACAGATCATTTTAAATTCCGAATAAGTGACGATGTCTTCATGAACAAGTTATAATGAAAGAACAAAATAAGTTGATATACTGCTTACCAGACAATTTAAATTTTAATTAAATTGCTTCCTTTTGATGGATTGTTTGGCGGCGATCATCTTGTAAGATCGTGCGAAGTATTACATCGATTTACACGTTACATACTCGCAACTCGAAACAATAGAACTGCATGTCAAAAACAATGAAAATCTTAGAGGACTTGATTAATTTTATCGTTAAAGACATAAGAATTAAGACAGTCACCTTCCATTCAGACTTTCTGGGCAGCTTTCCCACGTCACGTCACGTTTTTCAACACTCGTGACAAGGCTAAAAAGCGCATGTACGAGATTTTCGGTTTAATTGAAAACGCACAAAATTAAAAAAAAAAAAAAAAAAAAAAAAAAAAAAAAAAAAAAAAAAACCAATGAAATTGATCACTTTAACTCCAAACTTCTTTGCATATTCTAACTTCAGTTCTTGCACTTCCAACGTTAATAATTTATATGGCGCCAAACGGGTGTAGACGATTAGGTTAGACGATTTAAACACACGCTTTTAATCCGTGATTTTGTGAGTCTTAAAATCTTTAAACATATTACAAAGATATAACAATAGAACTGTTTTAAAATCGTGTTCATTGTCAATATGAATGCATAAACTTTACACGGCAATCCGATCATAACTCGCTAACGCACGCTTCAGTTTGCTTGCAAAGGTTTTGCTTTAGATTTTGATTTAGTGTCAATTCACACCACATGATGCCAAACGACATTTTGGCATTTTATCCAGTGTCTGTCTACAGAATAGAGCGTTAAAAGTCTCGATGTACATGTATGTTTTATTTTGTCTTGTTTTCTTATTTAACCTGGGTTTTCCCGTGATCTCATGCTACAAAAATAACATGCAATACTTTAACTATCATCTAACTGACAATATAAGGTATACTTACTACATGCACTGTATATACATAGCATTTATATGGGTGTCGGGTAAGCGAGGAATCTGATGAAATAGATTAACATTTCCAATGGTATGAGGAATTTGTATTGTTTTGAAAATGATATAAACAATACATGTATTTCAAAACTCTTTTTCATATGAATTGTTTTGATGAGTCGAAATACATTTTACATTGTACGTCATTTGTTTAAAGAGACGTAAATCTTCAAATGATTGACCGTTTGTTGAATGAAATGTAAATTTATATATAATAATGACATGAGCTACTTTTGAATTTTTATGTCATGTGTTACTTTTGAATGTATTTTTCATAAAAAATCAAAAGTAGCACATCACAATAGTAACATTTATCTGTAATTTTTAGGGAATTAGTCAACGTTAGAATAAACCAACGATATATTGAAAAGGTAAAGAGTTATTTATGAATATTGCCAGTTTTATTTACATATGGTTTTTGAATTGTTTTAGGTTAGCAGTTACTTTTAATGCAATTCACACTGATATTGATAAAACAAGAAAAGGGTTTACAAGGTTTACGTTAAAACAGTAGTCTCAAATCATTAACCATTACTGTTAAAATTTGATCAGAACAATAATGTTAAATGTAATAAAACAAATCGTGTGCAATCACAGCAATATCTAAAATAAAAATGTTAAATGATTTTAATATGAAAGAAATATGTAACTGAAAAACCTTTAAAACATTTATTTGGCAATAGCTAACGTTACCAACATTCAATATAATACAAGTTAACGGTAAAACAGTTACATTAATTACAAGACATTGAGTATTCTGATTTTTTAATCTTTCTACTTTGGAAGGGCACTTGAATGCTTATAATATCCAGTGGTATAGTTATTATAATATTTGAGAAAAAAACACCGATATTGAGGATGCTGATCTGATATAAATGTAAATATAAAAGGATCTAAATGGTTATGTCCCTTTTTAAAAAGTTTGGCATGTATTTTTAAGGAGATGAGCTAGACTTTTAAAGAATTTTACTATTTAGAAACCTCTGGCCCTGGTTTCACGATCAATCCTTAACTAAAATTTAGATAAAATTAAATCCAGCAAATTAAAAATCCTAATAATTTGTTAATTGTAACGATAGTCAGAAGAAATTGTCAAAATTTGCAATAAATTCAGTTAAGTAAACTCTTAATAAGAAATGATAATGCAACTGAGCCTTGCTGGTATGCAACTTGAAGGACACGATTTACCGATGTGTGTCCGTGTTTTTGCCCGTTTGGAAATCCGACTTATTATCATTGTTATTGATCATTTGTTTTGTACTTCGTTTTTTTTTCACCTGTGTGTTTTGTCGCAGCCCGAACTTGGCCGGTACGAAGTATACATGTATATCTTCATCCAACTAACTTTTTCTAACGAATTTAAAACTTGGTACTACCCTTCAAAATACAAAAGATTGGAGTTTCAGTGAACAAAAATTTTACAATGGGTTTCTTATAGTGTAAATAAAACATGTAAAAGGGTTTGCTGTTTAAATTTATTATGCCGTTAAATATGATATTACCGTGAAATGTTGGTACAAAAGTAATTGCTGAGCTTGAAAGATAAAGCTTTTGTATATGACTCTTTCCCTTTGGGCATTAGTAGATTTTTTAACAAACAAGAAGAAGTAATGGCATTATCTTCTGAAAATCTAATAAAGTACTTATATATGTAGTTATATATCGGGTTTTATCAGGGGTTCATTAAGAGTTCAACTCTAATCAGGACATAAAGGATGCGGTTTTATTTACACTCGTATTATGATTTATTTTGCATTCTGATATCGCGAGTACACCGCTGATCTAGTTCGTGTTCGTGTGTATACCCTGGTTCTATACCGCTTAATGCTCTTTGCGTGACTTAACCGGGAAGGAAATGGAATGTATCGGCTAAAATTACATCGAAAGACAATAGGAAGCCTTATACATAGAATATAAATTGTTTTTTATTTCAAATTATAGTAATTTTTATCAACAGAATACAATTTGATGGATCAACATAAAAAATATTTAGTAATGGCTATAGGTGTATATTAAAGTCAAGTAAACTGTCTGCTAATATACATTTTTGTAACTATTCAATTTTCTCACTTTAAAATAGTGACCGTGGTACAGAGTTATTAATGCTTTTGAAGATATATTCACAAAGTGAAAATTACTGTTCTTTTTACACGTATTCTTTATTATCAGTTTTTCATTAAGGTGTTTTGGCTTCACCTAAAAGTCTGAGTGTTTCTGAATGAAAAACAATAAAAAAAAAATATTTCCTTGTTTGCAAATAACTTATTCTTTTGCATTAAAACTGGGGTGGTAATGTTTAAGGTTACATACACATTAATAGCTCTGTAGCCTTTTTTTCTGCAAGTTTTGACAGTTATGTAAAGTAAAGAATTATTTAAGTATACACTCAGGTTGTCTTGTTTTTAGAAAATATTGGAAAATAATTTAATTGATAGATTCAGATTTAACCCTTATTTAATTACACATGTGTTAACGTACTTATGTCCGGTTTGTTAAATCGGACCTGAGTTTAACAACATAACGCACCTAAACTGCAAATCAACCACATTATTAAAAAAACCAGAATACAAAATACCGAATAAGCTTAAAAAAGCAATCAGGTCCTGAATATTTTGAATATTTTGAAAACAAACAAAGTAATCATGTGCTACTTTTGATATTTTAATATCACATAAAAATAATTTCAGTTTACCAAGTTAAAGAAGAACGAAGTTCAGAAATAATTTGAAATGAGTACAACTAGTTTCTTTTAGAGACTTATGAAAAAAGTAATTAATTTATCCATGTTAAACTGAGCTAGCAGTGTAGACAGTCTGATTATCGTCGAAGTCCTGACATCTTTTTCTATTGCATTCTTGATGACAATATAATTTAAATTGTAATTTGATATATTATTGTGAAAAATTGATTAGATAGTTCTGATTGCTGTTTGATATTAATAGCGTCTGTCTGGTTTATATTTTGCTGCAAATGAATTTTAAAATTTTTCGGTGACCAATATAATGATGACGATTTATAGTTAAAGTTAACATACTCGCAGATATCTGATTGCAAATTGAAATTGATTTAAGACATGACTATGTTTTCATATTCTCAATTTTTCTTATGATTGCTTTGAAAAGAAAAATGATTCACAGTTAATACGGCATGGCAGAGCCAACTACGAGGACTTTCTACAACGAGGCAAGCTGCTTACAAATAAATTTTTGACTTAGGGATATTGCAATCTTAGGGTAATCAAGAGCCTCAAAATGTTTTATGACCGTAACTCCAATATCGTTGATAAGTATGGTGTAGCTGTAGCCAAACTCATACTGGATACATTGGACATCCCATAGTTCCGTGTTCCTTTAGTTTAAACAATATTTTTATTAATTTGTAAAGTACAAACACAATAACAAAACTGTAAACTGGATTCAGGAACAAGTGCAAGCTATGGTCTAGGGAATAGTTATCAAGGATTATTCCGCTTCCATCACAAAATGTATAGATAACCAACGTGCATTTCGTAACCAGTCTGAGCCTATATGTAGTATGATAGAACTAGTGATTGTATTTATTCCGCAAAAATTTAGTTTCCTTTTTATCTAAGCACCCCTAAAGTTATACAATCTTTTAGTAAGAATGCATATTTGGGTCAAATGACAGAGATAACAGACGATTTTGATATGTTTTGAACTGTGTGCTAAAATTTATAGTACTAGCCAACGATGTTTTATACTACCCAATCTGAACGATTCCCTTTATTAAAATCATTAAGTAGAGTTCTTACAAGGCAAAAAAAAAGTATTTATGTTCTCTGTCCTCACATTTGGCCGGAAAACCAAAGACGAATTATATTTTGAAATTGATTGGCTTAACAACTTACTAAGTAAGGTCTGAATAGTCTTTGAAATTCTACAAAGTTTCTTCAACATTCGAAGGACTAAACATATGATATGCTTATGTTAGTGTCTGGCTTACACGTTTAACTGCATGTTAGGTTCTTATGACAGTAAAATCAGTAAATTGTTTCAGTTTAGCCTCATATTAAAATGCAAGTTCTCGATTAGAATCATGTATTTCCGGTTTTAATTGTCTTTGTTGATCTAATCAATCCTTATGAAATAGTGTAAAAGTTTGTGTAAGTGCATTACATACCAAAAATTCGATAGCACAAATCAAAATAAAATGTCTAAATGTTTCTTTTATGTAATTGGAATACATAGTTCAGTTTTTTTACCTCCAAACGCAAATTAAAAATGCAGAATTCAGATTTGTCCTTCATTTTTTTCTTTTATAAGTTGCTTTTGATCTCTACATGTTTCGGAATTCTATTTTTCATTTCTCATAACAACTTTACTACTTCACGGATCTCCACATAATTGGCATCCATCTTCAAATCCGTATGATTTGATTTTTTATCTAAAAATAACAATAAATAGCCATTGTCCACTTTCTTATCGTCTTATAAAATCCCTTACATATGATTGACAAAATATTAATTTGAAGTTAAAAGTTTAAAGTCTCTACACAGATGGTCTATGTCAATATTTACAGTAAAATTTTAAAGTTACAATAAACAAACAAAAACGGTGGGAGAGTTATAAAGAAACGATTATATCTAGATAATTAGAGAATGTTTGAACTTTTCCCGTAGAAAAAATATAATTGTACATATCAATATCCTTACAGTGAACTTATAAGAATGGCCCTCCCCCTTTTTAATAAAACCGTTGAAGACAAACTGACCTTTTAAACAAAATGATTATTCTAAAATTTAAATTTCAGATATCCTGCAGCGAATATATGTGTAACCGCCAAATAGAAATACCTTTGAACTTTAACACAAGTTGACAATTAAAAGTGAAAAAGCGTCCGTTCAATCTTTATATGACAAATATAGATTGCCAGTGTCATAAGTGTAGGCAAACAAACTTGATTATACAGTCCTTATATTTTTTCTAAACCTTTTTGATTTCAATATCTATATACGTACAAACGATGTTAATGCTAAAGAGTTTTTTTTTTACAATTGTTAACGATTTTTGCTCATGTCAAATTTAACATTCTAACAATTTATTGTATATACTTTTGTTTACCAAAATAATAAATTTTATTTTGTTCATTCCAGCGATTTTATGCAAATAGTAAGCAACGTTTTCTTAACCGAAAAATGTATTCGTTGTTTGGTTCATGCAGGGAATATTTAATATCTTTAATGCAATAACTGGATTGAACGAAAAGTCAACAAAATATAAATATATGAATTAACTTTTTTTTTTAAATACTCAAAATATATCTGTAAAAGAAATAAGTATTATGTATAAAGGTTAGGTTTGGATCTTTAAAAAATGACTTCTGTAATACTTTAATATAATGAATAAATAATATTTCGAACTTTGGGATATACCAGATGATTTTAAATAGGTTATTGATTTTTTACCATACTGAATAATTATATATATATATATATATATATATATATATATCTGAAGCGAGGTCGGTGTTATATACCTGTAATTAGATAGTTATATGTGTACTACAACAAAAACAACAACAATAATAATAATGATAATAATTATTATTATTATTATAATTACAATTATTATTATTATTATTAACCCATGTGGCTCTTTAAACTGCAAAATAACATTTTTCAGATTATATCGATGCAAGCACTTGTTATATGACATTGGAATGCCATGATCTAAAATTAGGGCTGTTGATATAATTACAGGTAAGGTTCGTGCGAGTTTACAGCATCTTTGCAATACTCTCTGAAGTTTTTCGCATGGTACGCAAACAATAAAAATATTCATAGGTTCCTATTTAAGACATTGGATTCTTACAACTTGTTTTCAAAAAAGTAACTAAAACATAAAATTAGCAAATTAATGTAAAGTAAGTCAAATCGTGTTTTTCTACTAATGGCTATTTTTGATTATATGGCATTTTCTAAAACGGTATTCAAATCGCTTCAAGCACATCCTAGTTTGCCTATATAAACAAAGTTTTCTTTAACCAGCATACTGACCGAATTTTTTTATTTTGTGTTTTTGAAATAATGGCATTTAAGCCAAATAACAATATTTGCATGTCTATTTTTTTTCAAAACAAGTTAAGTTGGTTGTTCATATGCTTCTTTCTTATTAAAACGTTCTAAACATGTAACTGCGGTTTTTCAATACTTTAAGCTTGCTTGTATAAACAAATATCCACTTAGCATAAATAACTTTATATATAATATAACATGTATTATAATTAAGGAACATTGCCCCAAAAACTGCATATATTAAGTTAATCTCATGATTGTATATTAAAACTCTTTTTCTACATGAATAGTTAAATTGTATATTGTAAAGTAAATATCGAGTGCAAATGCATTATCTTGTCATAGCAGCCTGTTGGCACGTGGTACCTCATACTTTATTAACGAGATATAAACATGGAATTTCAAGGTCTGTTTGCTTTATTGGTAATTTGGTTTCTCGCTGAAGTAGCAAATTCTGTCTAATGGGATGATTTTGTAACGAAATGCTGGATTAATCAAGTAAAAAGAACTTGATATAATTGTTCAATCGAGTACTAGAGATGATCTAGATTTGGTTACTTGGTTGAGTGGCAAAAATACGATAATGAAATTATTGTGTAATACGAATTTGATACGAAATGAAGATTTTTTCTATAATGCTAAAAGTTAATCATATACCGTGTTTTGCACTAAGTGGTATGTTGAATGCAATTAATATGTTTACAAACATGTGAAGTCTCCTAATGAACTGATTTAGAAAGTATTTAAGGGTAGTATAAGTGTGGATAAAAATACATTAATGAGAGATAACTTAAAAGTACAGAAAATGCGTGTAAGGACATATATAAATTTGTTAAGATAAGTACGGATTGATATTAAGTTTTACATTAATTGATGATTCTAATGTAAAATCATTTTTCATAAACACGGTTTTAAGCTGCATATTACAAAGTGTCGCGCCAGAAATATTAATATTTGAGCTTTATATACATGTTTAACAACTCAATAACAATTAGAATTACATATATTATACATTCAAATATGTCCAAACTACTATTTATTCTGGAAACTAATCCTGCGGAGTTTCTGATAGAACACATTTGATTTATATAAACAATCATAACGATACACTGATTGGTTATTTACAGGATGTTGTTTAGTATGGAATTCGTTGGATTGAATGCATTGAATGCAATTTAATTCAGTTGGACTGGATTAATGTAAGATGTGTTGAACTGAGCTGAGTGGATTTTAGTTGAATAAAATTAGGTTTAATTGTTTATTGAGCGAGTTGAATTCATATAAAACCCTTACAAGTCTGACATTCTATATAGCATTACTTCAAATAGCGTGACAAAATAGCATTTGAACGTATAGTAAGACTAGCTGATTTCATTCTACTAGTAATTTTAGACATATCACCTAAAATAATATAATACAACAACCATTATATATAGATGTACAGTAGTTCTAATTAATTGAGTTGGTGTTTTGTTTAAATTAATTTGTCCAGGGATATGTTTCATCTCTGGATTACTTTGATAGATGATTCAAAATTTATTTGTATTTTAACATTAATATTCTGACACAAGTTTCCCCAAAATGTAACTAAAATTAACCAAAACATAAATTGATGTTGTGCTCGATGAATACATCTTTTTTTAAATTCCGTTGATTAAAAGTGAAAATATTGTCAATGCTGGAATGAATTGTTATTTATTTATTTATTTTTCGTCATTCTTTGACAACACCAAAACCCACAATATTTTACTCTTTTACCAACATTAATGATGTTTCTTTTAAAACGTGTTTTAAGTAAATTATATAATGTTGCTTTAAATGTTAGACCTAACATGAGAATAATGAATAAGTTTGTAGATTTAAAAAAGTAATGCAGACCGATTATATAGTGCTTCCCACATGTATATATATATATATATGATATATTACTATGTACTTTGGAAGTTAATTTGGTGGCAACTTTCATTCTAATAAAGAAGTATTCTATATTGGAAATTCAATTGCGTCTTCTGAACGATTTAATTGATATAAAACCTCAGACAATCAATCAAGCACTTCCCAGAAAAATCTATTCAAAGTCCTGATCTGATTTTTAAGATGCAATCAACAGTCATCGTTGCATTGTCGCGCAATATTGATTTGAGAAACCAAATTGTGTGAAACAATTGGAGATGTATTATGACGTCAGTTATCAATACAGTACCTTAATCTGTTTTACACAACATTCTAAAGCCAATGGTGGTTTAAAACTCTTTCGAGCATTACATATGCAACATTATTTTTGATAATGGTCCTATCAAAGTTCTTTAATGCATTTAATCGTATAAAGTTAAAAATATATATAGAACACGATGGCATACTATAATATACGAGATAACTTTAAAGACGTCAGTGAATGAATCAACCTAGTACAGTCATCAGTGTTCTCCTTTACATGAAAGCTAGATTTCCATTAACACAAAGCTTAAATAAAATTAATGTTAGTACATTAATGACACAATCAGCATTCATCAGAATTATCGGTTTTGTTACACCCCGATTTCTATTGGTAAACAAAAAGCTAACATTCTATACATCGGTTTTATTCCTTTGTTAAAATTAAATTCGATTCTTGTATGACATAAATCTAAAATGCATCAAATCCTTGTTTAGGCTTAGATGTCACATTTTGCAGTCACCAGTGTTCTGGTTTGTGCTTAAGCACCATTTTCTTTTGAAAAACAAAATGAAGAATAATAGATAAAGTATGAAAATACTGTAAAGATTGATTCCACAATTTGCTGTCATCGGTGTTCTCTTTCTTGTTACACCTCGATTTTTGTTGGACACTATAATCAAAATAAATGATTAAACTCAACTATATGTAGAATAAAAAAATCTTCGTAACACTTATTTTACTCAATTTATTCAATTAGAATTAATCAGGAGTATCAAAAGTAAATCATATACTACCTTTTGCAAGATTTTTGTTTACTAGTGTGTATATATGTGTGTGTGTGTGTGTGTGTGTGTGTGTGTGTGTGTGTGTGTGCACGTGTGTGTGTTACCGCTTAATATCGATAGAGCTATTTATCATCAAATATTGCAATAAAGAAGATGCACACTTATTGAAAGGCCAAGACGGAATATTTACTTCTAGAGAAATATCCGGCTGAAATAGAGAAACAATTGCAGGACTGGAATATTGGAAGTTACGTTTAATTTGTTGTCTAGCCGTTTGATTAAATGTATTTTTTTATCAAGTAAAGCCCTTATTATGACCTGGCTTACAGACTAATAATTTGTCTTGATACAATCAAATATCCCGTCTTAAAATATACGGGTTTTATACTGATGGTGCAACATTTCTAGATATCATTGATAAGAATGTTCCTGGTTGAGTTTTGCGTGGCAAGAAAATAACGGTTGTTTCTCTTTGAATACGTGTTAGGATATTGTTTTGAATTTGAACTGAAAAATAGACAAATGTGATTTGATAACATGTAACATAACAGTAACCGGAGCCATATTCATTAAGAATAGATTTTTGGGTCTTGGTGGCCAAAGACTCTAAAACACAAGCTTTCGGATCACAGTTCCTCTCAACGCCTACGTTCGGATCCCGCTTGGGGAGGTGTGTGTGTGTGTGTGTGTGTGTGTGTGTGTGTGTGTGTGTGTGTGTGTGTGTGTGTTCATAGAACGTTTAAATCCATTATGATATAAAAACCCAAAAGAAAAGAACATTAAATGTAGTCAAAATATGCTAATATTAACGTTTTGGTTCACATGCATATGTAAACAAGAACATTATATTGATATATTTGTATTTAATTAAATAAACATCCCAGGAACTATTTTTTTCTATTCATTATTTATTTATTGTATTTATTTATTATATCTTTTTATATATTTTGTCATTTAATTGAACTAAAGCTTTTTCTTATTTCAGCCTTAAAATCTTTGAAACAAATTTGTATTAGAGCCACATTATTATTATTATTATAAATGAGCCACATTTATTTATTTATTTATCTATTCATCATGCATTCTAATCTTACGTAACAACCATTTCCTCAACAATCAGATGTCATTTTTAAATAGTCATGCTTTGCAAAGGATTAGCAAAATAATAATAATAATAATAATAATAATAAATAGATAATATTTTTTAAAAAATGGGGTTCCACCCCACAACTAAAAATTGCTAATTTTCGGCGTCGTTACTGTAAGTGATTGTGAATTCCGAAGTCTTTTTTTTGCACACATGTGTTTAAGAGAATAGATAATCTTTTAATGGCCGGTTTTAGTACATACACATACATTGTTATTACTGATGTAGCTGGTTATTATTGAAAATTATTGTAAAAAGTGCATATTTTATTAATGTGAAGTCTAGACAAGCATAAATAGACGATATTAACAACAAAAAGACCTGTTAAATAGTTCTAATGACCAGTCATTACACTAACTGCTTACAAAGCACTTAAGCCTTCTTTACCAATACACTTATTCTGTAGAGATTTAACTATCCGACAGATGGCTAAATACTGACACATAATACCTTAACGTGCTAGCGAGCACCTGTCTGCTTTTGAAAAGGATCAAAACTAATCCAATTTCCCTCGTGTCAGTTTAATATCCCACTTGAAAAAGTTAATGCAAAAATATGGCGGTAAAAATTAATACTATTTACATACCATAAAGTACGTGTATTTGTAAGTCTAGTTTTACTATACCTGACAGACAATAACATGTGTCTAAATGTCTCCTTAAAACGATTAACTGATTCCAATGATTATTACACTAATGGGATTAGGAATCCAATTCAAATCCTGATTGGTTTATTGGATAAAGAGAATTGTCCTGTTCTTGTAGTCCAAAATTAAAATTCTCAGCCACATTATAGTCGAGCAGTTTTTGTCGCTGTCAACCTCACTGCCTATGACAACGATTTTAATTTAGTTTAAACAATATCTTATTTAATAAATATAAAATTACAAATTAATAAATAAACATAACTGTTATATAGGATTTGATTTTAATTTTCTAAAGCCATACATGATTTAGAAGTATTTATTATAAATTACTATCCTTTTTACTTCACAACTTTTTCGGACCTTATTGTTACTTATGAGGGATGAATTTCCGAAATGTACACATAAGGCACATCAAAATTAAACCGATATATTTTTTAAATCAGTTTACTTGAGATATTTCTATTGGTGGTCTTCGTCTCGAAGATCTGAACTGGAAGTTTATCACCAAATTGTGTTTTACATGCCGCATGTGTTAACTTTATCTATTAAACACGTGGAAAGGGGAATAACTCTGATGAAAAATAAGAATCGTTGGTAAATACATTAGTATAGGTTGCCATCATTGGCAAAATTCTTTTAAAAGTAATAAATATAAACTATATTAACTATACCAGCGAAATATATCCAATAATTGATATACTACATAATACTGTAATACACAATAATATTGTCTCTATCACAAAACAATCGTTTTACAATATATAACCTACATGCGTTTCAGGAAGCACCTTGCTGGTGAAATTTTAATGGAATGTCGAACAGTGTAATGTTTCGGTATCTTTACATATTTCATGCAAATCTTGCTGTGAAACAAATGAAAATGGAGCGAATATTTCACATTTTTACTACAGAAACGGATATGCAATTTAAAGTTCGTTTAGATTTCATTCGATAAATGTATATATACGCATGAAAAATTAACAGAATTAGATAAAAGTCGCCCAGTGAGAGACTACACATATAAATCGTTAATCAGAAACGAACGTATTGGAAAGGGAATATGTATGCTATGACACGATATCTTCGGACTAAGTTATTTATATTTTATCAGTAAAAGGTTACAACAAATATAATTTACTATTTAAAAGAATAAAAACCGACAGTAAGGGATTTACAATTCTACAAAAACCAGAATTGATTATATGAAAAACGTATAAAATTATAAACAAAAATCGCCGTGATTGGATCATTTAGTACAGAATAATTAAATTGTTCTATGCTTGCATGACCAGAAAATCCTCGTTGTCAGCACTGCGCTAAAGTAACAATTAATCCTACTATATTTTCTTATGTTTGTCACAGTAAGCATTATTATCAATAAAGACGTGCCAAGAATAACTCTTTACATAAAATCTATGCTCTAACAAAATTAATAAATGGGAATAAACAGAACTCTTTTAAAAGGTAATGGATTTTTGTAAGTGATGTTCTAACTTCCAAGATTTAGTAACCATACGCACGCAACTAGGACGACAATGTTGGTATCTGCGTTGTATGTTAGAAACCAGGGGTAAGATTTTTTTTTAGGCAAGGCCAACACTACTATGAAACTGGGATCTGATTGTGTCATTATTATCTACTTTAGTATGTTCTAATAATGGAATGAAACAGTGTTCTTGACATTTTTGAATTATATGCGAGGAATGGATTAAAGAGTTGCAAAGCGAACAAATGCCACATCCAACGTCCTTATTTAAACTTGTCATTAAAGAATACACGTTTCTTTAAATATCCTAGGGTCTAAGGCATATGTTGATTTATTTATTTATTTATTTATTTATTTATTATTATTAGTAGTAGTAGTAGTAGTAACAGTAGTAGTAGTAGTAGTAGTAGAAGAAGTAGTAGTAATTTTAACCAAACCCTTGGTTTATGAAACATCTGTACAAGTTATGTTGTATATAAATTCGTCCGATTTTGTTAATAAATGAATGCAAACTTAGTTTGTACTTTTATTCAAAAAAGTAATACATTTGTCAATTTTTTAGTTTGAGAAGAAATCTCTACAACAATTGATAAAACAACATATATAAATATGAATGAAATGTAACTGCTTCAAGAATTGTTTGTTATTAGATGTTAATATTATTTACCTAATTAAAAACAAAGGTTTTTTAGATGACCTCACTATAACCACCAAATATCTTTACTAGCCATTTCAAAACCACATCGAGAATTTCTGATTTGCTGAGTAGATTGATTGATTTAAAGGGTTTCACGTCCCAGTCAAGAATGTTTCACTTATATCGAGATGTAACCAGATTTTGATGAACTTGCTGAAATTTTTACATTTGCAGTGTGCTGAGAGCAATGCGCAGGGAGATCCAACGCCTGTCGTGACAGGACATTGGTTTATAAGGTCTTTCTTGAAGGACTCTGTGACTTTCATTTCCAAATGCCGAGTGCTTGGCGAAAAAAACAGTCAGTCACTTTAAATTTTCAAGTCTTGGTCAGAGCTAGCCTGTGTTCGAACCATATCTCTTACATACGAAGCGAGCACTCCACTAGCTGAGCTAACGTGGTTTTTTTTGCAGAGTAGAATGCACGACAGAATTACCAAATAAAAGACTGTTAAAATGACATGCAAGGGTTAAAGATGTTGAAACATGTACCGTTTTAAAATATTTAAAAAAAAAAAAAAACGAACAATGTGTTATGAAAATGTATCCGCTGATTCGATATATTATGTTTTGATGTTTATTAAAATCATATGTTGTAAACCTGTTTTTGTTTTGCATTTAAATATGATTGAATTAATTGAAAAAGGTAAGTTTCTTGTACTTTGCTCTATTCCAATTTTAACTAAGGCAAAATCATTATAGAACAATCACAAAAGAGAAAACTAACGGTGTCGAGACACAATTGAAAATCTGATGCGCTATTTAACAAGGTATAAGAGCCACTATTCTTAGCAAAGAAAACAGATGTTTTCACCAATTTCGAATTCGTTTTTAAAGGCAAGGCTTTTGAATTTCTATTAAAATAATGTATTCAGAACCAGCACATGACAACTCTTGAAATAAAAAAAATGTTGGTATAAGCAGATTTTTTAAGCTTAGTATCAGGGTATTAGTATACGTAAAAAAAATAAGCGATAAATTTGAAATAATTTTTAAACCACAGAAAACAAAATATATTTTAAAAATGTATTATTAAGAATATAAAAATAGAAGAAAAGTATGCATATCATCATATCCATTGTCGATTTAACATGAATTATTCTACTCTTTACCAGTAATGAGATATGCCAGTATGCACTGCTTACAAGAGTTATTTCCCCTAGAACCGGCAACAACCTTAATGCCAATAATTTGTCTCCTTAATGCCGAATACCATTTATAGTTAAAATATGTTCGCTTACAGTCACAATTTGTGAATAAGTGTGTAACATAGTCCATATCTTTATTGCACTGTACCGTGAAAATCCAACGATATTGTTTCAAGAGCTTTCAGTAATTATATGTCTTCAAGTGCTGTTAATGAATTGGATTATCTTTATTTGAATGTACCGGGAGCATATTGTAAAACAGCAGTCAAGCTGTACGTGATTCCTTTGAGATGGTTGAGTTCATTCCTCTGTTCTTTGATGATAATTAATGCATTTTTGATGCTCCGTTGTACAATTGTGATACGTTGAAATGACGTGTCAAAACACATCAAGAAATCCTTATATGTTGTAGTGTGAAATAAAACTTTTCATGTAGCTATTTCTGCGTAAAGTCACGTTCATTTATAGAGTGACATTTCAGGAAAATATTTCACGAATTTTGGTTTCAACCAATTAAATTATTTTGATACTTTTGCAGTTTATTCATACAATGGCATTAGTGAAATAATGAAGTTAAAAAAGGTCAAGAACAAACGGTGCCGTAAAAGAGATATGTGTCAATTTTTATTTATCTCGTAGCCACGACCAATTGCAAGTATCTCATGGCAAGGATATAATCAATTTATGGTGTTACAATTTCATTGATACTCGTAATAAGGAAGGAATCATTTTATAATAAATAAAAAAACTTGTTTGCTTTTTTTAACAAATATAATTTTCTTTTTTATTGTACCGATAAAAATAACTATAAATCGAAACATTGCCTTTTGATTTCTTTGGCGACTTTTTAAATTGTTCTTTAACATTTTTTTTCTCTAAAGCCTTTGTCTTGTATGTGATGTTATAACCAAAACAGTAATTTTGTACTGATAATTAGCATGCATTATTGTATTGCCTTGCCTTTCCTATGTTGTTAACTTTAATTTTAACAAACAATTACATGCATGGTTACTATGTTTAGTAAGCGATCTGCCTTTATCCCCAAAACGAGTCTAGGTACTTAGAAGACCTCCAAAAATCCTATTATTTAAAGTCAGTAGTCTGCATAAGTATGTCAGTCATAAAAATTATAGAAAGCATACATTCTATTTTTTTTAACGTTTTTCCCTTTTTATAAGTAGTTTTCATTGAAAAAAAACAAGTTTAGCTATTCTGAACCACAAAGTTAACAAAACCAGTAATGCGACAGTATAATTAAAAACAAGAGGCCAATGGGCCTTAACGCTCACCTGAGGATATGGCCAAAATCGTTTGCAAAAATACATACAATATTCTAATATACATGCGTATACAAAAAGTTAATAGTTTTCAAGATTATTACCAATTTGAGTCTTCCCATGCATCCATGATCTTGACCTTTAAATGCAAGATCTTGGATCTTATATCAGAATGATCGACATTTCAATTCCTACAATATTCCAATATACATGCCAATACAAAAAGTTAAAGGTTTCCAAGATAATAAACAAATCCAGTCTTTTAATGCAGCTATGACCTTGTCCTTTCAACATGTGACCTTGAGCCATATATCAAAATGATCGTCATGGCAATACCTACATTATTCTAATATATATGCCTATGCAAAAAGTTAATAGTTTTCGCGATAATTAACAAATTGAGTCTTTTTATGCATCTATGACCTTGACCTTTGAACGGAATACCTTAAATCATACATCAGAATGATCGCCATATCAATTCCTACAATATTCTTATATACATGCCAATACAAAAATTAATAGTTTCCAAGATAATTAACAATTTCAGTCTTTTTATGCACTTATGACCTTGATCTTTGAACGTATGACCTTGAGCAATACATGTATATCAAAATGATCGTCATGTCAATACCTACAATATTCTGATATATATGCCTATGCAAAAAGTTAATAGTTTTAAAGTTTATGCTCAGATATTTACAATAGAAAAATAATTTCTACGTTGAACCCAGTTTGATTTTTGTTTTCATTATTCGCATAAACATCGGTTTTTCACATCGCGCATGAATACCAATGCTGGTTTTTCCCTAACTGACCTATTTTTAGCTATCTGTTTTTATCTCACAAAACCACGTACATACTTCGATATTTCCTTCTTTTTTCAAGTTTTTTTTCACGTTATAGCAAAATAATCATTTTTTCAAAAAATAAAAAATATTTACAGTACCTATTGAATTCCTATGATGAACTCATTGTAGAAAATCTAGAACATTAGGCAATTCCCGTGACCTACTTTTATCAATCTATTTTTAACATTCAAGCCATCAAATTTTATAGTGTTATTTAATTAAATATACATTGAAAATGAAAGAAAAAATATTGAATTTTAAATGAATAAATAAATAAATAAAATATTTGTTTCGATTTTTATTGTATACCTAAAAATATTTCCATCGTCAGGGTGTTCTAAACGCTACACGGCACACTGCATGCGGGCCACTACCATACAAGCTATGAGCGATGCCGGTGTTGAGACCAGACGGATAATGTTTATGAGCGGTCGTCGTAATGAGGCTTCTGTCAGGAGCTACTCTCGCGACTGTTCGACCATGCAAAAACATGCTTTAAGTTCGCAGCGACGCTGCTAATACTTCTGCCGTAATTCCCTCTGCATCCGACCATGCTTCTTTTTCTCTACCAGCAACTGATAATCACGTGATGGTTCCATGCTCGGACCTGTGCACAACCCAGTCCAACAAAACGTCGCGCATACAGTACAGGCCTGTCGAAAGTTTAACACTGAGCTGACGAAAAGGAGCCGAGACTCGGCTGCCGAGGGGCCGAGCTGTGGACAACTAGTGGCCGAAAAGTTGTCAACTCTCGGCCCCTCGGTAACTGGAACTGTCTACAGCTCGGCCACTAAGTAGCCGAGTCTCGGCAACTCATTCGGCTTCTCGGCACTTTGAACTGTCCACGACTCGGCAGTTTATTTGGCCTCTCAGTAGCCGAGTCTCGGCCACTATCTACCGAGTGTTCTAACAATTAACATCCAAGAGATTAATGTTTAACTGTATATTTAAAATAATAAAATATATCAATCGGTAATAATAAAAAAAATAACAATAATAAATTTTAAAAAAATAATGATTTTAAAACAAACAAAATAAAACAAAATAAAATAAAATAAAATAAAATAAAATAAAATAAAATAAAATAAAATAAAATAAAATAAAATAAAAAATAAAATAAAATAAAATAAAATAAAATAAAATAAAATAAAATAAAATAAAATATATTAACAAAACCATTAAATAAACGGATGGTGGAAAATATACATATGTGATTTTTTCAGCAATTTACATCTGCGAGAGATTAATTGTATATAATAATAATAATAATAATAATAATAATAATAATAATAATAATAATAAAATATATCATTTGTTAATGATAAGGAATATAAGTGCAAATTAAATAAATTAATAATTATAATAAATTTAAAAATAATAAAAGAAATAATAAAAAATAAATAGATAAATAAATAAATAAATAAATAAATAAATACCTTTAAATATATGGACGACGGAAAATAGATATGTGATTTTCTCCTCAGAATTGCATAATTCTTTTATATTCCATTATGGAGCGGGATTTTAAAACAAAAAAACTGGAATTCTGCCATCGCAGTTTAATTTAGTCATTAAATGTACCTATACAGGTAAACATCAGGTGTCATAATCCTAATCTGTTAATCCCCTGTCATCATCAAATATCTGGCTTCAATACACGAAGTTCAAAACCTTCTCAGTACCATGACAAAAGAATGTCGAACAAACGGAGTTTTATTTAGACACATTGTCTCCGAGATCGGCCAGACTCCAACACCTGTCATCAAACTTTTGATTTAGGAAAAAGTCGTCGAAAACGCTGTAGAAACTGGTTCACTGACACTGTTGATATATAAATATTATCTTCTCTACTAATTTTCCTATTGATCTCTCTTTGACTTATTCCAGAGTTAGATAATCTCACAATTTTCCCTCTAAAATATTGCGATATACGTGTAACTGCAGGCATGTTTAATGAACTGATGTTTTCTAGATAACGATCAAGGGGTCGAGTGGCCGAAAAAGTGCCGAGGAGCCGAGCGGCCGAAAAGGTGCCGAGCAGCCGAAAAAGTGCCGAGCAGTCAAAAAGTGGCCGAAAAAACAGCCGAGCGATGGACAGTAGCTGCCGAAAAGGTGCCGAACTGTTGATTACTATTGGCCGAGACAAAACTGCCGAGGGGCCGAGACGAGCTGCCGAGTCGGCACTAATTCGGCACTAAAGTGTTTAACTTTCGACAGGCCTGTACTGTAGGTGTTTCCAATACCCTGTCATCCATACAATCGGGATTTTTGACAAATTCAACGTTTAAAAGCTGTAATTTAACAATCAATATGAATTTGTAACTTTGTTTGTCTATTCGAATAAAATTGTATGAAATGTTCTTTTGTTTCCAGCGTACTATTTTTTAAGCCGTCTATTACGTCACACAATCAGTGAGAAGGCGGGAATTATTTGATTGACATATTGGCTGTTCCCAGAATGTTTACATTGCCGACAGATTCGGTATATACCGGTTTTTTTTTCTTATTTGTATGACGCATTCGAGAAGTTTGTAAAAAGAATGTTAGGAAAAATATTGTAAATATAAGAATTGACTGTCATTTTTTCCTGGGTTATCAAGGAATGAACCAGATTTTAAAACTAGCAAATCTAAAATGAACTGCTTCGCAGTTCATCAGATTTGCTAGTTTTAAAATCTGGTTCATTCCTTGATAACCCAGGAAAAAATGACAGTCAATTCTTAATTTTAGTTTTTATAAGCAAAAATAATCTTTCAGGGGCAACAACTCTTACATGCATCATCTTATAGTTACGAAACTTTGTACCTTTTTAAGTTTCCCATGCTAAACATTTTTACAATGTTTTGATATTATATATCTCTTAAAAAAAATGAAAAAAATAGCCTAAAACTGCAAAATTACAAACTAGGTCATGACCTTGAACGTTGACCTCATTTTGAAGGTTATTTTAAGAAAAAGTCAAAACTGAAAACTCCATGTCATATCTGTTCAAATAGTCAAGTTATAACAATTTAAATTTGAAGCCATTGAACGAAATTTTTAAAATTAAACGCAAAAACGCGTAACCCATTTTTCGACCAAATTTCACAAAATGAACAAACTATATAGGCTTAAGACGCTAGAAAAGCCAAATATCAGATTTTTTCTCCCATCATCGGTTTCGGAGAAGACGATTTGTTAAGTTTTTGGACTCAAGGGTCGCCTTGACTTAGTTTTGGGAGCCATGACAATGTCACGAACAAATCTGAATTGCACCAGCCCATATATGCATCTGACCAAGTTTTATTGAAATCTACCCTCTAGTTTCAGAAAAGAAGTCGAAAATATAAAAGTTTACAGACGGACGGACGAACGGATACACGGAAGATTTCGAATCGCAATAGCTCACGTGAGCCAAAGGCTCAGGTGAGCTAAAAACGGCGTTATTATGTTTCTGTTACAGTTACAGCTTAAGTTTGATATTTTTTTCATTTATAACTGAAAGAGAAGATCTGGGAAAAATTACTGAAAAATTAAGAAAATTATATAATGTAAACTTAATAGCATACCAACCCCTGATTGATTGGAGATATTCATTAAATATACATTGAACCGGAACGTCATATTTATATTACATAAACATCCGTTATTGTAAACGGCAAATAACTATTTCCTCTTGTGATTTTACACAAGTCTGCATGTTAAGAATGCCTGTAGCAATAAAGACAATTACTTTTAATTACTTGCATCTGTTATTTTTACAAATAATTTAAGAAATTATCTGGTTGAATGTGTATTCAATTTGGTTATGCAATACCTGTCCCAATGAAGACCATTTTACATAAAATTAATTACGTTCATTCTACTTAAATTAATGAATGTAACAATTCGTATGCTTTTAGTTATTTTAAGAACACCAGGGTTATAGAAGTACTACTTGTGTGATATTGGAAAACATCTGATATAGCTTAAAAGTAATTAAAATAGTTTTTTTTCTTTTTGTAAACTATTTTCAGTGTGTGTGTGTGTGTGTGTGTGCGTGTGAGAGAGAGAGAGAGAGAGAGAGAGAGAGAGAGAGAGAGAGAGAGAGAGAGAGAGAGACCCACAGTAGTACATATTTAAAGACACCAACAATTGTTAAGACCGAAAACAATATAATTGTTTACTTATAATTATAAGTATAATTATATGCATCATTTTACTTTGTACAAACTTTTATTTCAAATTCTTATCTTTTCTTATAAAATCGTTAGTATTACCTTATCTTTTCACTACTTCATCAGGTTACTAAATATTGAAATCCACAAGCTCCAGTTAAGCTTCATCAATTTTGATTAAGTAACCATCGTATTTACACATTTGTGTATTTGAGACTTTCTTCAAGATACGTGCGGTTTAACTAGTCTTCTATTTCACTTTGTCTTCCACAAGACAGAAAATATGTTTCACGCGTGTTTCTTATGTTAAATATGTTTACATAAACCTCATCTCTTGTTATATTTGTATTAAAGGGATACCAAGGAACGTCTTTTAACATTTGGTTTTGTCCAACTCAAAATTAAGAAATACTGTACATCTGTGGTCTTAGTACTATATCGTTTTTAGTGTCGCTTTTTCAATCGACATTTCAAAGAGAATGTTTTAGTGTTTCTACTTCAATTATGTGGAAATTTGTCTTCTTTTATTTAATAGATTTTAGATATGAACTTGTATTTCGTCATGTTTTTGGTTGCTTGGGATGTTTTTTTAAACATTTGTTTTTAATTTGTTTATTAGATTTTAATATGTCAAATTTTCAAATAAAATCTAATATGAATTTAAATTACATTTAGACTTAAAATTGCGGTGAAATCATAAGTATTTGTTTATAAAAGGTTAAACATTAAAAATGGATGAATATAGCAAATTTATAATAGTTGCAACAATAAAAAAAGTTGTTGTAAGCATCATGTTTTTATACTGGCAACAGCGCATTTTTTCCAATATATTAACAGTACAATATACATGACCTGTTATATTCTTTCAAATATCAAATACATTTACTGATTATAGTTTTAGGGATATATTGTTACATTTAATACTGTTTAAACCTTCTAAGGTACAATTTAAAAATAGAATGACATCTTGATTTATTGAAATGGCATAGTGAAGTTTGGCGTTGAAAACACTTTAGTGCATTCTTTACTATTATTACATATTTGAAATGGAATAAAGCAATTTGTACTTTCATTTGATTTTAAATAAATAGTATTCTTGCTTTGTGAGATAAGCCATAAATAACAACTGAGAATTCTACACTATTGAAACACGAAACTGTGTTAACGTGATCTACTACATATTTTAAAAGTATATACATGTATTATGATGCTATTTATTTCTTATATGTTAAGTCGATACCTTTCTTAAATTTATAATTAAACAAATCACATTGCATAATAAAACATTAAATACCATTGTTCATTCGGTTACGTAACATTCTAGGTCATAAATTCAGATTATACATTATATGCTTTGGAATTTTTCATTTTGTATGTTTTAATTTTTTAACTTGTCTTCACTCTTAAATTTCATACCCATACATATTTCTGTATGAAATGTAAAAAGATAAATAAAAGTATTTTTAAAGCATGGTATATTAACGAACTAAATCTAATTACTAGCCCTAGTGTCACTGATGAGGAATGATTATCTGAAATGTGCACATTATGGAACATCAAAATTAAACAGGTATTTGTGTTATATATATTTTGTTTTCGATTTCGCATTCAAAAATATCTTCTGCCTATATGCAAAACATTATCGCGTGAT
This sequence comes from Tegillarca granosa, assembly GCA_029721355.1. Lineage (NCBI taxonomy): Eukaryota > Metazoa > Mollusca > Bivalvia > Arcoida > Arcidae > Tegillarca > Tegillarca granosa. Next base: position 15,839,206 of record CM056600.1, on the reverse strand, counting down.
TGGGAAAATATAATAAAAAAAATTATAAATCCCAGTGTGTTTCTGCTACTTCAAAGACATTTACCCATTAAAGCATTCCAGGAGTTTGAATTTATATAAAATCTCATACAAAATAGAACCATAGATATGTTTATTTAATCAACATTTGACCCCATATGTGCAGTCACCTGACCTAATACATCAGTAAACAATTAAATGAAATAAAGAGTCATTATTGTTAAATTAGACAAACATATTGCAAGGACACAACACAAAAAAACCCTCAATCATAAACCATAATCCTATAAATAATTAATAAAATTATAAGTATTCATTTGTAAGAGAGGACAACCAAAGGTTAACAGGGTGATTAAGCGGAAGTATATTTATGCTTCCATGGACACGATTACTTTCGTATTCTTTAACCGTAAAATGGAACAATGTGCTTTGATGTTGTCACTTGTATTTCATATTTTAGATCGTATAAATCTAAGGTACCTTACAAATACATCTGCTTTACAGCGAACAGCTAGGTTTCAGTTATGTTGGTCTACTAAAAAAACAATATAGCATATGCTTTTGACATGTTAATTTTGGTGACTAAATTTTGCTTCCGTGTGTGGATTAATTGCAGCCTATTTTTTTTGCGTTTTTTAAGTACTTTTTATTCAGTTTAAGCAATATTTATTAGAAGATTCAAAATTATTGAATTACATTTAGATAGAGTTTTTACAAATCAGGATCCTGAAACACAAATACGACTCTTATATTAAACCATTTTCCTAGTTTAACATTTTTTAGAAAATTTGTTTCCATCAGCCGCGAGCTCGAATCGCAGTTATAATACCTGTAACTTTTGAAAAATGTTTTTCGATAAACTTGATATAGGCGCCACTCTTTTACCAGTATTAACAATTTTAAATTGCAATCTCCGCTAGCCCTCAATACTTTGAATACAGAGAAGCTAAAGTTGCCTAATGATTAGGGTATGCTATTTCTCAAAATATAACAAATTTATTACTATTTCTGTTACAATAATGATAGATAAAAAAGTAGATTATCAACAGTTTATACAGGATATAAAAATGAACGATATAATAATATTTCCGGTGCTGTAATCTTTTGTATTTGATCACTCACTATGATATTTAACGATACATCATCTTGCTGATGATTTAATTGATAATGTAATTTCCCTAAAGTTTGGAGTTTGATGTTGTTTGATCATCTTGATTATCAACGTATAAAAATGTTGCACCAATGAGGAATATGATTTTCATTTTTTTATCCCTTGTAGCTAAACAAAATAGTTCATAGAAGTTTAATTAATAAAAGGAACTTTTTTAAAATTTAAAATTGAATATATTTTGGGGGGTTTTAAATTCAAGTCAAGGCTTCCAGTCAAATTACAATATTGCTTAAAACTGTGAATAAAAGTGATGGCAAAACATCACGATTTCACACGGACACCTGTCTTGTTAATTTAAAACGGCTCATTTTTCATCAAAGTTTACATAGTTCTACCATTCGGTAAGTATTAAACAAGACGAAAACACATTTCATACTTTGTATAACGATTTGAATATGGCTTAAAACACAAACTGGGAGGGTAAAACGTTCATTCTTGTTATTGCAGCTAACATTTTTAAAACAAAAGATAAAAAAGAAGTTTGGTAGTAAAATATCTTAATGGAGAGAAATTCGTTCTATCTTTAGTATTTAAAAATAAAGTTATTTCTAGGAAAATTTTCTTATCAGTATGGACGTATACGGAGTGCAATATTTAGAATTGTAAAAAGTATGTTTTTACATGCATTACACTAATGTCTTTATCAAAGTTTTAATATCCCAAGCCATTTCATTTTGACACTCCTATTGAAATATTTTAGTTTTAATTTGTACTTAAACAAATATTAAACCTACATGAACTTGCAAAGTTATAGTTTTTCAAATCATTTTATTTTGATGATTTTTTGTTTTTTGTGTCGTTGTTGATGTTGGTGTAATAAGTATAAATATTGATATAACAAATTTCATATCACTGAATCTTAGTATTATATCATTTAAAACCATCATTATATTTTAAAATAAAATCTGAGTGCACTTGAGTAGAATTGTTTTTCAATATCGTTGATTTTTTGGAACAAAAAGGACCTTTGTAATATATATAATCCTCTCTGTTTCTTCCTATTAAAATAGTTTTGTTTTCATTTGTATTTTAAACATAAAAATACGTTAAACCTACATGAACTTTGCATGGTTAAATCATATGATAAAACCATGATTCCGCTGTTCATTTACTCCGAGATTACTTCATTTTCAGTTTCGATTTTATAATCTTTACTTTCTGACTGACATTGTAATGAAAATACTGTCAGAGTGCTGACGTTTGATAACACAATCTTTATAATTGAAATTCTGATTGTAACTTTAACCACAGATTCACTAAATCAGCGCGATGTAAAACGAAAGAACAATTGATGAAATGATGCGAAAAATTTAACTTTGGTATTTTGTTTACTTTGCATTTGAAGTTTTTATCGATATTTTCAATAAAAACTATGGGAATTGAAGCTGAATTTTGGATTCCATTGTCAAGACAATTGTGAACACAACGCAGAAAGCAAATGGCAATGGAGACCGCGAAACTACAAAAGGCAAGGCAAAAAAAAAATCACATTTGAACTTTGAACTTATACTAAATATAGTCTTGATGTACGTAGCATCTACTAAGCATTATTTGTAGTCACGACGATAAATTAAAACGTACTAGACACTAATAAAAATATAAGTAAATATAAGTAAGCAACCAGCTTTAGACTTGTAAAAAATTCTACGTATGATTTCACTTTTTACAAATAAAGAAACTAAGGTAGTCGGCTCTGAAAAACGAAGACTCTATATAGTATCAGAAATAATTTCCATCAATCATAAATATTCCTCAAGATTTATAATGCTCTATAACTTGAATGAAATAATTCTAAATAGTAGGAAAATGAAACAGACATCTTAAAATATCACGCATTGATGATAATTGCTACAGACAATAAAACTGATATAGGTTATACACTCAATAATACTTCTATGGTCTGTAAAAAGAAATCACTCAAAAAGCTTGAGATTATCGTTTATCAGGTTTGTGTTGTCTTTTTAATGATTAAACAGTCGGTTTATTAAATATTTATTACCGTTTATTTTATTTACTTCACAGTCAGTATGTTATCGTTTTATTACCTGCAGTCAGTATGTTAAAGTATTATTACCAGACCGTTTTAGTAATTACAGCATAGTCATTTTGTTAAGTGTAATTGCGTTATTGTTTAAGTATGTTTTGCGATAAAAACATAAGAAAACATTTTTGAATATCATATCGTCATTATTTTTTGAATAACTTTAAACATTGAACTTAAATTTCGGATCCCATTGAAATAGAAATGTTCTTTTTGTAGTTAATAAGAATTTGAAACATCGCCGTCATCGAGCCAGTTATTTGTATATTTGAAAATATTGCCATAATTTTTATCGAGAATTCAAATCTCAATGATATTTTAATCAAGAAAAGCATTATTCTTATCAGAATGGTTTGATTTTGTTTTTAGTATATTTTTATAGGATATACAAATTAGTGTTGTTGATATTTAAGATATCATCAAGTATCGAGAGGTTCCGACAAAGCAATCTAAAGTATCAAGCTGTTCTTTTTCCAATTTGTCTGTAAAATGCTTTTCTTTGAAATAAGAAAGAAGATCATTGATAAGTGGTGCAAACATTATTCTATAATGAATAGATAAAAAATTCATCTATAAGTTATGTTATATCTAGCTTTCAATTATGCTGCAATTAATACAAAATCAGGACCAACGTACAAACCCGTGAAAACATACATAATGAAGACTTTCGAGATGCAAAGAAAATTGCAAAAAACGATATATAACGATATATTAGCTAAATGTATTAATCGGAATTTAAAGAGACATATAACGGCTAATCTGTTTGTTTTATCAGACCGTTGTTTTATGTTTTTGTACTGGGAAATTTTCTATTCATTTTCTCTTGAACCTATTTTGTTCACAAAATTAAATGAATAATCTATTAAATATCTGCTTAATTATTTATTAAGTACTGTCTGCATGCGTTCAAAAACATTATTTTAAATTCATTTTGTTGGTTAAACGTTTTTCTTCTTCTTTTTTTTTTTTTTTTTTTTTTTTGGGGGGGGGGGGGGGCTGATAAAACGGCCGTTACATAACATTGCTGTTGATTTCTATCTCCCAAGTTTCACTTTTGTTTCAAGAAATCCGCTTTCAATTTCTGCAAATGAGTTCCCAGCAGAAATAGATTTCCATTTTTAAGACATGACAAACTTTTTTTTCTATTTTAACATAGGTAAAGAATTTTCTTCCTGACTTGGTACTCCACTTCTGAAATTGATCATGTTCGTAACCAAACGAAACGAACCAGTACTTTCATCGGCTTTTCTAGTATTTTTATTAATTTTTATTTATTTATTTATTTATTTATTTATTTATTTATATATTTATTTATTTATTTATTCATATATTTATTGTTCTATATATCTTACGCCTTCTCCTTTATTCATTTTGAATGACTCTAATAAATCAAATTTCCTCCTTCACAGACTTGAATCACCTTTTTGTCAATTACATCATGAATTCCTTGTGTAAACTTCCAATATACTATAGCTTCCGCTTGGCGTCAGAGTTTGGATCGAATTCGTGTTATAAAATCATTTTCTTTCTGTACAATAATGTGAGGGGCAGTCAGTATATTAAGTACATCACGATAGGTGTTTTGATTGTTTGTTAATTTGTTAATTTTATTTACATCGTTTGATAAGACTGTTTATAATATTAAATAAAGTGACCTTTCACCTTTAACAAGGCAACTTTCCACAATCACACTTCAGAAAGAATAACAATATTTTCGGTTTTTTTGGTGAATATTTTGAATTTAAATGATTCTTCTTTGATGCACTATCTAAGAAATAATTTTTTCTTTAATTTGCTAAACATATTGGTCAAAGTAGTCAATGGTTTCAAATGTCCTTTTTCATTATGGTTAAACAAAATTTTATCAAATAAATCATAAACTTTGACATAGAGAAATTAATTTCTAGCAACACTGCAAAGGAACACGACACAAGTATTAGATTGACCTAAACAAAAAGGCAAGGTCAAGCCAACAAACACACATTGAAACTACTGATTATGATATTATAGACTTTGTTCGAGGAATGGTCAATCATATGGTAATTAAAAGTTTTTTTTAAAGAGAAAAGCCCAATGACGACATACGCAATTAAAAGACCCGACAAGATAGAAACAAAAATTTTTTAGAAAACACATTAGATGAATCACAAAAAACTACAATTAAACTAAATTAAACCAAAATGTCAAGACAGTAGTATATAACGTTTATTATGTTGTTAATTTCATTGCCATTTAGAAGACGGTTATTATTCACTGATTGACAATAAAGGTATAGACTTAGGTACAGCCATATAGAAAACAAAAGTTGTTCTTTTTAAAACGTGTACATAAAATAGTGCCAAATAAATAACTAAACCAAAAAGCTAATATCTCGAAACTCATGTTGTTTGTTACATGTATAGGGGCTGGTTTTCATCCAAAAGCAAATAATTGTTGACGTTTATAGAGGAATGAATTCCATCCAAAAAGAGATGAGTTTTACTTTCTTGGGGGTCTTAATTCAAAGGAGAATTAGAGGAGCGTTAACGTTTATACATCACGAAGCAGACGATTATAAGAAAGCAGTTAACATATCTGATGTCTAAAAGGACGTTAAATGAATTGACATGCGTAAATCGTGTTCCGTTTTTCAAAACTATGACGTAAAATCACAATGACTATAATCATTCGCATTACAAATAGTACAGATAATTTTTGGTTTTTTTTACAAATAAAACTTGACTTTTGATAAATTTATGAACACTGTAAGATAATAAAAATAATATTTTCTTACATTGTTAAATTTATATTAATAAATTTATATGCAAGATTTGTATACAAGATTCGTCTTCTTTTTATAACAATATCACGGCAAACTATTGATACAAATACCATATATGCACAAGGTATAAACGACCTTATGTGAATGCATACTACTATTTGTGCTTTGTTATCTATGATGCTGACAGGTAGTTCAGTTATTAATTTCAAACTTAGCATTTTCGGTATGGAAAATTTCTATAGAAAATATTAGCTTCGTATTACTACATGACTTTTGCTAAACATTCTTTTGTCAATTCTTACTAATCTGTGTTGTCAATATGGTAAATTATACATTTACTATGAAACCAAATCCTCCTTATTTGGAAGTTTTATTAGCTCATTTTCACAGATTATAATATTTGCAAGATGTTGATGGATTTTTTCTGTGGAGTTACCTTTAGTCGGAGTTGTAAAAAATAGAAATTATATAGGTAATTCTTTTTATAGGATTCGTAATGTAACAACAAACACTTTAAAAGCAACATTAACTTCTATGTACATAAAATAAGCTGCTTGTATTTGTCGCTAATAATATATGTTTTATTTCTAATTTCAAGAAAATACAGAATATCATGGATAAATTTATGGTCTAGAATCTGAAACTTACTCTGTTCATGTTAAATACTTATATATATATAATATATATATATATATATATATTAGCTTTTAAAATGTACAAATTTGTTATGCGTCAATATAATATACACAGCTATTTATTAAATGAGGGATGATTTTCCGAAATGTGCATATATTGCACATCAAAATTTAAAAGGTATTTTCTTAAATATTAACAATATTATTAATGACGTTTAAATAATAGATCATTAATTTTTTCGTGAAATCAAGGTTTTGATCTTCCCTTTAGTTGTTGTTTTTTTTATTTTACCTCAAAGTTTGACAAATACAACTATGATTTATTTTTGTCATTGTCATTGTCATTGTTTATTTCTTCTAGCTGCATTCGAAACAAAAAGATATTAAAAACTGCATGAAATTTTACTATGAATAATATTAAACGGCGCGTTTTTTTTCTTTAGTATTTCTTTCCTCTTGTAATACTTGGTTCCATGATAAAATTTTAACGTACGTTGTAATTCGCGGGAAGACCTACTGTTGGTTTGATAAACCAAATAACTTATTTTAGAACACTGATCACGTGATTCTTTATTTAAAAAAAACGAGGCAACGTCAAGAAACAGAACAAAAAAGCATGACTGCTGACAACGGAAGCAGCGATACAGTAAATAAACACTAAAGTTATGCAGTATGCATTATAACAATATTGGATTCAGTTTGCCCTAATTGGCCATTGTTCATAGAGGATCTTGCATGAGTGTTTATGTAATATTGAATTTATTAAACGAGTTGAATAGTGTTTTATGCAACGAGCCTTGGCGAGTTGCATAAAACATTATTCAACGAGTTTAATAAATTCAAAATAACATAAACACGAATGCAAGATTCTATTTATTATATAATCCCATAAAAAACGGCTTTTTCACAGATTTAAAACGTGTCTTCTCATTATAAGAAAACAGCTGATTAACCGAAACACTACAAGTTTACGTTACCGTGTACATGCGCCAAAAGTAATCCTGCTGAAATATTAAAAGTAAACAATAGTCTGTCCGCAGGGTACAAAAACAAAACAAACATTTTCAATTTAAATACAATATATCTTCTTTTTAGAAAAAAGTACAAAAGTATCAGCTTAAATTATGAATAAAAAAAACAGTGTGTCACTGTGATCTGGGTCAATTGTGTGACGTCATAGCGCGCGCACTCTGGAATGTCAACAACCTGGACAAAGATTCATAGACACGTGTTACTCGGAATCGCTATCCATGATTATTCTGGCCCGTTTTTTAGGAACTGGTGATTTGTTTTGATAAATATGTATTTGAATGTTTCCGGTGACTGTTCCTGCAAAAATGCTTTGGAATCCGCCGTGTAAATACCCGTGCGTAGTGCGTAAGGATATAACCTAATTCACATGCTTTTATGACGTCACACTCATTCAATACGATTTTTATTGTATGACCGTTTTACATGGATTATTGAGTAGATTATATAATAATTATCTTTACAGAGTCTGTTGTCGTTCTTGCAGGAAAACGTTTTCTTTCTGTCGACATTTTTGTTTACTTACATGTAGGACATCCGTGATTGCCCTAAGCTGATAATTAAGAAGTTGCCCCAATCTTTTAGGATTTTCATTTATTATTGGCTCATAAGAGCGAACTTAAGAAAATGAATCGCACAGATCGTAATATCAAAACATTTGATATTAAAAATATATTTTTAAAATTTTTCAATAATGGGTAAACTTAATGCATCTTTGAATGAAAACGAACATATCGCATAACATTTGTAAGTGTGTCTGCGTATCACCAGACATCTTGTTGTTACTCGTTATCTTTATTATCATGTCTGCGTATCAGAAGACTTCTTGTTGTTAATTGTAATCTTTATCATTATTATGTCTGCGAATCAGCAGACATCTTGTTGTTACTCAAACTCTTTAAGATTATTATTATTATTATTATTATTATTATGTCTGCGTTTTAGCAGACATCTTGTTGTTACTCGTAATCTTAATTATTATTATTTTTTATTATTATTCTTCGTCGTTTCTGCTATATTTTTTTCAAAGACATCTCCTCCTACGTTTCTTATCCGATCGAATTGAAATTTTGTCAACTGGTAGGGACTGACCATGGGGAGGTCGCTTTCTCATCGTTTTCCGAAATTCGGAAGGGCTTCGGAGAAATCCGTTTAAAACCACGGAATTCCAGAGAGCTTTTCTAGACAGTTCTTTCTTTCTTTTTTGGAATTTCATGTGTTGGTCACTCTACCTTACCCTTGTTCGGAAGGACTTCGGAGAAATCCGGTTAAAACCAATTAATTCCGGAGAGTTCCTTCATTCTTGTAGTTTCCTCCACTACTTGGAGCACCACTTTAGGGAGCTGATACGCAGACATATGCTTGCTCGCAAGTATACATTCTAATAAGTCTAGTAGGAGGAGATGTTTCTGAAAAAAAATCTGTCAGAAAGAAGGAGAAATAATAATAATAACTAGCATGTATACTTATGAGCAAGTATATGTCTGCGTATCAGATATCTAAAGTGGTGCTCCAAATAGCGGAGGAAATTCCAAGATAGAAAGACCTTTTCGAAATTTATTGGTTTTAACCTGATTTCTGCGAAAAACGGTTAGGAAGCGACTTCCTTATGGTCAATCCCTAACAGTTGAGTGACAAAAATTCAATCTGATCGGATAAGAAATGTAGAAGGATGTCTCTGAAAAAATCTGTCTTGAGTAACATTAAGATGTCTGCTGATACGCAGACATCACTATAATGTATACTTCCAAGCAATTATATGTCTGTGTATCAGCTCTCTAAAGTGGTGCTTCAAATATCGCAGGAAATTTCAAAAAGAAAGAAAGAAAGAACTCTCTGGAATTCCGTGGTTTTAACCGGATTTCTCCGAAGTCCTTCCGTATTTCGAAAAACGGTGAGGAAGCGACCTCCCCATGGTCAATCCCTACCAGTTTACAAAACTGGTTTTTATCTGCATACAGAAGAAAATCGGTCACTTTTTCAAGTGCTTCAATTGTTATCTATGACGTAATAATGTCACGTGACGTAAAGTTTGATCGGCGGAAGATTTAAAATGAAAAGAGGGCAGAAAATAATATTTACAAATCGATTACAAAAAATAACCTTCTTTGGGCCTCAATTCTACACATCAATAACCGGTGTCGAGTATAGTTTTGTTCCTACTTAGAAATCATGACTCGCCGGTTAGAACTTGTTCCTTATCAGTAAGAACGTAATTTGACGTCCCTTTTGGGGCCTCAACGAAATATTAGAAAAATGCAATACACTTTCATTTTATTTTGTTCTGGGAACCTACAAAATTATAGTTATTTACAAAAAATGTTTTAAATCCGGTCAAGCTTTCACTGCCGTTCTATTTTCCATCTAGGCAACTGACAAAACTCTAACAAAACTATGTGTATGAGAGTGATAAAAATTTTGAAAATTCACCTTTGACAATTTCATAATGTAATTTGATAGAGCCACCGCTTCGATTTTTTGAAAACCCAAGGAACCTACAGATTTGTTTCAATTTCAACTTTAATTTATGCATTGTAATGTAAAGAATGTTAGGTTAAAAAATCAATTTAGGCAAATTGCCCGGGTTTCCTATTTTGCTAGTTTTTTTAATGTCCCACTATATGGCTATTGTAGGATAATTGCTTGTGCTCGATTCAAGATGGCGGATATGCAAATAAGCAAAGTGACCAGAATTCTTCCCCATGTGACCAGGTTGAAATTTTGTCAACTGGTAGGAATTGACCATAGGCAGGTCTCTTGTTCACCGTTTTTTGGAATTTGGAAGGACTTCGAAGAAATCCGATCAAAACCATGGAATTCCAGAGAGTTCTTTATAGAGAGTTCTTTCTTTCTTTCTTGGAATTTCCTCCGCTATTTGGAGCACCACTAAAGTGACCTGATACGCTGACATATACTTGCTTGCAAGTATACATTCTAGTTATGTCTGCGTATCAGCTGACATCTTGATCATCATCAAGATGATAATCTTAATTGATACACGTTTTCGAATGTATATCGCTAAGACAGTGCATTTGTCAGTATAATTTTAATAATAAATGATGTGTTGATGTAATCTTGTATATGATTGCGCTATTAATAATCTATGGTTTAATGATATAATTTCTTATAAAAATTCTTTACATTTTTGTAAGATATTTGTTTTTTTTTTTTTTTTTTTTTTTTTTTTTTTTTTTTTTTTTTTTTTTTTTTTTTTTTTTTTTTTTTTTTAGATTTATATTCCGGTCAGAATATGAATGTAAATGTATATAATTTGATTTTTATAAAAGAACTATAGTTTAAGGAATAAGTTTTTGTTATGGTTTTTAAGAAAAAAATTACGTCGTTAAGAAAGCATTCAAGACCCATTTTCCTTATTTTATCTCAGATATTTCGCTTAAACTGAAATCAAAGTGGGCGTCTAGGACCAATCCAAATGTCACCAATGCAATAAACCATGAATCAAGGAATCAAGAAAGATAAACATATGTATACAGGAAGGTAAACACATTGTTCAAACCCCAGATTTTAAAATTTCTGGATTTAATAACAAAACGTTGTTCAGTGGTATTCTAAGTAAGTTGTAATTTTACATCAACAAAACTCCAAACAGGAGTCATCGGTGTGATGATTACATTTCATATTAAATTAGTTAAATAATAACGTAAAACCATTTCTTTTTTGCAATTTAAGACATATATCACTTACATGTTGTATGTTAGATGTTATATTCCATTAGTGTTGCTCTAACAGTCAATCGTATTCCGATCTAATTAGAAGCAAGGTAAATTATATTCTTTGGTAACACCTATAAATTTGATATTTAGTGACATTTGTTCTTTATTTCAATCTGTCTCTAAATGAAATATAATCTATTTTATTATTTTTTTTTTCGGTCAAAAAGTTAAGAGATAATCATTTTAATCAGTACCAAAAGGCAAACAGGTTAAATAATTCAACTTTATTTTCTTCAACTGATTTGTACAGCACATCTTTAAAATGTCATTTGCATTGCATAAACTTCGTACTGGTGATAAAAGGTTATTTCCGAACTAATATGTCTATTTCCGTTTTGTGTAGAACACAGAGAGGGCATACACGCTGAGTACAAAAACATCGACAAGATTGGATTCCTGATAATTTTCAAATGTCAAAGGTAAATAAAAAATAATTTATATCATTAAATAACAAAAAAAATATTATAGAATAACAATTTAATATTTTAGAAGACTTTGTGTAACGTAATCGTTTCTTCCTCTCTACTATTATTTATTTATTTATTTTCATGGTCGGTAAAATACTTCTTAGTTTATTATTATTCGATGATGACTTCTAATTTTTATTTTATTTTATTTTTTTTTTCATTCTATTCTATTTTCTTTTCATCTTAACGATCGTTTATGAAATTTATTGCTGGAAACACTATTGATGGTATTTTTCACTTACTTGGCTCTAGTCATCACTGAAAATATTTCCGTAGAAAGAAAATTATGTTGTTGTTATGGGGATTTTACATTGTAAATTAAATATGCTTTACACCAGAAGTAATGTTTTGGTGATGCATTACGATGCATGCGGGCAAGAATCCATCGTTTGTATTGTTTTTCAACATTTAAAATCCCAAGTTAAAATAAGTGGAATTTTTTTGATAGTATTAGGTAGTTGCATGGTTTATATCATGGCCTTACAAATAGCATTGTATTTGTTCCAGATATTTTTTGCGTTCATTTAAGATTATGTTTGATTTTTTTTTATAGTTTTTTCTACCGTCACAAAACTGAACATTTGCTGGACGCAAAAAACAAAAAAAATGTGTATGTCGGTATACCTTTCTACAATTTCAAAACTAGATGTTCGGGCCATATGCCTGTGTTGTGCTCCATGGAGAACAGAGCCCTGTTTTGAATACTGGATAATTTTGCAAACGTGAAAGGATTATTGTCGTTTATTTCAGCAGTGTTACAACGTTATAAAATTATTACGACTACATTAAGTAGTCGTCCTGTTAGATTGTTTTTAAACAAATTCAAATAACACATTGCAAGTAATAAATTCATAAGTAATAATATATCTAAAACACATATTTTACAATTTATTTCATCCAGTTTTCCATCGGGTAATCAAAATTGTTTTTAATATGTAAACCTAAATGATCAGAATATGACGTATGTGTTAGTTTGGCTTTCATCCTGGGCAACTTTACTTTAACAATATATGTGTATTCACATCAATATGTACGTTCTTTCTCACATTGAATAGATTTTACTTTTGTTTTAATTAACAATCCCTAAATGTTCTATTTACTTTATTTGAAAGTGCATTATTGTTTATATTACATAATCGCATTTGTAAAAACAAAACCACCTAAAATATCAAACATTTGTGTAATATAAACAAGATGACAATAACATCAAAAGTTCTCTACTGTTTTCATTTTCGTGTCTTTAACAATGCATTTTGGTATCTAGCTACATTCCTTCAAACATCTGTTATTGTTATGTAAAAGAAAATTAGACCAATGGTATTCACAACATTTCAGTATTTTTGTGGAAACAAAATATTAGAGACATGCCATAACAAAAGAACAAAAGAACACGTAACAAAAGAAGCCATGGACATCGAAGTTACATTAAACCCAATATCCATGATGTTAGTTTTTCTAATATTTTACCATTCATTCAGAAACCTATCGGATTACACCATATTCGAAACAAACTGTACTATTTACCACTTTCCCGTCTTAATAAGTTACAAGAAGAATGCATATACAAAACTACTACAGATTTTAATACACCAGAGTTTAAACTTAACGCTATCATCATGGATATTGCATTTAAAAGGTTATTTAAACCTGCTCAGGAACACAATATACAGGACGACAACCGTCGCCAATTTCTTAAATAACATTATACAAACAAAGGCATAGATGCTATTAATATTTCCAATATACTACTTAACAAAGTAGTACAATCTAAAGTCCCTACTTATTTCAAATATAACTCGCCACCTCTAATTTCCTATTCCTACAATAAACCTATTGCATCAAAAATTTTCAGCTATAAACAAACTTTGCAGTGCCTAAACTTTCATAACTTTACTCCACCTACCTGCTCTTGCTCAGCATCCCCATATATGTATAAACCAGCTGGCATGTAGTAACAGGTGATCTCAATATAATGAGAATAGTAAATTAAGATGTCTTCTTTCAAAAGGCCCTAAATACAGGGAGGCTCAACCATTTACTTGGGGACAGAATTTCAAAATTATAATGGATTCTGTTGAAGAGTATGCTAGAAGTTAGGCTAAATTAGAAGACGTAGAGCTTGATACTTTATCCGACTGGATTAGAACAATTAGAAATTTTGTCAAGTCTAAGATTGCAAAACTTAAAGGGTCTATTGGTACTAAACCTTCTTTAGTGCTCAGGGACCCTGAGATTTCTGCAATCCTTACTAACATACATAGCAGGTATGTTGATGTCCCAGCTGATAAAGCTTCTAACAACATTATTTTCGTTTGTAAGAAATTCTATGTTGAATGTCTTATTAAGGAGCTTGGTTTAGAAACCTACTTATACCAAAACTAATTTTACCAAATATGAAGTTCTTTCCAATCATAGAGGAGTCCTTGAGTCTTTTGGTATCAATTTAAAACAAGAAGAACTTGACATGCCTTACTTGTATTGGATTCAAAACTTCACAAAAATCCATACAAGGAAAGATATATAGCAGGTTCCTCTATATGTACTACTAAATCATTATCAGTAATTCTAACACAAATTTTGACAGTCGTCACAGATGGCCTTCAGACTTATTCAGATAAAGTCTATTTTACATCTGGCATCAACCAAATGTGGATTCTCAAAAATTCTAGAGAACTTCTTGACCATTTTGTTTCTAATACTCTATCTTCGGTAAAAAGTAAAAAACTTTATTTTTCTACCCTTTACACCACTATCCCTCATGCTAAATTGAAAGAACGTCTGAAACAAATCATTCACTTTTCGTTCTTTTACAAAAACGGTAAACCAAGATATAAATATCTAGTGCTCAACAGGGATTCTGGTTATTTTGTAAAACACCATACAGACTGCAAACAAAAATATACTGAAGATACCATCAACAAAATGTAGAGTTTTTGATAGACAACATATTTGTTGTGTTTGGCAACATTATCTTTCAACAAACAATAGGTATACCAATTGGCACAAACTGTGCACCTTTGCTTGCGGATTTGTTTCTTTATTCATATGAATCAGAATTTTTACAGAACCTTGTCAAATCTAGAGAAAAGACTGTTGTTAAACCATTCAACTACCCATACAGATATATAGATGACGTTTTATCTCTAATTAATCACAAATTTGGAGAATATGTGAATGTCATCTATCCAAGTGAGCTTGAAATAAAAGACACGACAGATTCTCCATGTTCTGCTTCATATTTGGACTTATACCTCAATTATGATACCCATGAAAGGTTACATCTGAAGCTATACGACAAACGTGATGACTTCAATTTTTCTATTGTCAACTTTCCGTTTCTTTGCAGTAATATTCCTGCTTCTCCTGTGTATGGTGTATATGTTTCACAGTTAACACGGTACGGTAGAGTTTGTTCCCACTATGGGGACTTTCTTCAACGAAGCAAATTACTTACAATTAAATTGTTGACACAAGGATATTGCAAGCCTTGACTAATCAAGCCCTTAAAAAGTTTCATGGCCGTCATCACAATATTGTTGATAAGTATGTAGTTACTGTATCCCAACATATACTGGAAATATTTGACTTACCATAGTTCTTTGTTCCTTTCATTTTCAAAATTAACTTGCATGTGACAGGTGTAGTTAGCTAGACAGGAGGTGCTTACCCTTCCAGAGCACCCGGCCTCACTTCCTTGATGGAAGTTCACGTCTGTAACATATTTTGCCAGTTTGCAAAGTTTTAATTTTGTTTTTGGGATTGTGATATGGACAAGGACTGGTATGTTTGTTTTCTTATTAGCCCTTTTTCAAATCGTTGGATGTACTTTGATAAAATTGTTTTTAAAATCGGAACTAATGAGTAATTGCGAAAAAAATCAGAAATCGTATCTAATTGAAAGCTATTTACTACATTAAAAAAAATTACAATGTTATATTACTGCACCTTTTTGCCCACCTGCAGCTTTATTAAGTTTTTATATACTGTAATATATAGCTGTCATTGTTATCAGACCCAGCCGTTGTCAAAATATAGTTCTCAGCGTAACAGTTCTATAACTTCGTCTGAATCAGATAAATCAATTCTTTATAGCTTACAATCTATTTATGTTTATTCTTTGGGGACGTATAGAGTATATAAATAAGCAGAAAGATTATTTGTATATATTTACTGTTATCACTTGAAACCAATGATCAAAGCACTCTATTTTGTCATAGTTTACGGGATTATAATATACGATAATGCAAAATTTAAAACAAAAGATTCTTTCAGGATAAAACCTGTAAAGATCACCTGCCTGGATTTAATGAGAAGGTTGTGTTATAGAAGTGATCCTATACAGTTTCCCTAATCAATGTAGATGCTGCTTTAAACGATAATTTTGCAGATGTCTCATAAAAACTTAGTCGTAAACCCTTTCTCTTTCACAAAGGGCAGTTTCGAATAAAATCTTAAAAGGCCACGTGGTATATTTTTGGTTACTAAAAATTGTATAACAAATCAACTGCTTCCTTTAATAACGTTTTTGATCATTTAAGATATTTATGGAAATTGCAATAATTGAATTATGGCTAGACTTGGAGTTAATGCAAGATCATATATATCATTTTTTTTATTTCGAAAGCAATGCCAAGGCAATTCTCACAACGACAGGACACAGTTATAATGGCTTATGCATTGTTTTGCAATATTTGTTTGACTATGCATTGCTGTTGTTTATTGAGAGGCATCGTTGATTCACACTAGTGCCTTTTGACGCCTAGGTTCGAATCCAATCATATTTACTTTGAGAAAGTTTGTCTATTTGTTTGCCAAAGGTCGATGAATTTATCCGAGCGATCCAGTTTCTTTCCCCATTCCAGGACTGACTGCTTCGATTTTAAAGAAAGAATTTAAGTGGAGCGTAAAAATTATCAACCAAATCAACTCAGGTTCTTCTTATCTGACGTAAGTGAACAGATGTCAGTTTTAATTAGAGCCAAATACACGGTGGCCATTTAGAGTCAGACAAAATACACATACATATCGGACTGATATGTACCAACATAAACAGAAGGGAAGTTTGTTTGCTTTTTCATTGATTTTTTGTGCGGTTGTACAAAATTGCCTGAAAAGGTTCGAAAACGCCAAAATAAATGTTACACTTTGGGCAATTCCATACTGAAGTATTTGGAAAACTATTATTATCCGGGTCTCGAAATATCATTTGACCTTAAATTGAGAAAACATTTACAATTTATGCCAGTAAAGCTATTTCAACTGAAATATTATGAGAAGAAACCTTAAAACCTTGTCCAGATAAAACGCATTTATATTATTTATTTATTTCATTTATATTACCTAAAATCAGACAGAAAAGTAGGAGCAAATAAATTTAAAAAGAATCGGATTATAATGAGAGAAATGATCACTTTAAAATTCTTGAGAAGATAGATCTTCCTACCCTTCAAAGAAGAAGACGAAACAACCCTTTTCATTGATAAAAAAGTAAAAGAGGGGTAAGTTCATGTACCAGTTTTACCAACTCGATCGTACTTATCATTCTCGCGGAAAACTGTCGCCGATGAATATAAAGTTCATTACTGAAATTATTATTAGATAAGGCTATAGATAACAGTTGGTAGATCCAATTACCTGTAAACAAGCTGAATAAACAAACTCGTTCTTAGTCAAACAGAAATCTATTGTTGAAAGCTGCGTCGTGATATACCAGTATCAGGTGATATGACGTTAACGTAATATATATTTGTACAGACTGCAGATACATAAGATAATTGTTGTGATTTTTACCCTAACATGACAACTTTTCGCAATGTTTACTTGCCAGGAAAAATGTCACTGTCTCTATATTAACCGGGGCACATAATGCAAGCGACGTTAAGCGGTAAAAGGGAAGTAACTCGTACACAGCGAATAGATCTATCTTTTAGAATTCTTTGTCACTTGTTAAGGTAAATCAAACACGCAAGTCTCAGACAATGAAAAAAAGTTTTAAATCCAATTTATTGCCGCTTTAAAGCATTACAATTATGTTAAATAGGATTTAAGTAGTATTGAAAAAATGACAAATAAATAAAAGCATTAGCTATACATACAATGTGTATTTAGATTTAGTTTAAAATTAACACATGTTGGTATCGTTGATATCGTTCGAAAAGTGGAGGGTATGAATTAAAGCTGCATTTTTATGTATTATTTTTGTAAACGGCGCTTTTTTTCTTAACTATGTCTCTCATGAAAAAGAAATACTTGATTCCGTGATAAGTTCTTTCATTACGTTGAAATCCACAGGGAAACCTACTGTTCGTTTGATCTACCAAAGATCTTACGTAGAACATTAATCTTGTGTTTTCCTATTGAAACGACACAACGTCAACGAACATAGCAAAGTAGCGTGCCATTTTAAAAATATTGGACTTTAGATTCATAATTTTTCAACTGTTTGGCGTATGTTTTTTAATCTATAAAACTTTTCGGCCCCTTGTGTAACTGATGAGGAATGATTTTCCGAAATGTGCATATATGCCACATCAAATTTAACAGGTATTTGTTATAAATTTACTACCCCTGAGCGGGTACCGCTGCTCGTGGAGTAAAACTCCCTAAGTGTATCCAAAAATCAGTAGGCAGTACTTTGTGCTATCAGAAAATTTAGCTGTCAGAAAATATACCATTTAGCTAAATTTTTTATGTTTGAAATTTAATTTAAACTAAGCTTTGTTCCCTCATGCAAAGCATTCCTTAGCTGGATTTTGATTCATATATATATTTTTGGAACTATAGATTCATAATTTATTTTAGCTGTTTGGCGTATGTTTTTTAATCTATAAAACTTTTGGCCCCTTGTGTCACTGATGAGGAATGATTTTCCGAAATGTGCATATATGCCACATCAAAATTTAGCAGGTATTTGTTATATATAAGAACATATTTTTTCTCAACAATAAATTTTTGTTTCGCCTTGCGTTAGGTCGCCCATTATATTGATATGTGCAGGAGCAATGCGGTCACTTGTGCGTATCCAGGCAAACTGCTGTTTTATTTGCAGCCATTTTCCTTCTGAGACTGGTCGATTTGAATCCTTGGATTTAACCTATTTCACTTGGCCCTTGTTCTTTTCTTTGCAGAATCTGTTGTCGTTCTCGCACGAACAAGTTTTCCTTCTGTCGACGCCATTGTGAAAATTAATCCCAAAGATCGTAATAACAACTAATTTATATTGATTAAAATATTTTTAGATTTTTTTAATAATTGGTGAACTTAATACAGCTTTGAGGCAGATGTAGTTGCTTATGTTTGTAATTACTTATGCATATCCGTGAAGGCCGTAACAGGAAAAATCTCTAAATATTTGAACATTTTTTTATACGCGTGTAAGCTCCGATTACTAATTGTGAATTTGCAATAGCCAGTAGTGCTAAGTTCGAATATGCAGTTTTTCAAAGTCTATTTTATAAAACTTTAAAATAAAGATTTTGGTATTTCAGATAAAACAAATTTTGATTCTTATGGACTTTTGTTGCGCAATTAAATTATTAACCAATTGGAAAAATAAACCAGAGTCATATTCTATGTAACGTTCAATAAAATTTTGTTACAATTATTTTAAACATTTTGTAACAATCATTTTGGGAAAATTATTTCATCATTTTGGAAAAATTTTTACGACTATTTTGAAAATTGTGTTACGACTTTTTTTGGAAAATTTGTAACGATCATTTTGAAAAATTAAGTTAGTTGGAAATTTTTGCTTCGACCATTTTGAAAATTTGTTACGATCATTTCTAGAAATTACGATCATTCTAAACTATTACGATCATTTTGGAAAACCATATTACGATCACTATGCAATAATATTATGATATGTGAAGATTCATCTTAAAACCTTATATATATATATATATATATATATATATATATATATATATATATATATATATATATATATATATATATATATATATGGTAGAATCTCATCATCTCGAACTCTGCGGGGAAATGCAAAAAGTTCGACTTATCCGGAGTTCGAGATAAACGATGTTAAAAAACGACGAGAGAAAGGGAAATAACTCGTACACGTATATCAGAAGTCACTTCCGGTTTATCGTGTCAAACTGTAGTATCGCCGTTTTATTCTATGTTATATGCATTTGGCAATAAAAATTTTTCTTTATTTACTCAAAATCTGTCAATAACTGATTGCACTATTGTTTTCACAGACAAACAGTGGATTCCGCTTTGCTCCTCATACCGGTTCGCTTTGTGTACTTTAATAACCCCAACGCTTTCGGTTGTTTTGATTAATGATTCACATCATACAACCACGATGTCAAGCTTGGTAGTAATTAAAACACCCGCTAATCTCATTGATGGTTAAATTATTTATGCAACGTATAGTAATTAACGGATTAAGGAAATCGGGAGGTCAGTGCAGTTTAAGAATAAAGATTGCACTTGATTTGACATCCAAAAATGCTGTTTGAGTTAATAAATTTAATTTTGTTAAATTTTTGTTTGAGTTAACGAATATATTTTTATAGGATTTTCATTCAAGAGGACGAAAAATTGTTCAACATATTCGATAATTCGAGATATCCGAGATCGAGATAACCGGAGTTATTTTGGGTTAATAAAGAACAACCCTATCCTGGAATTTTTCAAAAAGTTCGACTTATCCGATAGTTCGCAGTAATCCGTGTTCGAATTCGAGATAACGAGATTCAACTCTCTGTGTGTGTGTGTGTGTGTGTGTGTGTGTGTGTGTGTGTGTGTGTGTGTGTGTCTTTCCACAATATGACGTCGACGAATACACAATTTTAAACAGTTTCGTGTGTAGCGTCAAAAGAAGAATTACAACATCATTCCATTTAATGTGGTTTTTAAATAGGCTTCTTGCAAAATTGTTCCAATATTCGGAAATAATTGAATATTGCCACTAGTCACATAACGTGCTTACAAACAACACTGCACGTAATTTGTTTTGTTTGTCATAACGGAACATCGAAATTTAAAATAAATTGATGGAAACGTACTTTTGTATAAGATAAACATGTCAATCTAGAGACATTAAAATGTATTGTAACGATTGTTTCTGTTATCATACGACTATAATATTATCAACATATAAGCAAAAACATAACATGCCTTTCATTCATTTGTTTGTTACTGTACAATTTTATTATTTGTTTCCTTGCTATATAGGATATCATCTCTTCTGGAAAATTTCCTCATTTTTTTTCCGATACAAGATACACTTGACAAGTGTATAATATTTGATATTCCACGTGTATATATCATTTTTGTATATTTATTTGTTTATCTATTTTATTACAAACGTTAATGAAACTGTCTTATTTCCTATTATAAAACATGCATACTTTGGTCAACAGCCAAAAACCTTCTGACTACAACTGTTGTTCTTTTCTTAAGGAAGACAATTCCCTTCGGAAACATATTAAATAACTCGATAATGCTTTACATAATAGTTAATATGGTTTAACAAGTGTGCTGTTCAATCTCACAGATTTTTTGTCTTATAATATCTCTTTTAGATGACCGATATCAATACTATTCGTTGCATGTTATCACGAAATCTTACAACATGATTGCTTATTCCTTAAGACAGTGAAAGGTATAACTTGATGAAGTGGACATTAATATATTTTTCATTTTTTTTGGTTCTATGTCAGACCTACCGGCCTCTGAAGCACAATTCGGGTAATAAATTCCTTACAATCGATTAAAACCATAATATATTATGGAAGAAAATATACATAAAACAACGAGTTTTGTAAAGGATTTATTAAGATTAAGCTTTTGTTTTGCAAAATACTAGTAATTAATTAGTTTTTCATCTATCTCCATCAAGCTGTCGCTTTTTCATGAGATAATTTATAGCTCGTTAACACAGATGACTTTCTTTGATACTTACTAATCCATAATTGAATAAAATTTTGCAACGTAGTATTATGAACATGTGGTGTTTATTTAGCTCATATATAAATTTGCTTGCTTGATTGCCGAAGGTCAAGGATTTTCTCTGGGCACTCTTGTATTCAACTATCACAAAATCTCAACTTGTATAAGATGAACTTTGGATAAATGTGAGAAAAACCACTACTCAAATTGTATTATACAGTCATATACAACAATGCTTATGTACACTGTTGTAATGTTATGACAACTAAATCGGCGATGGGTTTTTCATAATCAAAAGATAAAATATACTAGATATACCTTATAGTTGTGTGTTCTGATGCATAATAAATTTGATAATGTTTTAATTCACAATCTCGAGCCAGAATCTTATTAAAAGTCAACTAATAATTCATTTATTCATTTATTTGTTACCTGTATTATTTGAATATGATTATTGTAAACCCATTCTTGTCAAACATGCCAATATTGTCCGATAAATCAACTAATGAATCACGGTATTAACATTGACTTAATGACTTGTATCAAACACAAACGTACCGGTAATTAATCAATCTCATTGGCACCTTACAAAACATACATTTACATGTAGAAGTTTGTTAAAGTTATGGCTTTTCAGTCCTCAAGTCAGAATATTTTAACTGAAATCGACAAGATATTTGTTAGTAAAGTATCTCGGAATGCCCTAAGAAACAATAATAAATCGACTTTCGGCAAGCTAACTGACAAACTTATCACACATATCTTTCCTAATTGGGTTGAATAAAAATAGGCTAAAGAAGAAGTTCTGTGAATCATTAAGACAATACTGTAATCGAGAGTCAAAGCAAGTCGTTTTTTCTGTTTACGCTGTTTTAAACCTTTACTTTTTTTCTAACTCTAGTTGATTATTTTTCTCCAAGTTCTTTAATTTTACAACTTATTTTGCAGTCTGTTTGTATATTTTTACGCTTGAATATCTTCTTATTACACCCCCTTTTTTAAATTTCAAAAAAAAAAAAAAAATAATAATAATAATAATAATAATAATAATAATTAAAATTAAAATTTTCTCATTTCATTTTTTTCACCTTGGTTCTGGTTTTAATCTTTCAAAATTAATTTGTCGTTTTTGTTTATTACATTTTATTACATAGAAATTTATTCTCCAGTTAGAAGTAATGATCAGTGGAAATATAAAAGGTATTAAAGAGTCTAACAAAAGACAAAAATTAATAAAAAGCATCTAAACAAGATAAACTAAACACAAACATACCGATCTATGCGCAAATCACAACCCCCAAAAGCAAATTAAAAACTTTAAAAACGGACTCATATATGAACGTTTATCAGGGAAGTGAGGCCAGGTTCTTCGGAAGGGAAAAGCACATCATATGTAGCTAGCTTCACATGTGACATCAAATGTGTGGATTAAGGGAACAAAGAACTATGGGACGTCAAATATATCCGGGATACGTTTGAATATAGTGACTTCAAAAGTAACAACAATATTGTAATGGCAGCAGTAATACTTTTAGAGATTAAAAATACGAGGCAACTATGTATTTGTAAGCAGCTTGCCTCGTAAAAAAATTCAAAAGCAGCAAGCTTTATAGGCATGAATCGATTAAACTGGTAATTATTAGCAGGCTTATAGGTGTTTTAACTATTAAATTTAAACGTACAATGTTAAAACTTGCCAGCGCCCAACGGAAACATAAAATTGGGTAGATAATAGTGTTTGCTCCTACCCTTTGTTATAATTAGTTTCGGCGTGTTTTGTTAAGACTCACAACCATATGCTCGGATAAATTTTATCAGTACATCTGACGAAGCTTCATTGTTATAGGAACAATTATCTATGAGAAGTCAAAAAAGATGTTTTCAATTGTAAGTGAGGCCAGGTACTAACAACAAAATGCTTGCTTAAAGCACGTACTTGTTTTGTCAGGCGATATTTATTTTTAAACCCCAGCCTTTGTTCTTTAATAACCTTTTCACACGACATTGTAACATCTTTAGTTTGGATAACATTAGCTAAAACGCGAAATGTTAAGTTTAATTAACACGCCAACTTCATCACTTTTGGGAAATGTCTTCACAAAACAGAGTTTTACAAATGGATTCAATGATCGATGCAACTAAGCTTAAAAAAGCTACATGGTCTGCTAAGAAAAATTCACACAGAGACAACTTTTAATCGCAAAATACGCAACCAACATTTTACCGCATCAGGTTCATTGATCTGAACGGCTCTCTAATCAATGTGAAATGCTGCTGTTCGTTATCTGTATTAACGCTAGTCAATTAATAAAACATAACCATGTTTCTATCCAGACGTTCATACACAGAAAAGCCTGAATAAGCTATTAATCCCCAGGGGGTAATTAAACTCGGGATTATTTCGTGTAGAAATTAATTGATTGATCTAACGTTACACAATAAAATATCCCTCAGGCCATCAAAGCCATTGTTTCAGTACTTTACGGGAATGTTAGAATCTGTGAAATATTGAAGAAATGCATTATAATTATAGCAGCTTGTATCCTCTTTCCATGCAATGCTGTTTTATTATTGCTTTTTAAATAAAATTCTATATTCCCTTGTGAAAAGTGAAATGCACATCTGCAGGGTGATTTCCTTGTGGCAGAATTCTCTCTCTCTCTCTCTCTCTCTCTCTCTCTCTCTCTCTCTCTCTCTCTCTCTCTCTCTCTCTCTCTCACTAATATTTCTAAAATAGTTTGCTTATTTTATGCACTTTTGGAAAATGTCGTTAATACAACTGCTGTTATTTTAGACTAACCCGATAATTTTGAAATGCTGATCTGATTACCTTTTTTAGCCTTAACAAACTTTACTTTAGCATATAAAATCTTCTGCTGATTTAATTCAAATTAGTTTCGCTGCTTTAAATACGTTATTAAATTTTAAAGAAATGGTATATTGCAGAAGTATATGCTACGTTTGAATTTTAGTGCATAATACATTATTAAATATATATAATAAAAATTGAATGAGGCATAAAAAATAACCATGGTTCTTTTGAATATTTTGTTTCTTTAACATTCAAAAATACCAAAACAAACTATTGTTGTTGTTTAACAATGAGAAAAAAGACGACCAATCGAAGTGTTGCTATTGTGCCTGGAGTTTAATTTTTACACAGGTTCAGCTGCAGTTCAAAGACAGAATGACTTTTTTTTTGGCTTTTTATATTATCAAACTTGGAGAAAATTACGTTAAATAACACAATTTAACTCAAAGCCTTTAAGCTACGTTTACATGCGAACGTAATTAGCCGATTCTTCCATCATCACCATAACGCCATTTGAAAGATATTGATCTTTCTTCTACTTCTACAATTTTTTTTTCACATTCGAAAACAACCAGTCAAATTATTTCAATGCATTTAGAAGATCTAGATATAACTCAAAAATAGTCTAAAAACAGAGAAATAAACATGTTTCGAAATCTCTTTCATTCAGGAAAGATACGGAACTTTAATTGTCTTTCAGACTGTCAATGCTTTGCTAAAATAAGTCTTGAAATAAATTAGAAATGTCTTTCTTCCTGCATACGTTTATCGTTATCAGGTATTATGTAGAGCACAGGGAGCAAAAACCAAAGTTAATAATTGTTTCTTTATTACAACTGAGTAATCGTTTCATGCTAAATTTTGCCTGCAGGATGAGTATTGAATTTTTTTTTTTTTTATTGATTTATTTATTTATTTTTTTTTTTGGGGGGGGGGTTGCATAATGAGTTAGTGATTCGATACCCTTCAATAAACCAATTACGCTATAGTGGACATACACTTTGAATAAGATGTCTTATTGACCATCTTTTATACCTTTAAAATACCCATGTTGTTTTTGACAAGTGTAAAGTTTTCTTTTTGACTATCACACAACATGACTATATTATTGATTTCGGTGATAATTTATTTCTTTATCTTCGTTCAAAAACGACATTTTCTTTTCTGATAGCAGCAGTTGAAGAAATGAATTATCCTTAAGAATTACTTGCCGAATTTTAATTAAATTTTAGCTTAACATTTTGATTCCTTGTCATCGTTGGTTTGGTTATCAAAGAATGGCTTCGAGAATCACATATACTTCGGCGAATGAAAATAGAAATATGTTGTGTTGTCTCAATATATATATAATGTTTGTTTAACAATTCGTTGAATACGCTGTTCCAAGATTATTGCAGTCCAAAATAAGTTTCTATGCACCGGATGACCATGACCATGACATTATGTACTGAAAGATATTAGCCGAATACAGGAATAAATAAACCCAATTTTGACACTTCTGTTCGATATAACAATGCTCTTTTATTTCATTGTTTACCTGACACTGCCAAGTTACATAATGAATTTGTAAACATTATAAAGTTGCCAGTCTACAAATAAATCTATAAACTCCTGTTGTGTTTATCAATGACATAACATGTATTTGTTAATCTAGTTATTTCTTGTGTCAGATGTATCTAAATAAAATATTTTTAATGGATAAAGATTCAATTCATTTCACAAAAATATACGTCATAGTCCAAAGCTTTATTATCAATTTTCAAAAAAAAAGTTGCACTTAGATAATAATATTTTTTAAGAACATCTTTTCAACATTTTGGATATGTTCCTCTTATCTCTATACATGTCAGTACATTTCATTATCAACCGAATTCCATTTTGTTATTCAACGTTAAAAGATAAACGAGTGAAAATTTGCCACGATTTATGGTTTTCTTTTCATTATATATTTTTTTTGTGTTGCTGTTTTATCATGGACTTTGTATTTCCTGAATGCATTAGTTATTGACAGCTGTATCTTTACCAATTTCTTTCTGCTAGTGGGAACTTTTCTGACCATTAATGAATAATATGATATAAACGTGATAAAATGTATTAGAAAGTTGTATACTAATACTGTTTTTATAGGACCATATAAAATATTTTTTTAATCTTTAAGATTCTTATTTCATTTTTATTGTATAATGTAAATACCATATTAGCGGTTTGTAAAAATAAAAAAAAAATACGCTTGAAGCAATATTTATATTATAATAACTACTACGTATTATGTGTTATTTTCAAACAGAAGCATAAGAAAGAGATCACAATTTTAAGGTTTGAAAATATTTTCTCATCTGATTTTCGCTTAGGTATGTGTTATTAAATAACATTTTCTCTCAGTGCAAGATGTTTTTTATTTTTATCACTTTCGTAAAAATCTGATATTTTGGCTTAAATAAACTTAACATACGCTCCTGCTATAAGCTTTTTCCTTTATTATAGGGCATCGGACTAAAAAAACAAATCTCTTATATTTTAGACGCAAAACAATTCTTATTTTCGCCGACATGAATCGACAAAAAATTTGTAGCAATAAGACATAAATTATAAAAAGAAGATAAAAACAATTGTCTATAGCTTGCTTCTCTATTGTCTACATAAAAAGGAAATCATACTATAATATTGCTACATTGTTATTGCAACAGAATGTTAAGTTAATGGGTATAGCAACACCCCTGTTGTAATAAATGAAGAAATCTGAAGACATTTACATCTTAACAACCTATGGTCTAGACTACTGTAGGGACACATTAAATTTTATTAAATCTTTATTTTGTTTCCAACTGAATCTTAAAGACAAGTTAATTGTTTTCTCCCTGTCATTGTAACTTATTCATCACTAAAGGACATGACTTATCGGTTCTGTCAAAATCATAACGTCTATGTTCGATGTTAGCTAAAAGTTTCTTTAAACGTTTTAAAAAAATATTCTTTCATTTTGGTGGCAACGTCAAAAATTAAAAATAAAAAATTAGCGTTCCTCATATCCTTAAAACAATTTGTATTCATTCGCAAAAGCAAAAATAAACGCTATTTAAATAATCATTTTCGTTAAAACAAACAATGTTATTTTTTATTCGGTTGCATTAGAGGCACAGAAAAAACTTTAAGCCATAAAATGTTTGGCCTACATACCAATGGAAAAAAAAGAATTATATTTTGCGCAGCAAATTTTGTTATAACAGATATTAAATCATTCAGGTAGTAATAAATATGTCATTTACAATGAAATATAAATATTTACAGAAATAAAAGCCATTTAAAGCTCAATTATCAACAGGACTATATAACACGACTTAAGGGATACATTTAGATTTTATCCAGTTCTAAATGGATCTAAATGGCCTATTATTTGGATTGAAATGTTAGTTTTCTTTCTAGAGGCGTCAAGTGAATTGTCTACGTAAGGATATTATCAGATAATTTAGAAGTATCTAAGTTACATTAACGTTCTCTATAAAACATTATCTGTAAATCAGATTTTTGTTTAAAACACCACATTGTAAATTATTAATATCTTATCTACATTTGTGTGTGGTTTAGATAAGGATTCCTAAATGTAATAATGAATAAAATACCAATAAGTTGGCATTATGATAGGCAGTGATGTAATAGTGTTTTACTTCTGAACTAAAATATTTCCCTCTTTTTTTAACCGAGGCGATCGGTTCGGGAAATTTAAAAGAAACCAATAACAAGAGAAACATATTGACCTTTAGAACTGAAATATATCCTGTTTCTATTATAAACCGCCCTAAGTGGGTGTCAAATCGAGACTGTGAAAAGCGCTGTGTTCAATAAGCCAATTCCTTAGGCCAAACATAGTAATTGTTTTTTACAGGACAATAACTTAGTTTACAAAACTAAAGTCTATGAAGAAAATGTTTATCCAACAGTTTATATTTGCAAAACAGAATTTAATAAGGTAATATGAAGGGCAATGACTAACACAAATTATTAAAATAATACATTTCTGGCAATTTATGTTTAAAGTCTATATCTGAGTAAAGTCAGTTTTACTTGTTTTATTACCAATTGCAAAATTAATAGTACATGTATAAGGTAAAATGTGATGCACTTTGTAGTCTTAAACAATCAAGGTTTTGTAAAAAGTGTTTATCCTTTTAAAATCATGTATTATATCCTTTGAGGTACGGATCTTGCAACCTACTTTTAAACATGGTAATGCAACTATATGTGTTAGTTATTTGCAAAATATACTGTGTTTTAAATTGGATAGTGTACTGATATTCATTTATTTAACGTGTCACATGCTAAAGATTCTTTTACAGGTTTTCCATGTAAATAAGAAAGAATAAACATTAATATTAATTAATTAATTGCAATCAATTGAGGCATGGTGACTTGATGATCGATCGCTCAAACCCCCAGATGACAGAATTACGCCAAAATGTTCCAGCCATCGAAGTTCGTCTGTATATTAGTTGATAATGCCTAGATATTAATTTGGTAATCAAACTAAAAAATATCAGTCCATCTACATCTCACAATCATAATAGCAAAGTAAAAACCTTGAAAATTGGCCAATTTTGTTAACTTCCATCAAGAAAGGGTGCTCCGGAAGGGTAAACACCTCCTGACCTCCTGGCTAGCCTGCTTTACCCACCACGTGCAAAATCAAGTGAGTAATAATAAAACAAACATACCAGTCCTTGTCCATATCACAATCCCCAAAAACAAAGTAAAACCTTTGTAAACTGGCAAAATATGTTATACACGTGAATTTCCATCAAGGAAGTGAGGCCGGGTGCTCCGGAAGGGTAAGCCCCTCCTGTCTAGTAATTTATACAACATATTTCCAGTTTAATGTTCGATAAGCTTTATGTTTGTCTTTTTGTTTTGTCAGAGTGGTATATAAATAAATCGTGAAAGTTGAAATCACGAAACAAAAGTTTGAATTTAAAATCTAAGGAGTTAGGGAAATTGTTTCGCAAATGTCTTACAGCAAAACATTTATTTTGGCATTTAGCTTTTTTGTAAGACGAGGAACTTCAACCAGCACAACCATTCAAGGTCACGTGTTAAAGCTAGGTTAGATATGTTCCCACAAACCTAAAAAAGCAAACTGTCCCGTTATTCACCTTTCATATTATGTTTATAATCTATAAGACCCAAGACTTGGCCTTCGTGAAAAATTATTTTCGAATAGCGACAAATATAGTTTGTAAATACGTCTAACTCACATATTTCCAAATCTTATAGAATTTAAAGTACACTGCAATAGTGTTATTTGTTGTCTCATTCTGTTCACAAATCCCTTTCTTCATTTCAAGAACCAAATACCTAAATATTTGTATTTAGTCTCATAGTTTTAAAGTTTCTAGTCGCGAATAATTGCAATAAGGCTGATGATGCTTCAAACAATAACTCACTTACTTTAAATATGTCACCAAATTGAACGTTTTTATAATATTTATTATCAACATGAACGATTTTATTTATTCTGGGAAAAAGTTGTTTCCACTTTGTCAATTGTACCCCCTCCCCCTGTTGGTACTAAAAGGACAGGTTACCAGATTATTTTATAACATGTCATATGGACTGACTTGTTGATTATCCCCAAAGAATTTCAGGACGTTTTTCTTAGATTATGATATAGTTCAAAATAGTCTGATAAATAACTTTTTCGGGATGTCAAGGAGTGTTTTTTCATAAAAAAGATAAACGAAAGCTGAATGTTGAATATACCACAATAACCTTTATATGGGTTTATAAATCTGAGCCTCATAAAAATAGTGGCCTTGCCTTGTGAACATTAATGATGTTGTTAACATGCTTATGGCCAAAAGTATTAAAAAACCAAGCCCTATACTGCCTCTGTTCTGATAATGTATGTAAATATGTAACAGATAATGACGGCTATGATTCCAGATTTATATGTCTGGTCGTTGATAGAAATTACATCGAGAGAACACGATCTTAATTTAAATTTTATAACCTTATTTACGCAGACCATGTAACAACTTTAACATTATTACGAAAAGGCTTCTGTAATGTTATGATTTAGTAGATAGATGATGTGATATTAAGGTTAAAGAATTATAGAGAATAAAGACAACTTAATCTAAATGATTTGTTTTTTCACAAGAATTTATCAACAGAATGTTCTATATTTTGCATAAGTTGATACTGCAACCCTCTGAAATTATATTAGTACAAAAATATAAAAAAAAACCTACATTGTTGTAGGAAAAAAGTAACAAAATCATTAGTTTACTGCGGTCACAACTATTTTCTTTTTATTTACAACCCCAAGCAAACAAATAATAAATAAATAAATAAATAAATAAATAAATAAATACAACTTTTAAGAATCCGACATTAGACTGACACTGGATTCCGATACTTTTTCCTCAACCTTCAGTGTAGATAGATTTCTAATCTGTGATCCAATGTTTTTTAATTATTTTCATTTAATGATTATTTTATCTTGTTTATTTTATATATTTATTTATTTTTAGTTTTTATTGTTGGAATTTTATTGTTTTGTCCTGTTCTGCTATTTTATCATTCACTTGTATTGTTTCGCATTCTTATTTATTTAGAATGTTGCCAAGTACATTTTATTACAGTTTATTATAATTATTTGTTAGGTTGTTTTCAGTTGCATCTTTTTTATGATTGTGCTTAAACATCTGCATTTTTATCAACACTTCTGATCATAGTCAAATGTTAAAAAAAAAAACGTACTTTTTTCAAATAAATTAAAAATTTTAATTAATTAATTTAATGATTTAATTTTTTATTGTTTATACAGGGATTTTAAATATATGTATTTATGGACAACTGGTTAAATGATAGATGAACCTCTATCATTATTAAAACCAAAAACACTGAATATGTCCAAAATAAAAAAAATCTATAATTATTGTTCCCAAAATCTGTTTTTGTGTTTTATCTTGTCTGGTTTGACTGTACGTTCATCAGTTTCATCCACACCCAACCCCTCCAACACCTTGTATTGAATGCGTCTTATCTGCCTACCTGTCCTTGTGTTCGTTCTGTTACCGCCAGATAAATAAATAAATAATTTTAATCTAATTCGGCACAAAACAGTTAAAAGTTGTATACAAATTGACAGTCTATATGTCGCATTAATAATTTAGATGTGTACAAGTGTCAAGATCACTGGAACAATCTTAAACCCCGTAGGTAATATTGGTGATGGGGCGTTTCTCCCGGAAGAATCGTCTCTATCACCGAAACCTTATTTGCGTTGGTTGTTGTCTAGTACATGGCTCTTAAATCACACAACTTTATTTATTAAATGAAACGTCACGTGTCAAGAACAAATCCTATATTAAAACACGTAGACGACGTTGATAATGTTGATGATGAGGGTACCTGTCTCTGTAAGAGACTGCTCCTTTATTGTGCTGAGTCCTTGGTTATATTGATTAATGCCAAGAACATGCTTTTGAATTACACAGTTTCATATATTTTACCTTAGTTATCAGAAGAGAAACAGCATAAAAAATTCAAAATAAAATTTTATGTTTTGACATTCTAAGGAAATAATTTTCTTAGTAGTTATAAATTTAGAAACTACTATTTGAATTATAATTTAGCATATTCGATATCAAAGATTTAAACAAAAACTTCAAATCAACTCAACATTTCTAAGAAACACTTCTACTATTCAAATGAGTTCATACATATTGTAAAACAAATATATTTCTAATCTACAACGTTTTAACTCTGTCTCATCAACATATAAACATGGACATTTTAAAACGGTTTTCAATTTTTGTTTAAACAAAAACTTCTTCATACATTTCTGCAGCACATGCAAAATGCATAATTACCCGGAGCTGAACATTAATGACAGCCGTATAAAAGTTGTAAAAAAGTTTTTAGGAAACCAATTTGATTTTAAATTGACTTTAAACCTAATATTAAACGTTTCAAGGTTAAATGTAGTAAGGTTTTGGATATTTGAAAAAAGAAAAAAATTATCTTATACAAATTGAGATGTTGATCAACCAACATAACTTTATTTGTACAGATCGCCATTTCAGATCTGAATTTGATTATCGACCCATCATTGAATGATCTGCTCGCAAATCGTATTTAACAGACCTCGATACAATTCATCACCAAGGTCTACTTATTTGTTTAAAAGCTAATAAAACGTCTCCAATTGATGATTTTAAAGTTGAGACTAAACGAGTTTTTATTGCATTTAAGACGTAATTGACTATATTTACAGTATGCTGCGAAAATGATTTGCAAATCCATCAAAATCGGCATTTGATTGCTTTTTTCTGTTTTTCATCAAGACATCTACTATACAAATATCAACGCTACTGCACATTTTGGTATTCGTTCAAAGCCAATATAGAAAGGAATTTGAATGAAACCTCAATTATATTTAAAACACAAATTAAATTTTTTCTTTCTCTCTCCCTCTTTTTTTTTTTTTTTTTTTTTTTTTTTTTTTTTTTTTTTTTTTTTTTTATTTTCTTTGATAAACTGGAAGTCAACTGGATCTCACAAAATATAAAAAAGTCGGAAACAAGCCAAGAAGTTAACTAGCATGGAGATAACAATACGTGATTAATTTCCTGCTGTAATTAAAGAGAAACTCGTCACTAGCTTTCAATATATACTGATGGGTCGTAACATGATGGTCCAGTTTCCTCGATTGCCGTCGTTGCGGATACAGTAAAAGGTATGAATACCATATTTACAGCTGAGATTAGAGCAAGAATAATTGCTTTACAAATTATTGCAAATCGCGTCATAACAATGTTATATCTTTCGTCTTATCTGTCCTTTTTGCTTCAAAGAACGTAAAATTAGATCGCTCTCCGATTCGTGAAATTCTGGAATTGCATAAATCTATTCACTTTTGTTGGCTGCGTAACCATGTTATAATAAAAGGCAACATGGAAGCTTATTAAGTAGCAAAAGCAGCGTTACCAAAACCAACAACTCCTTGTTTAGTTTTTCAAACTTAACTAGTTTAAAATATTTTACAAAATTTGCCTGTTTAACTGTGCTGTGCTATATTTGCACATTTCGGAAATTCATTCCTCGTCAGTGACAAAGGGGCCAAAAAAAATTGATAGATGTAAAAGTTGATAATCTAAACATTTTAAAATTAATTAATTCAAAGTACCAAAATTATATGTATCTAAATCAAGCTAAAATGCTTTGCATGAGGGAAAAACCGTTAGTTTTAAATAAATTTCAAAAATTAAGATGGCAAAAAATTTCATCACGAGATAAAACCCTTGAAACAATTAAATTTATAAACATGATCAATGGTGAAATCAATGGATTAGCCAAGGGCATATTTAGTTCAGCCATGTCTTGTATATTTACCTGAATCCCAGTACAGAAGATGCGATAGTACTGTTCTTAGGCCTTGTGGAACCGACTAAGTAATTTTACTCATTCATTTATTTCAACATCTTTATATGTCCGTTGTCAAGATCAACAATGTATTTAACGTATAAGCTTGATTATGTTAACTTTGCACACACAAGGGATTCGTTTATATTCAGCATTATCGAGATCTTTTAAGAAAAATCAGTAGACAAATTTTAAAATTCCTTCGGGAAATGCAATTGTTTCATACAATCTTATTGTTTTATCATTTATCTCGTAGTGTATTATACATAACATGTCTGGTTTTTTTTATCAACTAACCGTTTTGATTATATTAAACTTGAAGTTACATTCATCTTCATTTACATTTTCATTCTACATTTACTAACTGCGATTGACTGCAAAATTGCTTATGTGACTTTAAAAAATACAAACAAACATACTCACTCTAACCCCACAAAGAGAGCGAAAATATCTTGAAGATCTATCTATCTATCTATCTATATATATATATATCTATATATATATATATATATATATATATATATATATATATATATATATATATATATTGAGTATGTTAGTCTCAAGGGTTTTCATTAACTTCATTGTACATGCATAAATAGATGATACCTTTGTTTACTTAATTATCCATGAAGCCAGTGATTGTATCTTACTTTTTATCAAACCTTCTGCGTATGAACGTTGTAGTTTTTCCTTCAGATTATCGTGCTTTTCAATATATATATATATATATATATATATATATATATATATATATATATATATATATATATATATATATATATATATATATATATAAGAGAAGTATTTACGAACAGATGGTTTCTAGAATCTACTTTTGTTTTTTATTAAATTCAAATAAAGCATGAAATTCCTTTATGTTAAAAACCATATACATGCATTTAGCGCAACTTTTCCCGCATTCAACTGATATCAAATCCCACAGAGCAATTGTGTTCCACTTGATTTCATCGAAAACCATGCAACATTTTGATTCTTGTAAACGCATAAGTAATTCATAGGAATTAAGATATAATTATATTTTATGTAACGGAATGATGTCATGATGGAAAAATCATTTAGGAAAATTAAAAACTCATTATACTTATTATTCACGCTGATAGTTGTTATGGCAACATCGCGCGAGATCGATTCTTCTGTTTTTGATTGGATCAATTAGTTGTGTGTCATTATCTTGTACTTTTTCAAGGTGCTCTACTGAATGTATCTTCTCTCAAATGAATATCCGCACACATTTTAATTTTGGTAAAATTCCATTTATCTCATGTAATCCAGACGTTAATGCAATAAATCCTTAAAATTTATTCTTAATGATTAGGTTTTTGCATAATGGCAACCTTAACATAATGTAATTGATAAATAAGACTCTACAATTTTAGATACTACTTTTTTGACTTGCGCTCATTATTGAGAGAACTGAGTATCGATTTGTAATGCCGATGCTGAGATAATGTGACTGGGACAGCGATATGATGTGTGCGGCAAACTGACTTCCTGGATTTGTAGCCCCGGGCGCTAGTACACGGCATAACATAAATAATAACATTAAAGCATTTCACTTATACACAAAAGTGTTCATTAATCATGAAAGATAAATAAACTCGTCCTAGTTTGACTGGGTGTAAAATTGCTGATGCGAAGTTAGACACTACAAATGGCTTAATAGTGAAAATAAAAGTGAAGTTAATCGTCCATTGTAATTATTCATCAACTTTTGTCAAAACTTTGATAGCGCGATTACTGTATATTATAGACATACATTTATGTACTTTTAGACAAATATTAAAAAAGGGCAAAAACTTCATACTTTTAATTAGCATATTACAATATTATTGATAAATGGTTTCTGGATAAGGTCTCCGAAATTGACTGACGAACTTTCATGAGTTTGTTGATTATCTAAAATCTTCTAAAAATTGTGTGAGCGACAAAATCAGCACATGATTTATCAACATATACTAAGTGTTTTCGCAAAGTATAATATGTGACAAATCTTGTAATAATTTTTGGGTTATGGCGAAACTAGTTCAGCAGTTGCTGCACTCTCATACACTAAAGATTCCTAAGGTTTGATTGTATTAAAAAGTGACCATATGCCCTACTTTTCAATCACTACAGTTTTGATGTGATGTGAGAAAAAGGCGTAATAAATTAGCATACTGGATGTATGATTGTTAACAAAAGACGATTGTATTGCCTCTATGCCTTAATTAAGTATCGTAAGAAAATACATTTAAAAGTGATGCCGAGGCCTTCACTTAACCTATATGATAGATCATATAATATATTATATGAATCAATACAAGGAACTGTAGCGCAATCTAAGAAAAACATCTTGTTTTTTAACATAGCAATAAATTGAGGAATAAACACCCCTTTTTGTTCCATCATTCTTGAACTGTATATAAGAGAAGGAATTTCGAAAGGTGCGTAAAACACCATTTCAATTCTATCCAATACTTTTATCAGAAATGAAAATTTCGACTAATTTAACTATAAGATACAACTCGAGTTATGTGTTCATTCAATCAATTTATCGTCAAACTTTTCCAGAGAAATTGGTTCTATTGAATTTTGACTGTAAATGCCAACCAATGTTAATATTTAAAATTCAGATTTACTATAGTTTCGTTAAATGTTGATAATCGATACAAAGCCGTATCTTTAACATTCTGACAACAGTTAAATTAGATTGTTAGTTCCCTGACATTCTATTGAAACGCCACCAGGAAACTCTAGAAACAGGTCATGAAAGATCGCAATGCTTTACTATAATATGATATATTTATTTTTTTAAAAATCCAACAAAACTACAACCTTCGTTTTTAAAATCAAAACATATTAGTTTTCAGCATTTTTATTGAAGGATAAAGTTAATAATAAGTCTGAAATGGCAAGGCAATCACATTACCCATCTAGTAAAATGAAAAACAAAAAACGTATTGATAGAAAAAAAAACAAATAATAATTATTATATTATCATTGACGCCGATCTAACTTGTTTCTGTAAGCCTGTAACAGTGGTTTAAAGTCAATATTCAATAACAAATAAATATTGTTTGAAGCAAGATTTTTTTGGTTGGTTGATTGTAATGTTGTTTAACCTAAGCGCCATCATTTTAAAGTTTTATTTCAAAAGAGAACAGTTTTTTTAATCTTTCCGAATAGATCTTAGAAGAAATTCGTGTATGTTTGGATTGTACGAGCGGGTATAATGATTGATTTTATACTAGCGCAAATACCGGGTGACGTTTTGTTAAGGTGCTAGCTCAAAAGTCAGTATGCTGTAGATACGTATATCACTCCCAAAAGTCAAATTATACCAAAACCGGGAGAACCAATCGACAATTTGATCTCGTAATGCCTAATGCAATGCTAAACACTTTTTTATTTAAATGTGATGTATAACTTTCCTTCAGCTCGAATCCACCACACCCCTTTTGAGTCGGTCGATCTACGACTAAGCTATCGAGGTGGTCAGACAAAGTGATGTTTCAACTGCAATCACTTTAGCTACAAATGTAATTTATGTAAAACAGCTTCGAAGATAAACAAGGCAGCAAGGAAGCTAGTTTTTGATGGAATGTTAAAGGAATAACTATGACAATGTGGTATGATTGTAAATTGTCATTTATTAATGACGAAATAAAATACAATCTATAACATATGCATGGTATAAACAAATATACCATGAATGCAGAACATATATACATTATGTAAAAGTACATAACACCAAAAACGAGTAATAAAAAATAACAATACTAGAAAGCTACATGTAATCAAAAAGGTGGCGTAAAAAATTATGCCTTATGACGAAATAAAATACAATCTATAACATATGCATGGTATAAACAAATATACCATGAATGCAGAAGCATATATACATTATGTAAAAGTACATAACACCAAAAACAAGTAATAAAAAATAACAATACTAGAAAGCTACATGTAATCAAAAAGGTGGCGTAAAAAATTATGCCATAACACTAAAAACAAGTAATAAAAATAAAAAATACTAGAAAGCTACATGTAATCAAAAAGGTGGCGTAAAAAATTATGCCATAACACCAAAACAAGTAATAAAAATAAAAAATACTAGAAAGCTACATGTAATCAAAAAGGTGGCGATATACTATGAATGCAATTTGCATGGTATAAATAAATCTACCATGAATGCAGAAAAAATATGCATTATGTAAAAGTACAAACGCCAAAAACAAGTAATAAAAGCAACAATTCTAAAACGCTGTATATGATCAAAAAGGTGGCGTAAAAAATTATGAAAACATTATGTAAAATTAAATAACACAAAAACAAGTAGAAAAACATCAACAAAAAATTAAAATAAAATCAAATAAAAATAACCATACTAAAAAACTACATGTCATCAAAAAGGTGGCGTAAAAAATTATGCCATGCAAATAGTAGAACAAACTAACATAGGTATTGTATTGTATACACATAATACTAAAATTTGAAAAACAGACTCACAAAATCTATAAAATCCCCTTATAAAACTATGAATATAAAAAATGTGGGAAGGTGACGGGGTGGAGGCGGGTTGGCTTAAAATGCCAACTACAAAACTTGTGATGTTGTTGGTCCAAAAGTTATAAAATGAGGGGTCATATAAGAAGTTGCTTTGTGCAATGGAATCTAAAAACCTCGATCCCAGTTTCAACTTCGATCCCCGTTTACATAAATCCTATTATTCAGAATAATATTTATTTATGTAAAACAGCTTCGAAGAAAAACAAGGCAGCAAGGAAGCTAGTTTTTGATGGAATGTTAAAGGAATAACTATGACAATGTGGTATGATTGTAAATTGTCATTTATTAATGACGAAATAAAATACAATCTATAACATATGCATGGTATAAACAAATATACCATGAATGCAGAACATATATACATTATGTAAAAGTACATAACACCAAAAACAAGTAATAAAAAATAACAATACTAGAAAGCTACATGTAATCAAAAAGGTGGCGTAAAAAATTATGCCACAGACGAGCCATCCAAATTGCTGCCTAGAGTATATGCATGTCAAAAATTCATTGGTATACAAAATTCACGGGAGGAAGAGAAATACTTCGACTTTTCCGAAGTTCGGCTTAACCGAAGTTGGGGTTGTGCAAATTCGGAACAAGGGGATTTTTTGTAGCTACAAAATGTTTACCATTAGGGTCATGCAACATTTAATCGACAATTTTCCAGTACTTTATTCCATTATTTTACCTTTGACAAAAATAAACAAACAAATATATTATTTAATTTGCAATCGTTTTAATTTATGCAATAATACACTGATATATTCTCGATCGTCCGTCAACATAAAGAACAATCACGGCAAATCTCACCGTAACTTCCATTGAGATGGCAGTCAGTATAGAGTATCTGTGCATGACAGAATCTCGCCGTAACTTACTAGGTTCCATTGAGATAACCATCACTGTTGGGTTCATGATGATGTCAAAAGAAAAACAAGACGAAACACAGAACAAAGTTTAAGTATATTTATATCTAAAATAAAACATCAACATGACAATGAACACACGCCATAAGTATAAATTACAGACCGGGTCCTTCACTCAATCCATTTGTAGCAGGTAAATCATTCGTCATACTGAATTTGTTGGGCAATGACATATTTGGAAAATTTTGGTTTATATGGAGAAGGAATGATTGAAATGAGCAACTCATGAGTAGAAAATAATGGTTAGTTTTTAATTACAACAATTGAACGATGCACGTTAAGTCCTTAATACTCTCGTTTATTCCGAGAGATACCGCTCTGTAATTTATAATAACCCAAGCCTTCCTAGTACACCTGTACTATAGTAAAAAGAACACACACGCACATCAAAAGATATATGACTCCGGGTGAATTACATTCGTTAATTGACCTTCCTATGACAATCAGTTTTAAATAACACATCTTTGAATCACAAGCTATTGAAAACTACTCACGGATGGCTTCAAAAATCCCCTTTATGGGACTGTTTAATTACCGACGGTGAAGTCATCACTCTCGACACAGGTGTGAGTACAAACATTGTCTAATTAAAAATTAAAGACTTAGACTTAACGAGAATAATATTCCATATAAAATATTCCCGACGGACTTAAAATTTACTTAGACATAACCGATATTTCGAGATATCCGATTTTGACTTAAGCGGAGGTTGTTAAACTGAAATATAAAGTGACTTATTTCGGACTGAATAAATAGCTTCGAGATATCCGAAGTTTCGACTTAATCCGATTTTGACATAACGAGTTTGTAATAGTTTATTAAAATTTTGAACGTAAAAAGTATCTATAAGTAGATGCTGTGACGGTGACAATGAAGATGGTGATTTTATACCTCATGTAAGACTATTTGACTTAACAAAGTAAGCGTGATAAAAATAGTGGTAAAGGAAAGCTTAGGAACCTCCATGGACACATTTTGTGCTTTGATTATATTTTATGTTCATATAGATTCACCGGCCTCATTTTTAAAATATTTTTATTCCTCGTATTTCCAGACCAGCTGCCAGTTAATCCAACAAGCAAATACTGAAGCAACAATCTTGTTCAAATAACTCTCGATTTGAACTATCACCTTTTGACAGGGCTTGTTATAAGGTATTTGATTATGGACGGCCGTCACTCTTGCAAAATTAAAGCATGTGGGGTAAGTGATGAAATCTTTATTATGTGATGAGTAACGCTGTGTAACAATAGACAATCAAAACGTTTATATGATGATTGTTGTGTGATTATTTGGACAGCTCTCAAACAGTCGATCTGAATCAGTGACTGGTTATGGTGCCAATCGCTCTTCAAACATAAAAAGCTAGTCTAAATACATCTACAACAGGTTTAAGTATAAATGAAATCCCTTTTACCGATAAGCACTTGTTATTGCTCGAATAAAATAATTCGGAGTTTTAAAGCTTTTTAAGGTAGGTGCCGACACCAAGGGAAGTAAATTTATACAAAGGACAAAATAACCGAACAGTAATAATAATTATAAAAAGAATACAACTGTAATATGATTTATAAAAATATTGTTCTGATTCAAATTATTAACCGTTGTTTCATTCATTTAATCATTTGAGATCGTGATTTTTTTTAAATTTATCGTTTACTTTAGCAAATAAACTAACAATGCTACAAGTTCTTTCGCTAATTTTTGGGGTCTTATACACGAGATTTGATAATTTCAAGACTTTTGGGGTCTTTTATTAAATATTCACATGAATTCTGAATATACTCTTCAATAAATAAAATTACTTTTGTGCGAAAATAAAGAAAAAAAGGCATATGTTTTACCTCTGATCCTACCGGCCAGCACTGGATGCACACGCGGTTCTCCTGTGTAATTTGAACAAGGATAGCGACAGTTTATAGTGAAATGTGTATAAACATACTAGAATAAGCT
The DNA here is from genome assembly GCA_029721355.1 of Tegillarca granosa. Lineage (NCBI taxonomy): Eukaryota > Metazoa > Mollusca > Bivalvia > Arcoida > Arcidae > Tegillarca > Tegillarca granosa. Next base: position 15,797,767 of record CM056600.1, on the reverse strand, counting down.
CACAAAATGTCCAAAGTATGAAAAGTATCGGTTTCATTCATAACAAACCGTTCAATAAATTGAAAAACCGATCGCACAGGGAGAATGCTGTGTGTCAAAACCGGAAAACGGTTGAGACAAATTTCGGAAATCGCAATTCGTTCAATAAGGAGTGAAATGCACTAAAATGTGGGTTCTTTTCAAACACATTTAAAAAATGGTTTGTGGAACATACAAAAATATGTCTATGTAAATTTTTACGAACTTTTGTACTGAAAAAATACTTTTAACGTGCCATAATGATGATTAGTATTTTTAAATAGAAATTTAAAAATTAAGGGGTAGAGGAGATAATTTTTCCCATATCTCGAAAACAAGAACCCAAGCATATGCTTTTTTAATTTCATTTCGAAGAATATGAAACAAACTTACTTTGAGTAGTTTTTCAAAGAAACCCATTTCACAGATTTTATGAAATTTGGATTTTTGTGGTGAACTGTCAACGAAAATGAAGACATTTTTTTGCACATTCTGCTTTAATAACCTATGCTTTTATTATTTGAATGCTGTGTAAATCACTTCATGACACGTCTTTCAATAAAATATTTATTAAAACCATAAAATTAAATTTGCTTTCATTACATCTGGTCATATTTTAAATTAAAAACAAACATGACATTAACAATCATGGATATTTAGAAATAAGCATTAGATTGTCGAAAAGTGAGGTAGGTTTAACACACCCTACTGAAAAAACGAAAACCCAACCATATGTATTATTATATTTATTCAACAAAGCACATTATAAAGAATCTGTATGCAAATATTCAGAAAATTTCAATTGCCTCTGGTGCCGGGAACTACCTTAAAAGAAAAATGCCTACGCAATTATATTGAAGAAAACTCTTTGACATACCTTTGTTGGTTATTAAAATATGCAATTCCCTGTGACAAAATGTGTTAGTTAGCTTCTGCTTATCACTGATTAAAAAATTCGAAACTTTCTTTCATATTTAGGAAAAAACCCAGTAGCCAACATCCATTGTGTTTTTAGATATATCAACAAGCCTTTATTTTAACACATACTCAGTAGAACACATAAAAGCATACAGTATCAAAACAATGAATAAATAAAATTAAATTTAATTAAGATTATTTAAATTTTAAAAACAACGCATGTTCATATGTATTGATTAGATTGTTTCCCTCTATTTCGTCCAACTTACTTATCAGTGACGGAATCTCTGAACAATTAATGCTCGACTGATTTGTAAACTTTTTCTGTATAATTGGTAAAAGGATATTTGTATTTTTTCTTTTCATGACATGGTTCCTCTGGAAAGTTCTGCTTACAAGCTTAACTTGTGAATTAAGATGAAATACTTTGTCCTGGCGGTTCATTTACAACTAGCTTTAGATTAAAAACAGCCTATAAATGTGTACTAATTCTTCTTTTTTTCCTACCAACTGTTATATTATATTGGTGCTTAGAGACCATTTAACAATGGAAAACATACCTTTATTTTCCATTTTATTTTTAAAGTTTTTTTGTTGTTTTTTTTTACATTGCTATGGTTTTTTCACATGATGAAGGGCATTTTGTGCCATAGACTCCGTCATAATGAGATCCTAATTAAAGTACGGACAAATGTTACCCCCACAGTTATAAAACACGATATTATATGCAGTTTTATAAACAAAACTAATTAATTAACAATTAAAACCATTTCTTTCTATAAGTTTTTTTTTCAAATTGTGGTTACTTTGTCTGAATTGTTAATCTTGTTTATTTTGGCTGTTGAAGTTCACATTATTTAAGATGCATATGTCTGACAAAAATCAATGACAAGCACGTTTAACTGTCAAATGAGCACAAGGTCATGCAGTATCGTAGCTGATAATGCTGATTTAAAAGAAAACACAATTGACAAACGATTACGATAACAACCTAAAATGATTTAATTATACTGGCACATTATATCACTGTATGATAAAGCTTTTATAAAAGATTACATATTCCAACAGACTTAAAACTCTGTTCGACAGACATGTTACGTTCATTAATAATTATGCTAAAAAAAACTAAAAAAAAACTTGCATGGATAGCAAAGGTTTTGTATTATTCACCGAAAAAATCGTTTACGTTGGTAGAAGTAATATAGATTATAGTAGTAGAATAGGATTATACACGCTATGCGTATTTTTCCCCATAAATGTGTAACTAATATTTTCTGAGAATTGACACTTGGTTTTATTACCAACACCACCACCACCACAACCACCACCACCACCCCCTCTTTAAATGTTTTATATCCAGTTGGCAAAATATATTCAAATTCTTAAGTTTTAAAATTTGTTCTCGAAATATGTATTTACATTTTCATTTGTTTCGTTGCACGGTTTCTTTCGCTTGTTATTTGTATTCTTGGTTGTATTGGAAAGGTAAAGTGTGCATTTTAAACACAGAATTCTTTGTTTCACTATTGTTATTTTGGCATGTCTTTGCCTCTTAAATTGTTGTTGTAATTTAACTAAGCACAGATACCTATCCTTTCAAGATGTTCAATGTCAGATTAAAATAGATTGTGCTGTGATACATGGACAAAAGACTGAAAAAATCCAATAATTTACGTCTTAATTGACAAACGATTACGATAGTTTCCTACAATGATAAAATTAAACTTATATATATTATCACTTAATGATAAAATGCTTATCGCGACAGTTAAAACATTCCTGTGTGACAGACACCTGATGTTCATTATCATAAGGTATATCAAATAAGTTTTTTGTTGAATAATACTCACAAGACAGAAAAAATAATCAAAACGCAATGAGAAGCAGCGTCTTTCCAATTAATATCGCTTCATTAAGCCATCTGTCTGGTCCTGAGAGATCTTAGGTTCATAAACTAGCTATTATGTGCTTATCTGATTGTTAAATTAAAGAAACTATGTCTTGATATTTTCATTGTGTTTAAGTATGTATCAAAGAAGAAGCTAATTCTTTATAACGAGGAAAGAGAGAATTTTATTTATTAAACATTTTGTCTATGTTTAATCTTTTTATCGGAAGTAATCTCAGCAGAGGTAATGAAAGACGTTCAATAAAATCTTTAATTGTGGCAATCTTTTATGTCTTTTGGCTGATGCATCAGGTTATTATTCAGTGATTGGTAAACAGGAAAGATGTTGGCTTTTAATGGTAGACATATATAAACACCGTTTGTTTATCTGTAAAGTATAAACATTCAGCGGCGGATATACAATTTTTACATGCAATTCAGTGTATTGAAAGTGTTATATGTTCGAACTCTTGATACAAAATAAGTACAAAACTCACAATACATGTAGGCAATTATACTTGAAACAAATGGAATACAGAAATACTGAAATGTTTTCCGAGAAAACGACGTATATTTGTCAACAGTCAGAAGCAACAATTTAAGCAAAATTAAAGAAATTAATGACTTGTGTAAAACATATATCGAAATCATTTAACATAAACTCAGAAACATGGTCAATTGATATAATGAAAAAATGATAAACGTGTCCAATATATCAAGGTGTTTTAAATTATTTGAAACAGCTGATCAAATTGCCTATTTCACAATCATTGATATCGATTAATTTTTGTAATTAAATATATAATTAAATAAAGAAATAAATAATATATGACAGCTATTATATCGCATGTCTGTCTTTTTGTTTTTTTTTTTTTTTTTTTTTTTTTTTTTTTTTTTGTTTTTTGTTATTTTGTTTGTTTAGTAGTAAAGGAAACATCTATAGGGGATGAAGTATAAAAAGGTTACAATGGTATTGTAAAGGAGGGAATATCTACTGCCAAATAAAAATATACTAAAACTGTTCTAAGTAAACGGTACATTGTATTGACATACATGTAAAGTGTGTCTCATAAGGTATTGCATCAATGTTATGCATCTAGTACTTTATGTACCTGTTCCAAATGATGCAAGTAACATAAGAAAAATGATTGATGAGACTGTTAAGAACCTCACAATAAATACAACTCTGATTTATGTTGCTTTTCACATTCACTTAAAGCTGAAATATACATGCATGTCAGTTTCATTAACGGGTGATATTTTAAGTATGTACATGCTTATCTCAGATACGAGTGTTTAACACAGTCTCTTCAACATGCCTCATTAACAGCAATAATTGTTAGAAGATTGATTTAGCTAACCTGAAATATAAACAATGTTCTTTTGCTAGAATAGATTCCTAAAAAAATAAGCGTGTAACGTGTGGCAATCCCGTTTGTAGGATATATGTTTTATCCAATGATCTCTATACATTTCATACTGTTTTCATATCATAATTCATAATTAATATATCAGTATCCGTTTATGATCCGAAAGAAAACAATACGTTGTAGTGTTTTTGAATCACTGTTTATCGGTACATGTATTTAAGTATGTTTTTATTCAAGTTTTAGCTTTTAAAACCTACTGAAAGTATATAATTATACCCAAAACCTTTCAGGTAAGAGATAATCAATATATTGTTAAATTGATGGCCATCACGTTTGACGGCTCAAATTACGGATCGCGTGGCCGAAAGAAAGTGCACCAAAAAATAAATAAATAAATAAATAAAATCACATCGCCTATCGCCTTCTAGGTTCAAATCGGGAAAGTTTATTGTGAGAAAATGTTAGAATTCTCTTGCTAGACGAATTACTTCCAAGAGGAACATCTCCACTCAAACCGGAGATTGTAAGCCAAATGATTTACATTATAAGGTATACATATCTAGATCTGGTACATAGATTTTTTTATGAATTACTTTTTGTCTATTATCAAAGCTTTTATCTATTGTAATAATATATGCTCGACATTCAGCTACGAAATGACAAAATGCCACTTACTTCTCAAACAAGCGCTTTGGTAGCTGACTGTTCTAAAGCACCACTAAACATCTATGTATAAACCCAACCCGAGACATAAATTTGGTTGTCGCTTCGCTAGCAGGGGGTTTGTCGATTTTTCCCAAGCACTTCGCCTCAATACCAGTAAAAATCCCGGCTTTTGGCATATAACACTTTAACAGAAATCGTTCATCTTTATCCAAATACAAATTAGCTGTCAAAAAAGGAAATCCTAGTTTTCATGTCTTATATATATGGAAGATTTATATTCTACTTTAGGAAGTTTCTATATACACAGAAAACAAAAACTTTAATCATTAGCGAGGATCAAAGAAACGTTACGGTATACATGTATTTTAAGTTGGTAAACTGACTCATATATTTTCTTTTTTTTAAATTGTTTTAATGGTGATTGTTTTAAAAAAACATAAATTACCTTCCATACAGGAAATTAAGACAACCTTGATCGATTTTTAAAAAAAGCATTTATGTATATATGTGTATGATATATATATTGAGCATATATATGATTTGAAACAAAATTTATATTCATCTTGTGCATATATACGTGTATCAACTCACGTATGTTATTATTATGTTTTTGAATTTTATGTGCAATGATATATAAAATATACCATTTAGCAAAATTTTCAGTCGTCTTAATTTTTGAAATTTATTTAAAACTAAGGTCTGTTCCCTCATGCAAAACATTCCTTAGCTGGATTTGGATTCACATATGTTTTGGAACTTTAGATTCATTAATTTTCAACTGTTTGGCTTATGTTTTTTAATTTATCAACTTTTTTGGCCCTAAGTGTCCCTAATGAAGAATGGTTTTCCAACATGTGCACATCTGGCACATCAAAATTTAGCAGGTATTTGTTATATATTTACAATGTGAGATACATAGAACGTGAACTTAAAGAAATATAAACAGATGAACGAAAAAAATTATATCACGAAACCAGAAATTAAGCGGATTAGCCATAAGTTTTGACTAAATATTACAGTAAAACATGATCAATTTCTACAGCTTATGATGGTAAAAAATCCATCTATTGATACTACAGTAAAGACATTTCAGCAACTGTTTAACATACTAATAGCAATACAAGCTTAGACGTGAACATTTGTCACAAAACATCTGGGGACATTTAAACAAGAAGACTTGTACAACTGTAAATTAATCCAGTTTTCTATTTTAACAATAATGAGCACGTTGGTGATAAGGTTATTTTAAAAACATGTATACATGTACAATTTCATTTATTCAGATTGTTAATTAGATTTTTCTGCTTTTTTCTAAATGTTATTTTTCATGTTTTTTTTTCGTTATTTCTTTATTTTTGATTCCTGTTGTGTCGACGAATGACATATTAAACCTTTAGTTTTTTTTTATTTATGCTGAATACGTTTAAATTTTACAGCGTATTTTAATTGCATCGCTGGAAGTCATATTTTAATCATCGTCTGTGATGTAAGAAATTAGGTTCCATACCATTTAGTTTCAATATGCGTTGATATTAAACTTTGTCGTAAAATCGTAGCTTGGAGTTTGGTTCGATCTCTCTTTTGCCAGTAAATTGGCTGTATTTGTTTTACATTTTACGTTAAATGTAAAAACAAAATTATGAATGAGCGAATATTTAATTTTGCAATAGTCAACACATCCACAAAACAATGATTGAAGATGCAAGAAAATATTAAAGGACAATATAATTCAGTTTTTGAAAATTTCCACTTTTTACCAAGGGGTCGAACTTGTTTTTAACACAATTTTTATTTCTGTAGTAAGTTTTAAAATTATAAAATACAACTGTTATAACGCAAACCAAGTTTTCTTGGTTTACTAATATTTACAATATTTAGATAGTCACATCTATAGAGCGTTAATACTTAAGCTATCTAAATAAGATTTATGAATATTTCGATTCATATAATTTTGAAACTTTGGATTCATTAATTTTCAACTGTTTGGCTAATGTTTTTATATATCAAACGTTTCGACCCTTAGTCTCTCTCAGATGAGGATGATTTTCCGAAATGTGCACATATGGCACATCGAAATTAAATTAAGGTATTTTTGTTATATATTTTAAAATCCCGCTTTATTGACAACCTTATTCTAACTCCCAAGCCAAAATTTCTTACAAAATTCCACAAACTCGATTTACTCTCCGAAATATTTACCACAAATATTCGACATTCAGAGATTTTGAACTACTACTCTCCCACTTTCCACTTACTGAACTGTCTAACTGAACATTCATCAGTATTGAATGTAGTCCAAATTTATATCTAAATCTTTAACCAAACTCTGAAATTAACTGATATATGCCGAAAAGTCCCATCATATTTTAAATATCATTTTTCAACTCAAACTAAGCTGCATCCCTCTACATTTATCTTAAATTAGTCATTTTCTAACTTAGTTGTTGTTCTTATTTAAGATATGGAGAAAATGATAGGTATTTTCATAGCTAATCATGGTTCATTCTTTTGATAAATTATCTTATCCTTATTATTATTCCTACTTAAGCACTTGTTACGTTGGTGGTAAACCAATCAACGTTTGAGCTTCAATCTCTGTTGTCTGTACTTTATTTCCCTTATGAGATTAAAAAAATCTAAAATTACCTTTCCTCTAAGGCCTCAAAACGTTTTGAGAGAGAGAGAGAGAGAGAGAGAGAGAGAGAGAGAGATCAAGATCCAAAATGGTGGTACAGCACAAATTTCGATTAAAATTCACATAGTGATCTATTACAAAGTTTAGAAATATCTGAACAGAATTTAAAAAATCACACATAAAACAAAACTCATTTTACTGTACATTAAAATTTCTCTTTTTCATTATTTTTAAAAGGAAATAGATATTGATAATTTGTATTTGGATTTTCTGAAAAAAACACCTTCTGTATTTTTGAAACTTATAGTCATTGATAATTAAAACACAAATACCGATTTCTACTCAGCCACTACTTAAAACCTTAAGTATAGATACTAAATTTGAAAATGCTGGCCAGTGAGATTGAATACAAAGCAATTTCAATTTAAAGAAAACATTTTTATTGATGAGATAATATGTAATGTTAAATACAACCACAACACAATTGACAAAGAAACGAGAAAATATTAAATGACAATATAAATCATTTACAAAATTTTCACTTTTAACGAAGAGTCATACTTCTTTTTACCACGTTCTGTATGTCTGTAGTACATTGGTTTACTGATGTATAGAATATTAAGATAGCCATCTATAGGAAGCCTGAACTTCAGCGATCGTAAACGATTTATATTCATTATTATATGCCCGCTAATAGGTTTTCCCATACGTATGTAGTACTACTAAGTCACAAAAGTGACTAACCTTCAAATTTGTGAGTTAAGCGCAAGATAGAAAGTGCAACTAACTTTCAAAAACTGAATCGTGCAAAAACTTTCTTTAAATTTGATATAAGTAAATGTAAAATGTATTTTGTGAACATGTACACACACACACGCACACACACACAAAGATACATTTTTTTCTCCGGTAAAAAATGAGCATATTACCTAAACTGAACAAAATGACATTAAATCAAATAATGTTAACTCCCTATTTTTCGCGCGGTTTCAATATTTTGACTACAACACGTGTTTTGGGGATTAAAAAAACATGAAGATGCTGCTAAAAGTGATTTTGATCTGTATTGTATGCCGGATAACATACCAAATAAAAGTAAATAACGAAAAAGACGAAGCCATTAAAGAGATAACACACACACACACACACACACACACACACACACACACACACACACACACTCTCTCTCTCTCTCTCTCATCTCATAATTATCATCATTCGTTATCTAATATACGTTAGAATTATCGATAGACCAGACCAGAAGTCCGAAAAAAAAAGAATTATGATTAAATCGTATATTCCAAATATTATCATATTGTTAAATTATATCATTGTTTTACACAAAATAAACAAAAGGAAATTAAGATTTAAAAAATATATAAGTGTCATTCGATACTCAACAGCGGCATTATCTAAAAGCTGGAGCGTCTTTATTACGGGATATCCGGGCATCATTATGTTTTCTATTTTTGCTAATTTTTAAAATGACTTTGTCTTGCGATACTTTTGAATTTTTATGCGAATTGTTCTAATTTATTATTTCATTAACTCGGCCTATAGTAGTATATAATTAATAATTAAAACATTTGTGTGGGTTGTATTAATTGCGAAATTTTACGATAAGAACTATTTACTTGTTATCGATATGTGAATCATCAGTGAGTTATTTGAAAAAGTGTCACACCAGACTCGGCTTAAACACTAAGAAGAAAAGATTTTCTGTCCCAACACATACCGAGACCAAACTAAACAAAACAAGGTCACAACAGTTCGGGTTTTATATTATACCTAAGAGTTTTGTTTCACTGTCAAAATAGTTTAACAAATTAAAACAGGTGTTTTTGAAATTGCACAAGCGGTGTCAATGAAATATTTTCCTATGGAAAATAAACCGGACCGATGTCTATTTTACGCTGTACTGTGAGCACAGGAAAGTTAAAAAGCCAATTTTAAATTTAATCATTTGATTTTAACATGCAGAAAAATATGTATAGAGTTTTCTTACAAAATGATTTTTAATTTTTTACAAGAGAAAACACTATATTATATTGTATTTCTTCAACAAGTTTATCTTTCGAATACAGTAAGCAGTGTCAGGTACAACTTTCAAATTCAAGGCATCTCATCATCGTGTTCGAGGATATGTAGAACGGGGGTGGGGGTTGTTAGACTGTGTTTGGCTAATGAATTATACAAAATTTACATTGAATTCGGACCACCTAAAATTTTACAAAGTGATCAGGGTTCCGAGTTCAAGGGGTCGGTAATAAAGCTATGTTCGGAATTGAACACAAAATTAATTTATAGCAGTAGTGGTCATCCACAAAGCCAGGGTAAATCTGAGAGATCACATCGCACGTGGAAAGAAAAACTTCGAAGAGATATTTTGTCGATAAAAACACGCAGAGATTGTGATTGGGTGACTGGTTTACCTGCTGTTCTTCAACGCATTCATAATGAAGGATGGCATAGGTCTATTCAAATGACGCCATATGAGTGCATGTTTGGTATAAAGTCCAATCACATTTTAAATCGCCATTCTAATTCTGGTGTTGAAGTGAATATTGATACAATCGAAGAACCGTTAGATATCGTCACATCGGTTACTCAAGAAGACATTCAGTTACACTTAGATAAAACGCATGCAGTGCGACCCAAAGCTCATTCATCATCTTGTTTAAGCAGCCAAAACATGGTCAAATCAAATTTAAAGAAAAAACCGCCTAGCAAATACCACATTGGAGATAAAGTTTGATTAAAAATATTGGAAAAGACAAACGAGTTAAAAGAGGTGGGAGATCAATTAAGGAACCCATTGTTTTTTGTGGCACAGTCAACTATATCAGACACAAATGCAAAATAAAATACGTTAACTCCCAACAAAAATCAGAAACACGATGGTTTAACGTTGGTTTAATAACATCATATTCTCATGATATCGAAAAAACAAAACAATCGCGAGTTCGAAAGAAACAACAACAATGTCAACATGCCCATTTTCTTGATTCAGGTTTCAGGTACGAGTTACAAGTAGCCAGTTACTTGTGAAAAAAGTAAGGTACTGAAAGCCAGTTACTTGAGGGAGAAAAGTTAGCTACAAGTAGCCAGTTACTTGTGGGAGAAAAATTAGCTACAAGTTGCCAGTTACTTGTGGGAGAAAAATTAGCTACAAGTAGCCAGTAACTTGTGGGAGAAAAGTTGGCTACTATTAGTCAGTTACTTGTAGAAGAAAAGTTAGCTACTAGTAGCCAGTTACTGGTGGGAAAAAAGTTTGCGACTTGTAGCCAGTTACTGGTGGAAGAAAAATTGGCAACTAGTAGCCAGTTACTTATGTAAGAGAAGTAAGCTACAAGTTGCCAGTTACTTGTGGGAGAAAAGTTAGCCACAAGTTGCCAGTTACTTGTGAGAGAAAAGTTAGCTACAAGTTTCCAGTTACTTGTTGGAGAAAAGTTAGCTACAAGTTGCCAGTTACTTGTGGGAGAAAAGTTAGATACAAGTTGCAAGCTACTTGTTGGAGAAAAGTTAACTACAAGTTGTCAGTTACTTGTGGGAGAAAAGTTAGCCACAAGTTGCCAGTTACTTGTGGGAGAAAAGTTAGCTACGAGTAGCCGGTTACTTGTGGAAGAAAAGTTAGCTACAAGTTGCCAGTTACTTGTGAGAGAAAAGTTAGCTACAAGTTTCAAGTTACTTGTTGGAGAAAAGTTAGCTACAAGTTGCCAGTTACTTGTGGGAGAAAAGTTAGCTACAAGTTGCCAGTTACTTGTGGGAGAAAAGTTAGATACAAGTTGCAAGCTACTTGTTGGAGAAAAGTTAACTACAAGTTGTCAGTTACTTGTGGGAGAAAAGTTAGCCACAAGTTGCCAGTTACTTGTGGGAGAAAAGTTAGCTACGAGTAGCCGGTTACTTGTGGAAGAAAAGTTAGCTACAAGTTGCCAGTTACTTGTGAGAGAAAAGTTAGCTACAAGTTTCAAGTTACTTGTTGGAGAAAAGTTAGCTACAAGTTGCCAGTTACTTGTGGGAGAAAAGTTAGCTACAAGTTGCCAGTTACTTGTGGGAGAAAAGTTAACTACAAGTTGTCAGTTACTTGTGGGAGAAAAGTAAGCTTCAAGTTGCCAGTTACTTGTGGGAGAAAAGTTAGCTACGAGTAGCCGGTTACTTGTGGAAGAAAAGTTAGCTACAAGTTGCCAGTTACTTGTGGGAGAAAAGTTAGCCACAAGTTGCCAGTTACTTGTGGGAGAAAAGTTAGCTACGAGTAGCCGGTTACTTGTGGAAGAAAAGTTAGCTACAAGTTGCCAGTTACTTGTTGGAGAAAAGTTAGCTACAAGTAGCCAGTAACTTGTGGGAGAAAAGTTGGCTACTATTAGTCAGTTACTTGTAGAAGAAAAGTTAGCTACTAGTAGCCAGTTACTGGTGGGAAAAAAGTTTGCGACTTGTAGCCAGTTACTGGTGGAAGAAAAATTGGCAACTAGTAGCCAGTTACTTATGTAAGAGAAGTAAGCTACAAGTTGCCAGTTACTTGTGGGAGAAAAGTTAGCCACAAGTTGCCAGTTACTTGTGAGAGAAAAGTTAGCTACAAGTTTCCAGTTACTTGTTGGAGAAAAGTTAGCTACAAGTTGCCAGTTACTTGTGGGAGAAAAGTTAGATACAAGTTGCAAGTTACTTGTTGGAGAAAAGTTAACTACAAGTTGTCAGTTACTTGTGGGAGAAAAGTTAGCCACAAGTTGCCAGTTACTTGTGGGAGAAAAGTTAGCTACGAGTAGCCGGTTACTTGTGGAAGAAAAGTTAGCTATAAGTTGCCAGTTACTTGTGAGAGAAAAGTTAGCTACAAGTTTCAAGTTACTTGTTGGAGAAAAGTTAGCTACAAGTTGCCAGTTACTTGTGGGAGAAAAGTTAGCTACAAGTTGCCAGTTACTTGTGGGAGAAAAGTTAACTACAAGTTGTCAGTTACTTGTGGGAGAAAAGTTAGCTTCAAGTTGCCAGTTACTTGTGGGAGAAAAGTTAGCTACGAGTAGCCGGTTACTTGTGGAAGAAAAGTTAGCTACAAGTTGCCAGTTACTTGTGGGAGAAAAGTTAGCTACAAGTTGTCAGTTACTTGTGGAGAAAAGTTAACTACAAGTTGTCAGTTACTTGTGGGAGAAAAGTTAACTTCAAGTTGCCAGTTACTTGTGGGAGAAAAGTTAGCTACGAGTAGCCGGTTACTTGTGGAAGAAAAGTTAGCTACAAGTTGCCAGTTACTTGTGGGAGAAAAGTTAGCTACAAGTTGCCAGTTACTTGTGGGAGAAAAGTTAGCAACTAATAGCCAGTTACTTTTGGAAAGTAAGTTACATAAGTCCTAGCAGTCCGTTATTATAAAACAAATGAAAGTTATTTTTAATTGTTTACTAAAAAAAAACTTTACATATTATATTTGGTCACTATAAAACAACTTTTTCAAAAATCGCTATGGTACGTCTCATGAATGAAGTGCATGTAAATAAACGTAAATAACCAATCAACTACATGTATAAACATTTTGAAAATTAATTGTTTTTAATGTCATGAAAATTTCCCAATAATGATGGCAAGCATTGATATACATACCTTTTCATACGCACACAAACGCTTACACAATATTAACAGGGATGGGGGTAGGTAAAGATTTCTATCATTTTTATGACATTTGACCAAATATCATAACTACAAATAGGTTACATATTTCTCAAACGGATTGCTAGGACAAATGTAACTGACTTCTTTCCCACAAGTAACTAACTACAAGTAGCTTACTTTTCTCTCACAGGTAACTGGTTACTAGCTAACTTTTCGTCTACATGTTGCCAGCTACTTGTATCTTACTTTACTTATCTCAAACCCGGGACTAGCTGAAGTGTAAGCGAACGATCTGTTGATTTACGATTATTATTATAATCTTAAAAAGAACAATTTTACAATGGATTTTCTTCTGCCTTCACCGTTTAGTAACAAACAATTGCTGCTCCCGAAATTCCGAAAAAATGTATATATTTCAACTTATACAAAACTATAGGAAGAGGAAATAAATAGAAAAAAATAGTTTCTACAATACTTTAAACGTATTTTCATTCTTAACATCAATTAAATTATCTGCAATATATCAATTCACGATATCTATATTTGAAAGTTAAGCGCTGATTATTTGAAGCGACTAACTTTCAAATTTTAAAGATAGTCGCTTTTGTGGGATAGTAGTACTACATACGTACATTATAATTTATTCACACAACCTAAACTTTTTAACAAATTTCCACAAACTCGATCTGCTGGTCGAAATATTTACCAGAAATATTCAAAGCTTCTAAGCTTTTGACCAACCCCTCTCCCACTTTCCACTTACTGAACTGTCTAACTGAACATTTATTAGCATTGTATGTAGTCCAAATTTATATCTAAATCTTTTAACGCTTTAGCTGATATATGCAGAAAAGTCTCGTCTTATTTTAAATATTAATTTTCAACTCAAACCGAGCTGCATAAGTCTGTCATCCTCCACATTAATATAAATTTAAAGATATTTCAACTCAGTTGGATTTCCTATGTAAGATATGGAGAAAATGATTGAATGAAAAAAAGCTCTAAAAAGAGCAGCAATTTCCGAGCTGGTTTAATCTAATTAGATTAAACACAACGTTATCATTATTTGTAAGGAAAAATGTAAGGTATCCACATAGCTAACCACGGTTCCTTCTTTTGATTAAATTATCTGATCTTCATGATAATTGTTACTTAAGAACATGTTATGTGGGCGTTGAACCAATCAACGCATTCGCTTAAATAACAAAGTACGTAAGTAGATTTATTTGTATTTCAAATGGAGGTTCATTAGTAAGACGATATTTATTTTTAAGGATATTTCTAATAGTTGTAACATTAATTGCTTACGGACCTACGTTACTAACGGTTTGGACTTTTTCACTGTTAAAAAGTTTAAAATTAAAAAAAAATCAAATTTATCGTCTTGCCCAGTTGTGAAGTGATCTCTGTTGTCTGTACTATAACTTTGTGTTAAGTGCATTTATGTTGATTATAATTTTGAATGGTTTGCATGATTTATTGATTTAAGGTAAAAAGGCTTGCATTTTTAAAAAATACTGTTTTTAATTATTCACTTGCAATGGTTATTAAACATATAATGATATTTATAGAATTTATAATTATTTTAAAAAATTCAATTTTTGTTATGTCTCAAAACATTTTGAGAGAGAGAGAGAGAGAGAGTCCAAAATGGTGGAAAAGCACAGAATTCAACTGAAAGTTATATAGTGATCCTAAGGGAACTTAAGAAATACATTTACAAAACCCTAAATAGAATTTGAAAAATAAAATTCATACACAAAAACTCACTGTTCTGTACATTCCCTTCTTTGTTAAAATAGTAACTTGATAGTTTGTAATTAATTTTCTGAAACAATCTCGCTCTCACTTGAAATCATTACCTATAGTCGATGCTCATCCAAAAACAAGCGCCAATGAATTCCTACTTAGTCAACATTAAAAACCCTTATATACAGATACAAAATTTTCTATTGTTGACTAAGTAAGAATGAACCATTTTTATTCATTTAACACAATGCTCATCAAGAGTTAGGAGTTGAATAATTGTGTAACAGAAATGTTTGTTGTTTAAATGATGATTTGAGCTTATACTCTTTTAACTATAGTACTGTATTGTTTATATAGTCGAAGTAAACGAACTATAATATTAGGTTCTCTTTATCTCTCTCTCTCTCTCTCTCTCTCTCTCTCTCCTCTCTCTCTCTCTCTCTCTCTCTCTCAGCGTGAGTATCATAATAACTTTATAGAATTTTAGATTTATTATTACCTCTACCGTTTTATGAAATTATTTATTTCAATAATACCACACATTAATGCATTTTATTTATCAAATTAACTTTCGTGTATTCCCTTTAACAATATTTATTATCAGGTCCAAGCTGTTTTATTACCGCAGATTGCCAATATCTTAAATTTTTGTATTAATCATTACCATCAGTAACGGTTTCGTAAATGTTTGAATAATTTCATGGTTAGTTCACTTTCTTTTTTACTTGTGTATATATTAGCTTACTTAATTACTTACCTATTTACTAACAAATGTTCTTCGTTGCTAACTTGCCTACTAACCGACAAATTTACTTACATACACACTTACTTACTTTCTTACTTACTAACTTACTTATATAATTACGAACTTTTTATTTACTTACTTTATTACTAATTACTTACAAACTGACTTATTGACATACTGCCGTGTAAACTTTCTTACTTAATTTCTTACTTTCTTATGAATTTCTAACTTACTAAACTCACTTCCTTTCTTACTTATTTACTGTTTTGTAACTTAATTCATTTTT
Organism: Tegillarca granosa; assembly: GCA_029721355.1. Lineage (NCBI taxonomy): Eukaryota > Metazoa > Mollusca > Bivalvia > Arcoida > Arcidae > Tegillarca > Tegillarca granosa. The sequence goes on along the minus strand of CM056600.1, from coordinate 15,781,903 downwards.
TGTACATTTTATTTACTGCTTCTAATGTCTAATTTCATAAAAATCGTATTGCATTGATGTTTTGTCATGCGTTTGGCCTATCAAAAATTAAAAATGAAACAAGTTGAGCTTGTGTAAAAACTTTTGATATTTCCACCCTTTACACCACTATCCCTCATTTTAAATTGAAAGAACGTCCAAAACAAATCATTCACTTGTCATTCCTTTACAAAAACGGTAAACCCAGATATAAATATCTAGTGCTCAAGAGGGATTCTGGTTATTTTGCAAAACACCATACAGACTACAAACAAAAATATACTGAAAATATCATTAACAAAATGTTAAAGTTTTTGATAGACAACATATTTGTTGTGTTTGGCAATCTAATTTTCCAACAAACAATCGGTATACCTTTGAGCACAAACTGTGCACCTTTGCTTATTGATTTGTTTCTTTATTCATATGAATCAGAATTTTTACAGAACCTTGTCAAACCTAGTAACAAGACTCGCTAAATCATTAAACTTCACATACAGATATATAGATGACGTTCTATCTCTAAATAATACAAATTTGGAAATATGTTAATTCCATCTTTCCAATTGAGCTTGAAATAAACGACCCGACGGATTCCCCATGTTCTGTTTCATATTTGGACTTATACCTCAATTATGACACCCACGAAAGGTTACATATAAAGCTATACAACAAACTGTGATGACTTCAAATTTTCTATTGTCAACTTTCCGTTTCTTTGCAGTAATATCCCTGCTTCTCTCCGCGATTTGGTGTATATGTTTCACAGTTAATACGTTATGGTAGAGCTTGTTCCCACTATGGAGACTTTCTACAGCGAAGCAAACTGCTTACAATTAAATTGTTGACGCAAGATTATTGCAAGCCTAGACTAATCAAGGCCCTTAAAAAGTTTTATGGCCGACACTACAATATTGTTGATAAGTATATCATCACTGTATCCAAACTTATACTGGATATATTTAACTTACCATAGTTTTTGTTCCTTTATTCTCAAATTTGACTTGCACGTGACGGGTGTAGCTAGCTAGACAGGAGGTGCTTACCCTTCCGGATCATCTTGCCTCACTTCCTTGATGGAAGTTCACGTGTAAAACTCAATTTCCCAGCTTTCAACGTTTTCACTTTGTTTTTTGTGATTGTAATTTGGACAAGTACTGGTTTGTTTGTTTTATTTTATTATAGTTATATTGTGTGTGTGTGTGTGTGTGTGTGTGTGTGTGTGTGTGTGTGTGTGTTACGTACAACTTCATATAAGTCTATAATATTAAACAACATATGTACACGCTGTTTCGTTAAATTATTATTTACGGTTTGATGGATTAAAATGCTTCTGTAAAAGATCAACATTCGAAAAATGCCTTTGAACTGCTGTAATACAAGTGTTTAAAACACACAAGCGGATACTATATTCAATCTCATATTCGCCCACAGTCGGAAGTTTATGATTTACTTTTCAATATTTTTGTCATTGCTTTTATCTGAAACAAACAAAATACTAGTTTAGGTTTGATCCAATTTGGGAATTATTATTATAGATTAAGAAAATACGTCACTACATTTTCTGAAAAAATTATTTTCTAAGCTCCCCGGTTTATCAGACAAATTCAAGACTCACCGCCTCGTAAAAGAATCTCGATTGGTGTAAATATAATAATGATAATAATTTAAATAAAACAAACATACCAGTATATAATCATTTTTTCTGCATTTTGACTAAATGCATAATTAGTCTTTAACATTATGGTAAAGATTGGTTTTAAAAATCTAAAATTTTACGATCGTTCAAAAATAATACAAATGTGTGTTATAGATTTTGTTGATTTTCGTAATTCTATCTGACGGATAATAAATATAAAGCTTAGAGAAAAAGTATAGATTAAGTCATTTATTGTTCAACATTTAACCTTACATATTTGTTTAAATGTAAACATGTCGGTGTTGCATATAAAATTAAGCTTTTGCAGATGTTTGTTTAAATCTTTGCTGATTTCTTAGACCTTTGACACAATATAATATATTGACAAGAAAAACACAAAAATAAACAATTTAATTCAAAACAGTGATCATGAGCATATGGGTTAAATATAAATATCGCGTAAATGTTAAACATCCGAGATAGTTATTTTAATTTTGCTCATTTTGAAAATGTTTCTGAAGTTATGAAATATATCACTTGAAATAATGTAATAAACTATAATTAGACAGTGTTTTAACATGTCAATTACTATACGCAGTGTTATAGTAATGCATACGTTTTGCTATTTTGATTTATATATACATATGGCAAATTTAAATAATAATAATAATATTATTATTATTATTTATTTATTTTTATTAAAGATATATAAATAAAATTATATAATTTTCCATCATAAATATATTCCTGCACCGAAAATTAAAAATCTTGTTTTTTATAGTACATTTTCAAAGCAATACAGATGTTTGTTGATTTTACAAATGCTTTTGATACAATAAAGCATTTGTTTCTTCCAATAAATTTTAAAATTATGCAGATGTTCGTTAAAAAAACTGCGGTAAAGAAATACAGTTTATCACGATCAATTAACATGTAATACAAATGCACTTTCTAATGTAATGCAATATTTGTGTGTTAACACGCAGAACTAAATTTGTTGTTATCACTTTTTACTTGAAATAAAAGCAATTAGCAGGTGTTTCAAGTTATCGTGAAATCCAATACCAATTAGATTAAAATGTGATCCTAAGATCAGACATATTTCAACTGTATCTGATTGTATAATTGAGTAAAATTGTGGAGAGGTGATTTTTTTTTACTGGTTACTGAATCATGTATTGGGTAACCATAAATATAAAAGCTACATTGCATCACAAAAGTTAAACACATGTTATGAAATTCTAACTTTTAAAGGTAATTGACTGTTAAATTTACATTTTCTGCATAATTTGAAGTAAATTAAGTGTTTTTAAAATTTCAAAAAGATAAAAGTTGTTTTAAAAAATGCGTATAAGATATTTAGGTATGTTCATCATAGTGATAAGAAATAATCAAAAAGCTGAAGTTTTATTTATTCCCCTTTATTTGTTTTGGTTAACCAAAAGCGTTTAAGATTTTAAGTTTAAGGGATCCTTTTTAGGCACCTGTATCATGTAGAATAAATTGAAGAAATATAGTGTTTTAATGTTGAATGTGATGTGTCCACCGAATTGGTTTAATTGGCTCCGTGTGCTAATAATGTAAATTGTCGTCTTTAGTAGCCGTTTGTACAAAACAGAAAGCTTCAAACAGGTAAACTCAAGCTTACACTAACTAGTTATAGATATGATAGGAGTTATTTAATTTTACTAATGTTTCTGCGGGTAATCAAATCGTGTATTTAGCATCTTCCTGCCAAACTGAAAATCAATATAGGCCTTCTATGTAGAATTAATTAGATGACGTCATCATAGTTGTTTATTATTATTATTATTATTTTTATTATTATTATTACTATTATTATTATTATTATTATTATTATTATTATTATTATTGTAGAATTAATTAGATGACGTCATTATAGTTGTTTATTAATATTATTATTATTTTTATTATTATTATTACTATTATTATTATTATTATTATTATTATTATTATTATTATTATTATTATTATTATTATTATCTTTTTTTAAATTTTTTTCCCAATACATTGTGTTAATATATATAGGCATTTATATTTTGAGCAAATATTTTAGTATTGTCAAACAATGATTTAAAAACAGTTATATATATTTGCAAACATAAAAGCATACGATTGATTGATTTATTTATTCATTTATTTATTTATTTGTTATTTTATTAATTTATTTATTTTTGCTTATCAATGGATTTATGTACGTGTGACCGGCTTATGGAGGACACGTTGTTTAATTTCGTTAGTAAAATCATTCTGTAATAATTTAACTTTACATCCGAAAAAATTATGTCTCATATTTAATTCTAACTTTAGTCTAAAAATGTACGACAATTTAATTGTGGACCGCTATCGTGCTGAATAAGGCCTCTAATGTAGTCATAGAAAAGTATATTTGTCTGAATAGATAACTGCAATGACAATATAATTATATTATATATTCACAATTACAGCTTTTTATCAGTAGATAATATAATTGCGTCATCATGAGAATTCCTAGCATATATGGAATCGGGAGTATAATACAATATAAAAACATAAATCATGTTACTGGCTAGATAATGTAATATATATAATATAGAAAGGAGCAAATTTAAGTGTATTTATAAAAAGAGCAGATTCAAGTGTTTATCATGTTTATTAGAATTTTATTTGTTTGAGCGTCTGCGTACTTTAGCTAAAATATTAAGTGCTAGCGTACTTCTTTTTAAAGTGTTCCTGTCTTGTTTGCAATCAATTACAATATTGAGTTGAAAAAAAAAATTGTTTAAATTGAGTTTTGAATAAATGAATATTTCCATTTACACTGGATAATATAAACTTTTGTACATTTAAATATCGTATGATTATTTTCTTGAAGCAAATTTAGAACCTCCCTTTTTCAATATATTGGAGATTAACGGCTTAGTGCCAATTTTAATATGTTACCTTTATATAATTGGGGCCTCGGTGGCCGAGTTATCTAAAGCGCTCGCTTTCAGATCAGAGAACCCTTCATCGCCTTCCTAGGTTTAAATCATGATCTGACATATCCTATTATAATTTGAATTTGATTTAAAAGGGTTTTACGTCCCAGTCAAGAATACGCACTTATATCAAGACGCCACCAGCTATAGGTTAAGTGGCAGAAATTTTTACCTTTGCAGTGTGCTTAGGGAGGGTTCTTTAACGGCCCATTACACTGTGGTATCGGTTTTTAAGTTCTCATCCGAAGGACTTAGTGACTTTCATTTGTCATTACCAATTTAGAAGTCTTGGTTAGATCCGGCCGAGGTTCAAAACCTTGATCACATACGAAGCAAACACTCTACCAACTAAGCTACCGTAGTTGTATTCCTAGTATGAGAAAATATGTCAGTTTGCTTGTCGGAGGTCGGTCTTTTCTTCGGGTACTCCACCTTAGAAGATCTAACAGCCTTGACCCAGTGAGAGTATCTTGAATGACAGTTCTTTGTATAATTAATTAAAGTTATGTCCATATTTCTGACTTTCTATCTAATGCATTGTGAAGAGAAATAAGTAGAATGTTAGGACTGTCGTTGCCCTAAAACATGAAAGATTTTCATAAGTTGGGTTACAATTGTTTCAAACATTAAATCCGTTTTTATTTTTAGACTAAATTTTACAAATTATGAGTCAAAATAAACTTAAACTTATTTTTTATCATAAGACTACAATTCTATAAATAACAAGACATGATAAGATGTAATTTTACTTTAATTCTCCCAAATTTAAAATATACGGATTCTGATCAAAACTTCATTATATAATTGCCTTTAACAATATATGGATGCCTATATTCTTCTGAAATTAGTTGAAAATTGGATTCCAAACCGACTAAATTAAACGTTTTTTTCCACTTGAGACAAAAATTTTTAACGCGGAATTGTAGCACCTTAGGCAAAAAATCCTATTTTTGAAAATACCAATATGCAATTTGTATTGGCTGTAATTGACACCGAATCAATATGTACATGGAACAAATTGGTTTCTTAAATAAAATATCAAATTCAGATTCTATTTATTAGTGTAAAGGAACGTCAAGTCCAAAACTTAGGACAGACACACGATTAAAGTTCACCAATCTGAAAAAATCCACCTGCTTCATTAAAGTAAAGGCAAAATAGATCCAATCTTTGCAGATTATAAATACAGATTATCAAACTAAAACACATGTAAAACAGCCTGTTAAGCATATAAGAACCGGGACAGACGTTAGTGTTGAAGTTTCATGTGCTGCTTTTGAATTTTTATGAAAAAATACATTCAAAAGTAGCACATGACAAGAAATTATATTAAAAAGTAGCACATGGCATGAAATAACACATTGAAAAGTAGCACATGACAGAAGGTTTACATAAAATATGCTTTATATATCTTTTTTATCACAGATCACTTATTACTGTAAAATTTTCCGTTTTACCTGAAAAAGATAGAAATTCCCAATAAGAAAATTGGCTTCTACAAGTATTCAATCATACAATTGGCTATTGTTTCCTTTTTCACTAAATGCAGGTCTTTAGTTTCAAGGTTTCTCGATCACAATCTTTCTGAAGTTTGTTTCATTTTAAAGTTACTATTTTCTCTCATTACAATTGTAGACATAAATGTAGGTGCTATTAATCCTTTATATAATTTGTTGCAATTTCAATTTCAAAACAATTTAAACCTATACTACAATCATTTTGACATTTAAATTAGATCTAATACATATCTACGCCTAAAAAATCAAATTTAACACTACCTAAAACAATATGTTGATAGAAACACAAACCTTTTATTCCTGAATAAGTCTGATTCTATTTTTTTAATTTCAGATCCATTTTAAAGTATGCAAAAAGTCTAGAGTTTAAGAGTTACTAATATAAAAATGTCTGTTTCTAGAAACGGTCCGATGACGACATAATATTACAAATATAAAAAAAACAATGTTTTGTATACATAACGGCTGTACTTCTTGACTTTTTAAATGAATGATACTGATATTAAATTTATTATAGGTATGACATAGCAATCGCAGAGAGAGAGAGAGAGAGAGAGAGAGAGAGAGAGAGAGAGAGAGGTATTAAATAGCAATTGTATAATGGAAATGAAAATTGTAAGGATTTGTTTTATAAAATACGAGCCAATGTCCTGAATGTCATATATTGTTTTCACTACCAGATTTAAATCTCTAATCATATTCACAATGTCTGCTTTGGTAGATCTCTTCTTTTCACACCATGTTTTCATGTTCCCCAAAAAGTTAAACGAAGTAGCAAACCCTTTCTATTTTCTTAAAAATTAATAGAAAGATAGAACGAAAAAAACATACCTACATGTACATATAAAACTTGAATGAAACTATCTAACGAGATTCTTGCACCAATGCAACAACAAAATATTAGGAGTCTACCACTTTCCATTAGGCTTTTGTGTTATATATTTGATCTTTAAAAAGCTTCTCAATGGACAGCCAGCAGTAAAAACCTCCAGTTTTTCTTGTTTCATTATTTAATCATTTCCTTCTCCAAGTAACACAATTTTAGTTTTAAAAATGAAAATAAGAAACGTGTACTCGCGATCAGAGAAGAAGAGAAAATTTATCTCAGAGAAGAAATAATACCCTTTTCATAGATTGATGAGTAGATTTTCAAAAATACATTTTACTGTTTTCTGACATACATAAAGTTTTGAATTCTTTAAATAATTTTTTTTATTTTCTTATACCGTTCTCTTAATGTCCAAGAAAGTAAAAAGGAAATATTTGACAAGATTTTTTTTTAATATGTTAAGTACCACAAGTTTTCTTTAAAATTTTTTTTTTTTAGGTAAAGCAATAACATCCTTCTACAGTATTTTATATCGCAGCTATAGTTAGCCAGTAATATTTCTTAAAACAATCATTTTGCATGATGTAACAAACGTAATGTAATAGAATGTGTGAAGACCATACATGTACTGAAAATATCATAATAATGTTCATGAAAAGAATACACATAATTGTAACTCATCTAATCTAATTTTCGTGCGTAAAAAGTTAATTTATTGGCTAATGGTAACGCTATTGTGTAAAATAGAATATACACTTGTTTTCGAATTACTATTTTCATGTTTGTCAGTTTTTGTTCGTAGGCTCAACTTGTTTTTTAAGTAATCGGATAATGTATTGTGCCAAGTTCCATATTTACGAACGGAAATGGTGTTGTAATGGTTCAAGAAATTAAACACCGGAAACTTAATCAGTAATGGTAAATGATCAAAACAGTTGTAAAAACAAAACCGGTTCTTTTACAACACTTAGATACTCCTTCATCATTTCTGTTTAGATTGAAAAATATATTTAGCGTAACAAAAAGATCATGAAAGTCGCTTAAAGAAATGTTGAGCAAGGTGGATTACTACCTTACGTTTTTGGTACCGTAAAGAGATGGTACTAGTGCGTGAAATTATTAATAATTAGTTGCGGCTTGATAATAAGAAAATGTTTTATAATATCCTATTTCTAAAGCACTTATTACAACTTATTTAATACGGACACAGAACGATTAAAAAACAATGAAACATTAAACGAGTCCCAACATCCATATTTTTACAACCGTAAACATTAATACCGTGCCATTTATTTTGGATTATATCCTGAATATAAATGGGTTGTTATGGTATATAACGCAGATGTATATAAACAATATGATAAATATAAAGTTATTTCCATTTATGATAAGGACTTTAACAGTATAAGAGTCCTACAACAATCATTTGACCACACAAATGGACGTTTATTTCCTTACCAGTTAAAGCCTGGAGTTATAAAGCTAGTGGAAAAAGTGTGGCTTTTTATATCGCTAATTTGAATTATATCGCTGTCTGTAGCAAAACAAATTACAGTTTTATCTACAATTACAACTTTACTATTTAAATGTAATTTTCACAAGATTAAAAATGTTGCAAGAAATGTTATAACCTTTACATTTCAAAATCTTTTAATGTTCAAAATCGTTGATTTCTAAACACAAAAACATTTGATCAGGATAAAGACGATAATACAATCGCATTACAAACGTTGATACTTTTTATACATTTAATGTCGATCATTTTAGTCTGCTAATTAAGGAGAGAAGAGGTTGTGGAGACACAAATATTACAATATAATTTAAAGGACTTTTGTGGATAGACAATATTAATTTTCGAATAAAATATGGTCTGGAAAGAAATCGAAATACACGTAATTTTATCACCTTTGGTGTTAACAAAAACAAAAATTGAATTATTTTGTATGTATCTTTATTTCAAACTGAAAGAAAAAATATGAGATATGGCGAACACTGTTAATTTATAGTTTATCTCTTGTGTTTATATTATTTAATAATGTTTAGTTTTTGTCACATTGTTGCTTTCAATCATCCATGTTGATGAGTTTAACATTTATAGTGAATCCCTTAGAGATAGATTCACTGCCTTTGTTTTATAACATTACGTTTGCATGCCTCGGGAGATGGTATAGTATGTATAGTATGTTTAAAGTTGCGTTTTGTATTTTAAGAAGTTGAATTGTTTTTAAGGAAAAGAAAGATATATGAACAAATATATTTTTCATGCGCCAATAGAGATATAATTGAACCAAAAATAGTCCTGGCTACTATGGTATAAATAATTTTGTATTTCCTCATGTAAAACACGGAATGGCATATAATATTTGTAGGTGTATAGTGTACTGGTTAAGTAAGTATAAATAGGTAAATATTAAAAAAGTGTCGGCTCAAAATGCTCTAAGATTTTCTTAAATACACAATAAAGATTTTCATAGCACAATTGACAGTATTACCTTTTTTACTTTAAGCAATTATTTGGACATGAACTGGTATGTTTGTGTTATTTGTTAGCATAATACATTTTGTTTTACGTAGAAAGTATATCTTTATCAATAAAATACAATAAGTTTGCTAATAAATGCAACATAAGTGTAAAATTAACTGTATAAAGACACTAAAAGTTTTTTAAAGAAGGAACTTTGACCAAGGTAAACATCGGATACAAACATACCAGTCCATATGTATGTTACAAAATTTAATGGATAAAGCCATTTTAAACATTTTGTCATATTTTCAATTTTAATACTACGGTGCCTGTGTTGATATTGTATGGGATGCTGCAAGCTTTTATACCTCTGCAACGAAGCCATGTTTGTTTGTCTGTCAATCTGTCCTTAGACAAAATTTGTCCGGAGTTTAATTAAGTTACTTACGATCCAATTTTTCTGAAATAATGTACAGATGTTAGGCACCATAAAACCTCTGCATTGCAATTATCAGTTTGATCGAATGAATTATGGATTTATTACCATTTCTCGACTTAGAATTTTACACAATTTAGCCATACATAATTAAATATGTATGATCTTTTTTTTCTGAAACTATGAACATATGTTAGGCATAATAAGAACATGTGCACCTGTAATTTTTAATTTGATTGGATGAATTTTGTGGATTTATTGCCATTTCCAGATTTAGAATTTCACACTTACATTTTGACCGTACATACAATTTGTCCGGGGGTTTATTAAATATGTATCATATGATTTTTCTGAAACTATGCACAGAAATTAGGAATCATAAGAACCTGCGCACCTGTCATTATTAGATAGATTGCTTATTTTTGTGCCTTGAATTTGGCCGTCAACATAATTTTGTTTTTTGTCTATTTTTGATCCAGTTTTACTCAATCAATTCTGATACAATTATTCTAAAACAATACCTAGATGACAAGCATTATAGGAAACCATCATTTACGATAAAACTGTTCCACCAACAATTTGGAGCGGGGAGTATTAGTCTCTTCAAGGAGAGTTCTAGTTTTCTCTGTTAATAATGTTATTCAGTGCTTTTCACACTTTTCCATTGCTCCTTTTTGACCCACAAAACGTTTTCTGATACCAATTCTTTTAAGTTTATAATTGCTTATATTACACCGTTCATTTCAGCAGTAAACAAAGAAGTTAATTTTATTTTGTTTTACTTCCTAAAAAATTACAAATGGAAATGACATAATGTCGGTGTCAGTTAAGAATGAAAATGCAGTTACTTCTGATTAATGAACACCTGAATATAAAAGTATAGGGCCAAATTGTAAGAATGGTATATATTTTTAACGTAATGCTGTTGTAACTAAGTTTCAAATTTTTACGCACATAAAACAAAAATCTCTGAAATCAGGAGACAGTTTATTCTATAGCTTAGTCTATTCGACAAATAATATGGTACATAAAGCTGCTGGTTTCACTTCCGACAAAAAACATTCTATGAAATTCATTCAAATAACCTTTCATTAGTATGTTGCATGGTGTTAACTACCAAGGTTGTGCAAGCAAACATGAGCACGTTAAGTCCTCGACTATCTGCTTACAGAGTCAGAAATATACAAGCCAGGTTTTTGCCTTTTTATTTGTTTCAAACCATATATTTAATAAATCTTGACCAAAATTGACGCGTGAAGAATTTGCGAAGTATTTTAAATTAAAAAAACGGAGTCGCTTTCAAAAGCTAGGTTGAAGGCAATATCTTATTTCATGTGATTTATGCACCCCGTCCTTTATCTTACTTTGCACGTTATTAAGCTGTAATTATTTTCTCAATCTAGTGAACTATTGTTTGGCGTATGCTTCAACTTAATATACAACACAAATACCTGTTAAAGTTTGATGTGCCAGATGTGCACATTTCGGATAATCATTCCCCATCAGTGACAATAAGAACGAAAAGTTTGATAGATAAAAACACAAGCCAAACAGTTGAAAATTAATGGAACTAAAGTTCCAAATAAATAAACACACCAGTCTAAAATTATATTTATCAAAATCCAGCTAAGGAGTGTTTTGCATGAGGGAACAAACCAATGTCATTACTTACTTCACGAAAGTGAAAGAAAGGCTAATAAGACATCGTATTTTATATATTATATATAAAATAAAGCAAAAGAATTCCTTTCTTCTAAAACACTTTTCATGTTCATTAAATAAGTATTTTGTGTTTGAGCTGTAACGGCTTTTGAAAAATTAAAGCACATGTGCTTTAACTACACATTGCTTTCTATGATGTCTTTTTAAATAATTGCTTAAACCAGCTTTTTACCGTGCTTGGCCTATATGTTGTAACCTAATTCAATGTTTACTCAAGATAGCATGATGTCGATTTACGATAATGATTTCTGTTGTAATATAATTATGATAGAAACCAATTATCACAACAAAATCTATTTACATGATGCTGAAATGACAATTAATATAAAAGATGTTAAAGCAGTATAATTATAATTATAATTATATTATTTGAGTGTTTTTTTAATTCTAAAAATGTTGACTAAGAAGATTTATTTAAAATTTCCCAGAACTGATAGATAGATAGATAGATAGATAGATAGATAGATAGATAGATAGATAGATAGATAGATAGATAAAAAGATAGATAGATAGATATCAATTATAACATACGCATATCATTTATTCAAAAATCATTTTGGGTCTATTTTATGTATTTCTATTGAAACATCCTGGATATATTTGACGTCACATAGTCCCATTGTCTTTTTATTCTCCAATTTATTTTTGCACGTGACGGTTTGTAGCTAGACTAGACATGATTTTTTTTAACCCTTCCAGAGCTCTAGACCTCCCTTCCTGGTTGAAGTACGCGTGTTTAACTGAACTGGTCAGCTTTCAAAGTTTTTTTTACTTAGCTTTTTGAGACTGTAATTTGAACTTAGACCGAAAAATTGATTGACTAAGAATCTGATACCGATGGATTTTAATTTTATTATGTGTCGAACTAACGATTATAAGAATCTTTTTTCAATCATTTAGCGGCGGAGCGGCGAAGTGATTCGGATGAGATATGGCCATGGGGAAAAACAAAACCTTCCAACGTTTTATGCATATAGACAATGCTTACTTATCATTAGCAATAATTGATAGTTTTAAGACATTTGTTTCCACATTATAACAGATTATTTACCGACATTTAAGTATCCACCATATTAACAACCAGTTGACTGATATACGATGATGATTCCAAATGTACTGCCATTGGTCATCAATAGGACAATTGAAATCATATTATCAATACTTTATATTTCACACTTAAACAGTAAATAGATGTATATTAAAACAGAGACAGTTCTAAGCTTTAACTAGAGAATAGTCTAAAACGTAATTAAACTACACATAATTCCATTCAACTTTTAAATCTATAAAATGAGTATTTTTTATATCTTTTTATATCTTTAATTATTTCCCATACGAAACACAATACAGTTGAGATATGGACAACATTGCTAATTTATAGTTTATCTTCAGGGTATATATTATTTCATAAAACTCATACTTGTCACATTATTGCTTTCAATCATCCAAGTTAATGAGTAAAACTTTTATTTTGAATACCTTTGAGAGAAAACACTGCCTTTGTTTTATCACAATTCGTTTGAATGCCCTGAAGATGGTATTGTGGTATTGTATGTTTTTTTTTTTTTTTTTTTTTTTTTTTTTTTTTTTTTTTTTTTTTTTTTTTTTTTTTTGTATTAGTTCACTGTTTGTTTTCATAGTCTAGATGGAGACATGTCACATAATGTTTTGCTCGCGTCATTGTTACTAAATAAATAAAGCTATGAATTCTCTTATGGTGTTATTTAGTACGCAATGATGTTTTGTATACAAATGATAGACAGCTCTTTGAAGGTGTGCTTTATACGGTCCAGCAGTCATGCTCAATCTACGTCTCGATTTTGAAATATTTTCGATTTCTCTTATTCTAATGCAATTTAAAATTTTCTATACTATAAATTTTATCTACAAAAACTCTAATATTCAAATTCCATAAAACGAGTTAAAAATTCCATGGAATTAAAAAAAATTAAATGAATAAATATATTTAAAAAGCATAAGAATGATGTTATATTATTCCTTAATATCTAAGGTTCGGCTTACAACCCACAACCAAGACACACCATTTTAAAAAAAACGCACAAAGTCATTTGTTTATTCGGAAGACGTATCAAAATGCTTAAAATTCCAAACCGTGCGATAACAATCTTAATTGTATTTGTATTATAGATATCTTACTTGATTTATTTATTCATATCAAAATAATTCAAATAGTTAAGATGCAATTTTAAAGTATAAAAAATTATCAGTGAATGCAATGCTGTTTAAAAAATGATAAAATAAATTATTAATGTATGATTAATGGTTACAATAAATAATAAATGAATAGTTAATGAAGAAACTTCTATTATACGGTTTTATAATATGATGTGGATAGATGCTGATAATGGATGGCAACAGCTATAGAGGTTTTAATTGAGCATTTCAAGAATTTGTTGTGTTTTATGGGAATGTACAACATTTGGCTCGAGTAAGATTTTTTTATTTGATTTTAACATGTTATTTTTCTATTAATTGTAAAATATTTATATATATTTATATGTATTGTATATGACACTTTCTTACTGTCTTACTGTTGACTTCCTTTGTATTACAGGGCCTCGTTGGCCGAGTGGTCTAAAGCGCGCGCTTACGTATCACAGCGCCTCTCACCGCCTGGGTTTGAATCCCACTCGGGACAGATCCTAGTGTGAGAAAGTTTGTCAGTTCGCTTGCCAAAGGTTGGTAGTTTTCTCCGGGCACTCGCCGGTTTCCTCCTCCATCCCAGAACATGACCGCCTCAAAATAAGTGAAAGATTCTTTACGTGGGCGTAAAACACCATTATTCCACTCCACTCTTTGTATTACATATAATTTATAACATACTGTTGCCACCAGTTATATTAAGTATAGTTGTGGTAAAAAGTATTTGTATGCTTATTGCAATAAAATATTTGAAATTTGAACTTGAATATCCTCAAATGATGTCCTAAAATATAATCTCTCTGAACTTGTCTGAAGGCCATATCATCCTTTACGGCATGCTGCTCTGGGTGATATGAGCCGCAGACACATTGGGAATTTCGATACACCTTGCTTAAAAACTATGTAACTAATATTACACATTTTCTTAGTGTGTGGTTAGGTAGATGTTTGTTTTATCAGTGCTTTTCACACTTTTGATTATGCCACACTTTGTACAAGTAAACATTTTGCGATAACGAATCACTTTGTTGAAGAATTGCATAATTATGGGAAGTACTATAAAGTAAACAAGTTCGTAATTAATGATTGTGTTTCTTCTATAACTTTGCCAACATTCAGTAGTTATCCAGTCATTAAAGTCTAATTGGCTTTATTTCAAGAAAACGTTACCCATCTTCTTTTTTTAACAAAAACAACACGATATAAAATAAAATGTTTTCGGGTAAGTTAAAAATACATGCAGTTACATCTGATAAATTAACATCTAGATATACAGTAGTATGAGTATATAACTTGTTTTGTAAAAGTCATACATGCAATTTCAAAGCATGTACTGTTTGCCTTGACAACGCTGAAGGCATGGCACAAAAATATCAAAAACACTCTACCTATATGTCTGTCTTCTAACAGAAGGGATTTCTTGGAGTTGTAAACCCGTGTTAACACATATCTGGAATTCAGTAAATATTTTTTTCTTTGTTTTGTTTTAAACAGTTTTTAGAAAACAGTTTTTATTATGCATAGCCTGTATCTTGTAATTCCAATTCGTGTACGCCCATGTTAACTCATATTGAATTTAGTTAATCATAACAATGTTTTCTTTGTAAAATAGTTTTCAGAAAACAATTTTTACTATGCATAGCCTATATGTAATAATTCCATTTAGTGTTTACTAAAGAATGCATTTATGATATAATAGACTACTGTGGCTAAGTATGACATACACAGGCACCGGTTTACGGTGCTGTTATCTGTTATTATAAAATTATGATTGAAACCATTCATCACACTACCAGAATGTGTAATATCTACGATATGATACCGTTACGATGAATGGCATTCCAGTTCACTTAAACTGACATTTAATTTAAGGATATCTGTTAAAGCAGTATAACTAAACTTGTGTTTATTTTAATATCATCGCAGTAGTAAATGTAATATAACAGATTTATTTATTATCTAAGGATAGATAGATAGATAGATAGATAGATAGATAGATAGATAGATAGATAGATAGATGTAAAAAGTTTGATTCTTTAAGAAAAAGAGTTGTCTAAGATAATCAAATGATTTGAAGTAACAAGCGGAAAAGATGACTTTTCCGAACATAGTGAATTATATTTCATAATTTAGGAACCATATTATTTCATTTTAATATGTTACATAAATTAATTATTTTATATTTATTTGGTGTCTTAATAAGAATTCAAGACACCCTAATGAATAAATTTCAGCAATGGCCAGTTGTTAATTAATTTTTTTTATATATATAAAATTATGAAATGTTGTATACGTAACTGAAGATAATCAATACTGAGTTCGCTGTAAATGTAATCAGCTAACATATCTGTAATATAATGATTACGTACAACCCAAGTTTTGTTTGTTTATTGTTTTGTGTTCTCGGTTACGTTGACTGTTGCAAGTTTAGTTCAAAGATTTCAATTTCCAAAAATCAAACCTTTATTTTGGATTTAAACTAAATTTTTGATTTTGTTTAATTTTACGATTTTCAGAGAAATAGATCATCAAAAGTGTATGTATCCTTAAAATGTTAACAATTACTCAACATCGTGTCATAATTGTCATTAAATTAATAGAAATGGTTTCATTACTAATGGATAATGCAACTAGCATACATTTAAAATGAAATAACACAGATCGTATTATTCATTAACTCACATGTACAAATACGAAATATGATAACCGCTACATGAGGCGGCATATTATATTCTGAAAATTTATACTTCAAACCATACATAAATCATTGTAAAGTATAATGATGCCGGAAGAGTAAACATAAAACCATTTATATGCCATATGCATAAATTTTTCCACTGCAAAAATTCCTGATGAGATAGTATTGATCAGGGTCTCGTGTAATTATAAGAACCACGCCTAACTTTTCATCATCTCCAATGCAAATCAGAAGTGAGATTTGTCATTAAATAAAGCTGTATTATTTTTAGAATTCAGTAGGAGTATCAATTTAAGTGTCTGTGACATATTTATTATTTAAATTTATTTATTAATAAAACGCAGTCGTCGTATTCAATCATACCGGATTCAAGCAAATTGGATATATCGAACAGCACACACTGACACGACGCGATCGATTGGTCACGTGTATAATCGTTAGGTAATCTTAGTATAAGGGTGGTTTCGTGCATTGATTATTGCTTTATATTATCTTTCATACTTCTAAACATTAATCATTTAGTTAACTTTAAAACAAAATCTGTTTCACTTGAAAACGGAGCCACATTGACCGATTGATTATAGTTTTAGCCTTAAATCTTAAGCGTGGATTCAACCCCTCTAAAACAAAGTGAGAAAAGTTTTTTCCTTGAAGCAGGCTTTTACTGGTTGGCTTGGTACCAAAATAATCGAGTGAATGGTCTGCAATGTTCATCTGCGATATTGCAGACGAGTGTAATAGCATTTTTATGGTCACTATGCGTACGCACTAGTACAATGCAGTTCAGAAACACATGTACACTCGCGTAACAAATGAAAATTTATTAAGTTTAATCATCTTGATTGATAATCATTATTTCGCCACAAACTGCTGTAAAATTATTGATGTGACATAAAACAACATTCGACCAACCCAAGAACTGAGAAAATATTTAAAATATGATAGGTAGAATGTCGTTTTATTCTAAATAAGGTTTCATGATACACATACATGTAGTGAATTGTATCATACCGCGGTTTATTTTCATCTAAAATATTGCAATGTGCTTATCAAATCAAACCAGTTTCGAACAGGATAAAGCAAGCTTTTATATATTTTTCATTAATTTTTATTTATTTATGGAACAATTTTCAAATTTCTAAAATACCTTCACATGTGAAAACATGAAAATAATTTTAAAACACAATAACATCAAATATTGCATTTTTCCACAACCTTCATGCAAAATAGTTAAGACCTATGAATTATACAATTGATGTATGAAAGTTTGGTTCTCAGAAAAGTTTTCTTCTTTGTCACTTATTCATGTAGTAACATTTGCACAATATATGAAATGTAACATTTTTTCTCCATACTTGTACTCGTGAAAATAGTTATATCGTAAAAACTGCTAAACTACACTTACGTTACTATTTACAGCCAGAAAGAGGGAAACCATTCTTTTAAACTTTTGAAATCTTTTGCGATCAAGTCCATTAAATTAGTAACAGTATGTTGTCTGCCGGTGCAGTATATCATTATTTTTATTGGATAAACCTGTTGCCATTTTTGTCATTATTATCAGCGATTAATCTAGGTACAATATTGCATAATTTACGACGCGTTATATGTTTTTTCTCTTTCTTGTTTTCCTTTTTTATTATTTAATAAATATATTTGTTCATTTATTTATTTAAATTTAATTTTTTTCGATATATGGTTATTTATTGTTTTCTATATGTTTGCGTTATATTATTCAGCTCTATGTTATTTATCAGATAGTTTTGTTAACAAATGTTTCATTTTTTAAAATAACTAACAGTTGATGAATTGTTTTGAAACTTATAAATTAAATTTGTTAAGAATAAAATTAAAAATTTTCGCACTACTTGGCAGTTAATTGAACATCGCGTTTCACGCGACAATATCTAATAAACATGTGCACAAATCGAAATATAATCCTATTATTATATTCAATCTAATGCAATGATCATTGATACTTTAACGTCACGTGTTCTATCCAAATCAATCTTCAAATTGATATTTTAATTAAAAAATCAAAGCAAATTGTGCACAACCTGTGTTGTGAAGACGAGAACATGTGTTTTGTGAAATTCAATAGATAGACCAGTTAAAAGCAATCTCGAAATATTTCAATAATGAAAATGAAGCGGGAAATCAAATGTTGCATTTTTTATCCATAAATCTACAAATAATGAACACAGCAGTCATTTATCTTGTAATTTAACTTCTATGTATGAGTAAGAAATAAAAAGAAAAATACAAGACTATCACGTTCTTTTGTTGATTATGTTCCGATGATTGGTAACAGCATGTCGTCTGCAGATGCAATCTATCACAAGTTCCCGCGCTTTTACTGTGGTGATATCCATGCTCGATAAAATAACATTCTGTATTTCTGGTACGTTTACTACGAATAAATGTATCCCAATGGGTGGACTGCTTTTTATATGAATTTATATTTAGTCAGATACAATTGGGAATTTTCAACGTTAAATAATTTCATTACAAACGGCATGAACAGCATTGATAGTGACTTTGATTTCTCCATTTTCTTGTTCGGACAATATGGAAGGCGGTGACAATCAAATTACTTTTTACAGATGAATGCCATCGCTACACATAAGGTCCGTTAATTCAATGTGATTAGATGGGTAACTGTTTTCATTGCTAATGATTAGTTTTCCATCCAACGTCATTTAAAAGGTGATCGATAAAGCCAAGCGATGGTCAAGTAATCTTGTAAAGAGATGTATGAGCGTAATTTTAAATAGAGGCTTTCCGGTGATGGATCAGAATTATGATTGGTTCAAATTCCTAGATTTTACGTTAATAAGGTATATTATAATAGATTTTTAAGTCAGTTCATTGCGAAAACAACGCCGCCATAGGACAATCTAAGGTTTTCGATTAATTTCCAGTCTCCCAATTATGTTTAAATTATACAGTGCAGCGTAAAGAAGCAATATAAGGCTTAACACTTTTAATGTATAATTAATGGGAGTTTATTGAGTTTTCCGATAATACGGTGTCTGCCAGCTTTCATATACCGTTAAGTAATGAACAATAACTATTTTATTTTTCATTGCAAATAATAACTGTATATAGTTCTGAGATTCAATACAACATATTGACTCATTTTGTGTTTAATCAATATATTTTTCAGACCCCCTTTTATGTAGGAGAACTTTACATACTGTTATGATAGATAAAGATACTTTGAACAGATGCTGCAGGAGTATTTCACACGAAATAGATAGTAGATGATTTCCAACTGAACTTGTTATATATATATACACACACGCGTAATATATAGCAACATTTTAAGTAAATGCTTTGTAGCGATTTTTCAAATGTTGGAGCATAGGTAAGGTATTTTGATACAAAAAACGTTATTTATACAAATATCATAATATTTCTGTCTCACGAGGAACGATCATATAAAATGCTTTATAGTGATTTTAAGTGTTTTACCATATACAATATATTAATACGATTTTAACGTGATTTAGAAATTTTGATATAAGGCAGACAGTATAATATTCCTAAATAATGAGGAATGTTTCAAGTAAATGTTCTTCTGTAGTGATTTTTAAATACTGGAACATCGACGTAACACATATACCATTTATCTGATTTAACAAGGAGATGATCGGTATTTTGATACATTATATTCGGAATAAGCGTGGAGATTTTTATAATTACGATGTAGTGTATTTTAATATATACATGGATCAAATAGTTATGAATGCTGATGGACAATTATGGCCAGAATAGATTCACTTATTTGGAGTTATTTAGATATTATATTTCTTCTTTTGTGTGTCAACGTAATCAAAGGTAGGTAGTAATATATGTGATCTTGTTATGAATTTATTTTCTGTATATATATATATATATATATATATATATATATATATATATATATATATATATATATATATATATATATATATATATATATATATAATTTGCATTTGCCTATAGATATTGATGATGACTTTTCTTTTATCTATTTTCTTCTGTGACTATATCTTGAACTTTTCTCTAACTAAGGCATTAATTGTCTATCCAAACGCTGGAACCTCATTTTTAAGTCTCTTAAACAAATAAAACATTATGTACTTGACAGGACTCTCTGTGCACTGAACTAATATGTCATATATCTCTTCGCATATTTCTACTGGATGTCTTTAGTCTTAAATAACAAAATTACATGTGATGCACACATGAATACTTAAGACGGTTCATGACAACGGAACCCTTATCACGTTTATGCCTTAGTTAAAGTCAGCGACTTAGAAGTTTTACTTTGTTCTTGTCGTCATTGCATAACTTTAAGTATTTTTAATAAAAAAAATTATTCAAATGATCAATTATTCTAGAACCGTTTTTAACGATTTTAACTATTCAGTGCAAACATATTATTAATTTTATTTTGAACGTATAGTTATATTTAATATAGTAGTTTTGACTTGCCACAATGGTATTTTTTTACACAGTGGAATGTTTTTAAGTTTAAAATGTCATTATTTAGTCAGATCATAGTCTACAAATACTAATAAAGTCATAGTAGTATAATTGTTCAATTTTTATAGGGAAAAATATACTAAATGTGTTTAATAATTACATAAATATTTTAATCGATAATGTATGTCATGAAGGCCAATATAGTGGAATTGACACATTAATGAGTAACCTCCGAAATATTCTCAGTAAGTAATTTGGTAGATAATATAATAAATTCCCTGGATATCGTGACAGTAATTCTCGGAAAAAAACTCGATAATTTGTCACCAATGTCTTATCCTTTTTAGTAAACTAATTTAATGATCCGGTGCATCCGATCTTTCCTCTATCGATTGGAAAGCGTATTGTCGAGCTATTATAGAGAACAAAGAACTACAATAAATTTATATGGGTTATTTTCGCAAAACACAACTTGCTATTGTTATTGTAAAAAGTAGAGTATGGACGATAACGACAATTTTCATCCTTTTCGTAAATTTACCGCTTTGCAATATACGATGTCAATTTACAGGAATGGTAAGCCAAATATATACTTAAAATCGAGTGCAAATGTAGAGCTCGAGTTAATTAATCAAAATAAATTTAAAAAAAATAATAAAGATAGAAAGAAAAAAAAAACGAATAATTTTTTTTCATTTTCCAAACATCATTCATCAAGAAAAATGCTTAGTAAACGCTGTAATCAGCTATAGCCAAATTAACGAACTGTATATTTGTTCGGCGGCTATTCATCTCTGATCGAATGTCTTAAGATCATCACCAAATGACAAATGAACAAGATCACAATCAGAAAGCTCTCGTTAAGAAGATATTTTGATATAATTAAAGAAGACTACATTTCTTCTGTATCATGTTATTTGATCGTTGCCATCTAATGTAATAAAATTTAATTCTTTTGTACGAGTCTCGACATCTTAATAAATCTAACAGTTCCAAATTTAATTTTTTCATTATCAGTTGATTGTTGTAAGCGGTCGTTCAATCATTGTCTTTATAATTGCATAATTGAGATACTGCAAACTACCGTTAGAATGCACTAAACCGAATTAAAAATAAATCAAGTTGAACAATTCTAATCGTTAGGTGACGGTATCAAAGTGATTAAGAAATGTACGCATCTTTAAATACATTCATCATTACACACTAAGGACTTTCTGATTGGCGTTACATGTTAAATGTATATGATTCTTTAAGGAACAAGCTAATAAAAAGAAACTTTGGAAGCAAAATGCAAGAGGAAGGTTAAATTTTTGAAAGATTAAATTGCCGTTATTGAAATACAAAGAAAAGATAGATGTTCGTTCTTCTTTTATGAATAAATTTTTAGAGAAAAATAAGCGCCTCAACACAATATTAGACAGTTTAGCTATTTTCTTCCCTTTCTATATCAATTTTTTTCTTTAAAATTGGTTAAGTTTACAAGAAATTAAAACTAATTTAACTTTTTTAAAACCTTGATTTACATATTGCCTTCTTTCGGTGTTCTTATCCGTTTTAAAAGTTACCTATACTATATTCTATTGTGTATGTCAGAAAAATATACAACTAGTATATAACACGACGGACCACAATAGTAATGATGAAATAAAAATGTACCAAGGAATGAAAAGAAAATAACGACTCGGTATTGCACCTGTATATGTCGTTCGTTCGTCATTACTAGGACAGAAAATAGAAAATCTTGGGACGCTTTCGAAATTTAGCAGAGTAGACATTTTGATTGTAAGATTAAAATGATGGCCGAAGATTCTTAGTAGAATCATAACATACATGTTATTGCAAACAGTTTTATTTCATTTATATAGGGATATAGTTGTTATAGATAAAAGGAGTATACATTTTGTAAAATAGCATAAACGAAAGAGAATTTGCGAAGAACTATTTAAAATAGAAAAAATGTAAATAAAACACATGCAATAGTTAATGCAAATAAGAACATCATAAAAACATTAAACAAAAATATAGAAAATATGGTTTGGACAGCTGATTATAAAACACGTGACAACCCTTGACAAAGCTGATAAAACGTGAACAACTGAAAGTTAATTCACAGCTAAGATTACGAATGTACACACTTTTACAAAGTGGGTCATTGTGAGGGTTTTTTTATTACTGTAATGTTTACCGTTAACTTTATTCGATCCGCATTAAGGCAAATCTATTGTTTTCGTTTTGTAACATTTTTTTTACAGTGAGAAAAACTACATAAAAATAAAACAGATTATTCGAGAGAGAGAGAGAGAGAGAGAGAGAGAGAAAGGGAAAACGTGTTAGAATACATTAACATATATGTAGTTGAACGTCATATTTTAAAGTATGGTTTGGTTATGTGTATACCTAATTTTGTGTTTCAAAAAATGCAACTATGTTTGAAAAATCTTTTATGTGCTTGATGTTGTCGCATTTTAGTTAGACAATGAGGCTAACCTGTCACGAATGCTTTACCTATAAATGACAACCAACATACGTTTGTTGAATTAACAGATACATGGAAGTATCCATTTGGCAAGACAAATTCACAAACACTTCATTCTTATAAAGACGAATTTTGTATATATTAAGTTCATTTTGTAGTTTTTAAAGCATGAGGAATAAATCGTTATTCACTTTTCTTTAATTTCACGATCATTACCTCAAGATAAATATCGACTCTGGTATCTATTCCCCAAAGATACCGTGGGTGTAATGTAGAACAATAATTAATATTTGAAAAAATATAGTATTGATCAACAGCAATGGCTGGGCTGTCACGCTGTGTTACACAGTTTTACGTCAGAAGTTGTTTGTGAAATTATGAAAGCTGAGCGGTAATTTAATTTAGAATAAAATCCTTAATCATTACTTTCGCTGTAATTCTTTTCAGTCAGCCAAGGTTTACCCTTGTCTATATTATGTTCATGTTGTGTATTACACAATAACATTTTAATGTCTTAAATCAAGCTCAATAAATAGTTTATTCAATTCGATTCTATTCGATGGTAGTACCATTTATACTTTTTATCTTGTTAAATAAAAAAAGAGGAAAACTTTCATCTGTTTTTTTTTTAATTTGAACACTACTAAAACCTTAAACTGTATAATAAAATCAGATAATACTAAAATCACATTATTGCATTTTAAAATCGTTTAAGCTATTAAAATTTTATAGAATAAAAAATCCAATCTTATTTGTTATATGGACCATGCTGGCGATATTGTGATGTTGTCGAGAGAAGTTGTATGAGCTAACACTAAATCAAATTTTAAAAATATCTTATTTCCTTAAACATTACAGCTATTTTAATGAAATACGTCAAATCCCATTTATAAAATGAACCAAGATTGTGTTAGTTCTGATATATTTGAAAATAATATTTATGATTACAGAATAAGTGCATTTTGTGATTAATACCTTTTGATGTGTTTTAGGCAATATATCGATTTGAAAATAAAATAAATGTTATTTAATGTAATTTAGTCAATTTAAACTAAGAGAGAAAAATAACTAGACACAATCTATAAATGATAACGAATGAGGGGTAGGGACGAGGTTAAAATCTGAATTGAACAATCAAAAAGGAAGTATAGATTACACAATATATAAGATGGATTTAGCACCACAGTGATGGCATCGAACTAAATTGAAACATTGTTAAAATTGAATATAAGTACCTTTAATTCTGTAGAACAAAAAATGATTCACGACATTTTATTGCATTTGATCGCGATACATGTGAAAAAAAATTTTTTCTTATTCATTGTTACTTTTTTGAGACTTTTAACATTTTTTGACTGCAAATTTTGAGCGAGTATTTTTTTCGTTTTCATTTTCACAATGCCTGTGTTTTGTCAAAATTACGCAATATTTTTTTTTTCTTAAACATGTCAGGTGAAATACGGTTAAAAAAGAGCTGTTTTAATTTTGCACACTGAAATGTCTTACTAATGTAACCTTTCATCTAGTTCATGTCCAATACAACCCCCCCCCCAAAATAAAAAATAATAATAATAAAGTAAAAACTTTAAAAACTGACAATAACACAGTTATACGTGTTAATTTTCATCAAGGAAGTGAAGTCGGGTGCTCCGAAAAGGGTAGGAAGCTAAGCCCGTTACGTGCAAAACCAAATTTGAGAATGAAAGGAACATGGAACTACGAAACGTCGATATATATCCAGTATAAGTTTGGATACAGCGAATTCATCCTTATCAATAATGTTGTGATGACGACCATAATTTTAAAGTCATATTTTTCATAAGATTGGTACATAATTCAAATGTTCGATTATCAAGGCAATTCTAGTCCTTTTCAAACAAACCCTTTTATCCCTTGTAGTTAGATTTCATACAAAACCTATCAATTGTTATGAAAAAACCGTTAATCTATCATTGATGGAATTAGATTCTGAGAGATGAAGTTTTAATGTCTGAAACTAAATACCCTGTGTTTATAGAGAATTACATTTATCTTGTATTTCGCTGAAATTTCAGCGAAACAGTATTTAGTCTAATACGATATACTGATGTAAATAATAATCAAGGTACAAAAAATAAATAAAAATATTATAAAACTACAATGTTAGAGATATTTTTATACATTTACTTCTGTTTTTCGACCAAAAAGATACATCATTTTTTAAAACTACATGTACATTCCAAAAAGGCAATAACAATACCACAACAAAATTTAGCAAGGCAAATACATTACATTTATATTTTATTTCTGCAATAATTTTCAAACAGAGGCGTGTCTTGTTCCTATGACCATATCTAGACAAACCGCCGTACTATAACTGGACACTGTCCAAATTTTTTATTATCGTGATTTTAATTTGTGTTTGTCCATTTCGTCTTTTTTGGCTGTTTTACCATTTTGTATTTGATTTTGTTAACTTCGATGTCTTTCTGTCTTCTTTCTGAAAATGTAGAACAAAAATTTAAAACTTAGTATTACATATGTTTTTTATTTCCATTCCGATATTTATGTTTTTTGTATTTGTTTCCATTCAAGAATTTAATTCAATACCTTTTATAATCAATGTTCGAAATATGTGTTTTGTTGTTCCATGTATATACGTGTATGTTTTCAGTGTTTCAAGTGTTTTCTTTATTTAATTACATGTAATTCAGCACATACCTAACATACTGGTGCAGACATAAGTCTCTAAAATACTTATCTATAAGAATAAAGTAATGTAATAGGTAATATGTAGCAGTAAATAACACAAGTACATCCTTAATGAACTTAATTTCTGATGAAATGTTTTGGCAGGGACTTCTATACTAGCTGAAGTACAAGCGGATAGGTTCAATTGACTTGCAAGTTTCAATTACACGAAAATTCTTCTTTCATCCTGTTTTTCATTGAAATACATAAAATTGATACATTTATTGTGTTACGCTTATAACAAAATATTTATGGCTAAGTTTAATTACAAATTTCATGTTAAAAAGCGCTATCAAAAAAGAAACCGTACGTCACATAAGGTATGGTACAGGTATGGTACATTTTAAACTAGACTGACGGAGATCATATCTTTTATATTTTTATTTTTATATTTTATTGTTATTATTATTATTGCATTTATGATCATTTTAACTGTGTATTGTTTTTAAAGTTGATATAAAATATCATACAATAAATACATTGAAGTTTAAATTCATAGATTGAATTTAATTACATTATTTTTCAACTGTTTGGCTTATGTTTTTTATCTATCAAACTTTTCGGCCCCTAGTGTCACTGATGAGGAATGATTTTCCGACATGTGTATATATGGCACATCAAAATTTAGCAGGTATTTGTTATATAGTGATTAAATTTATAGTTTGTTATTTAGTTTAAAACACAAATAAAAATGTGTTGTATCAAAAATATATATACTACTAAATGTAATTATTGATTTATAGTAAGTACATATCTAACTTGTTTGTTTTCAATATGTGTTAATAAATACAATGCAAATATACATTGTTAGTTTACTATTTTAATAAATATTGATTTTTTTTAATTATTGAAATATCACGTTTAATAAATTGTTGGAATGATAAAGTTTCTATAAGTGCTCTCACGACAAAAGACTACATTAGTTGAATCATGTGAAGACTTGGTGCCTATATAAAGTGTGCCGTAGTCATTTAACGTTTGGGTTCAATTGACCTCACAATGTGGATGTTTTTAATACGTCACTAGCAACTTTTTTCTAAGTAAACTTGACAAATACATGTATATTAGTTTATGATAAACATTATGTATGACATATGCATAAAATCTCAAAACTAAGCAAAAGAATGTTAAGCTATACAGACTTTATACCATGTCATTAAAAACTGCCTAATCGTAATAGCGACATCGTTTGTCTGGAAGTTGAAAAGATAACAAAATATTTGGATTTGCTTTTTGCAACAAGTAAGTGTACACCTGACAAGTTTTATTAAAACAAACATTTGTTCTAGTTTAATTATTTCAAGAACATCTGTTACATATGTAACTTTAATTGTGTTAACAAAGAATATGAAACAAAAGATAATTAAAAACGATAACAGTGGTGACAAAAACTTACTGTCAGCTTTCATCTTTTATTTACACTTTTTTCATCACGGTTACTCTAATTACAGGTGTAATAAAAACTTAACACTTAATTCGGTAATGTGTCGAATCAGATGCTAATTTCGGCCACACTGTTACTGAGCTTCAACATATTATGAGTAATTCTTATTAGTTACCGGTATCTTGAATGCTTTAATTGTTGCTAAGTACATTTTTTTTCTCAAAAAGTTATTTCTTCTATTAAAACGATGATTTTTTTATCAAACGCACATATGTAATAAATGTATAACAAATGAAAACATGTCGCTTACAACATGAAGGTGTTTAGAAAAAAGTCAAGGTCATAGGGACAAAGAACACATCGGAGCAAGAATAATTAGCTATTAAGAGACAGTTCGAATTGATTTAAAAATATCTTAAAAATGTATTAAAAGATTTCAAAGCAAAAGGCTGTAAACGGTATCACCGTACCGTCCCATCTATGATAACATACAATGCATGCAGCTTATAAAGAATATAAATATTCGATGTCCAAAAGAGGAAAAACATATTCAAGGTGTTTATTGAACCAGACATCTCACAGT
The DNA here is from genome assembly GCA_029721355.1 of Tegillarca granosa. Lineage (NCBI taxonomy): Eukaryota > Metazoa > Mollusca > Bivalvia > Arcoida > Arcidae > Tegillarca > Tegillarca granosa. The sequence continues at coordinate 15,753,793 of CM056600.1, read as the reverse complement.
GTTCAATGAAACAGCTTGACTAAAGATTTATAAACGTTATGCGAGAAAAATGTAAATAAAAAGATGTTTAATAATTAAAAAAAAAAAGAATTTTAAATAGAAATTTATCTCAACATATTTTTTGCTATCGGCTTTAGGACTAAAGCACACATTTTGATATAGCTTAATATATTCAAAACACGTTTATCATTAATATCCACACGTAATAAGGGACGAATAACAGCATCGTGCGGAAGAAATAATAAAGTCAATGTGTAACGAGTTGAATATTTTAACATGAAAAGTATTAATTTTATCAGTTAAAAAACACTTCGATTGATCCATATAATACGTTTGATTTTATTGGTATGGTTGGCTCAGATTGCATTTAAATCATTTTGGTCCTTTGTAAAATTTGAATGTAAATTTAAACAACCAGTCATTGATCTTATTTTATTATCGAGATATTGTATGTACACGTTTGAAATACTGTTTCATTAAACCCTTTATGTTACCAATAATGTACACTCGAAACATTAAAACACGTTCATTTACAGCGTATCTTGTTTCACAACGAAATATATACATTGAGAGAGGTAAATGTTTGTGAGCATAAAATATAACAATGAATAAAGTTAGAGCAATAATGAACACAATTATCATGTAAATAACGTATAATTTAATGTGCAATACACGTTTATCTGTAATAAATAGCCTTCGCTACATTTTATTGTGTAATTTTTAAGGTATTGTTGACCCAAATCGTATTAATTATATATATTTTAGAAAACATAAATGCGATGTTAAAATCTTAGCAATTACAGCGTTAGTCATCTATCATTAGAGAACTGGGACACGCCCCTTGGGGAAACTGGCTTTCAACACTCCTACCGGGCCTTTTATTGTATTCAAGGCACATGCGATAAAGTAATACGTTGTCATACATATAAAAATTGATCAATATAGATCAATGTGGTTGTTCACGTGTCCAACAAGAACACTGTTTGAAAACCGTTTTATTTACGAAAAAGTTCTGCAAAACAATTTTCTTACATTGATACAGTTATAAATACATCGGGCATTACGAAAAATTAAAACTAAAGTATGACATTTTATTACTTTTTCAGAAAAAAACATTTCTGAAATGATTTTAAAAATATCTAGACTTGTTCAGTAAAAATCAATGTCTAGCAATGATTAGTTGGTTACTTTAAAGTTAAAACATATTTAAACATCTAATAATCTGATTTTTCGCGGAACTCTTACTAATATATTTTACTTCCGATGGTTTTAAGTTTTCAAGACATTATCATGCACAAAATTACATTTTCCCACAACATATATTAATAAGATACGTCGTGTTGGAAATAGGTATAGACTTTAACAATTTTTAACAAAACAATGTTTATTTGACAGAAACCAATGCAATAAAACCAAGAAAGGAAAAGCCTTATAAAAACAAACACACACACATGTACAAACAGGACAAAAAAGGCAATCAGATATAATGAGATTTGATATATATATATGCCACTTTGATCGGGCGCTTTATATATTTAATAACAAAACTTCGTATTTTGCATAAGTGTGGTTGTGTTATTTTTCGAACACCCCCGCCTCATTAATCAAACTAAAACTATTTAGCAACTAGTGGTCTTTACATTACCTGTATATCAATATACAACTAGGCAGATGTTAATCTGTAAATTTACAAGAACCAAAGCTGTGATAACTACATCAATATAATAGTTATTTTAGCCATGTAACAAACATTTGTGCCATGTGTATTTCACATCTTGTGTATTTCACACATTGTTCTGACTGTAATATATTCAGCAAAATTTTATCAGTTTTCTTTGTCTTGTTGACTCATAATCCGGTTGCTTTAAATCGACTTTTACGTAGGGTTTGATACATAATAAATTATTAACATCTAGGTTGGTCAATATACAGATGTTCTTTTGTTTCAAAGTCACAGTTTCTAGAAATATTTATCATTGTTTTGTAAAAATAAATCTCTGATTGTGGTCGATTATACTTAAATGATCAATCTTAGATTGAATAAGTTCAAACACCAAGAAATTATCCAGATGTGGTCTAGATGAGTAGATAGCTGTAAAAGAGAATTTGTCTTTTAGACAACTTCTGCTAGGCAATAAAGGTGTGATTGGTACATTTGTGTTTCTTTTAAGTAATGATTTCTTCAATCTTGATTGCTTCTCCAGAGCTGAACTATGTTTTCGTCAGACATGTATCTTAAGGAGAACACAATCATCTTATTGTTAAACATCAATGATCGAAATACCAGTCAACAGTTTCTGTAATATGTAGTTGTTTGTTTGCGTTTAAGATTTTTGCTTTTTTGAAAAAAGGACCAACTTTACAAATATTCGGGATTTTCAAAGTGTTTGTGTTCTGAAGTGCATGTGAATTTGTACAAGCGTTTGTGATCTGCGAAGTTTGCGAGTTTATGAAGAACATATGACTTTTGATGTACAATTTACCTTGCAAAGTTGAGAGTAAACGTGCAAACTGCAAATGTGGCCTTAACAAGCAAGTAATACAGCTTCAAATAACGACAATCCTGAGCAGAGAATAAAAAAACAAACGGTAACCTTAATCAGAGAAAAGTAAATGTTCTTCTTGTTTTAGTTATTTATAAGTCAAATTAAGAAGTGCAGCAAGAAGTATAATCAAGAAATATTTAGAAGAACAGATAAATAAACCTTTACATATCGCATGTAGCCATAGTTTTGGACTGTTACTCTTTACATCAAAATGTTTTTCTTTCCCATATTTCACTACCAAAAATAACAAAATTATTATATTTTTAGTTAAATATGTAAGAGATTTACTGTCAATAGCGTTATCGGGTTGCACTTACCACTTTTTATATATAAAAATCTTACTCAAAAAGCCGGACTCGGTAAGATATTCATACGGATTGCAATTGTATCAAAAACTTGATTATCATACCCATATGATACTCTTATTCCATTTTTACGTTTCGTTCTTAATTTTCATTTCATATATTTCAATAATTTAGCATACGTTTCCTATCCTGACAATTTTGTATTAATAATCAAGTCCTCGTTGACATGTTGCTGGTTATTAATTGCGTGCTCAGAAATCGACATTTAAGATACTTTAAACAACCATCTTTCACTTCTTTTAATTGCGTATATCTTTTTGTGACACACAATTTATATTTAAATAAGTTAACTTGACATACGAACCGCATTCGGCTGTAGAATTGCTGATAATTTTGAAGTGTCAATAATCGATAATCAATAAACAGTTGGAAAGATATTGGCATTTATTTAAAGTAACTTTAGTACAATAACTTCCAGCCGAGTATTTATCATGGTACTTATATAAAAGTTTTGTCGAGATATATTAAGCATGTGATTCGCTCTATATATTGATGTTATAATAGTAATAAATGTTACGCATGGTTAAAGCGTCAATGGTTATATCTAATGTGTTGAATCATCATATATAACATTGTTATACAGAAAAAATATATGTATAATAATTTTGTTTCAGGGACCCTGTAATAGGCGAAATGTATTTTAAGTCATACGTTGTCTTTCTTCAATAGTGGCGAAATGATCAATTAAATTTAAAGCTAAGTCAGCAGACTTAAGGGTCACCCAATGGTTTAATCGTTTAGTTTTTGTCGGCAAAGTAACCACTTATTTGGATATAAGATAACTCTCATGAAACATGGTCGCCGTTTTAAGATTGTTATAAGATTGTTGAGATGGTTAACTGGTGTGATATGTTACCTTGAGGAGTTCGAAAGATTACCAATGACCATATTGGAAATGTCAAATACATCCACAGGGTGGTCTCTAGAAATTTCAGTTTTCACAATTAACTCCAAAAGTCAAGTCGCTAGCTTTTGACATTTATCAAGAAAACTAAGAGAGCTTTCATATGGTGATAAAACATGAATGCATGATTTGGAAAAGGAAACTAAAATGAGTGTGATACTATGGCAGTCGCATATGAAATGGATCTCCACGTTGTGTTCTCACATTGTTCAATAATTAATAAACTGCTTAGATAAGCTTTTAAAAAACCTTTATTTAACAATTGAAATCCATAATAATACACTTGCAGTTTACTAGCATTTGATAGTAAGTAAAATTATATAATATTGATAAAAATTGTAACTTTATTTTGATAGGTATTTCTAAAATTATTATCTAATTATTATTATCTAAAATTTGGAATTAATTTAAAACTAAGGTTTGTTCCCTCTTGCTTAGCATTCCTTAGCTGGATTTGGATTTATATAATTTTAAAACTTAAGATTCATTATTTTCAACTGTTTGGCTTATATTTTTTATGTATCAAACTTTTCGGTCTTAGTGTCACTGATGAGGAATGAATTTCCGAAATGTGCACATCTGGCACATCAAATTTAACTGGTATTTATATTAAATATTTAATCCACTGACCTGCCAGCGGTTTAATCACTAAATCAAAATATCCATCATGCAGTCCATAAATATTGCTTTTAGAGAATTTTATTTACAGTTAAATCCCTCTTGTTTACATAATGAATTCATAGTTTAATTACACCCCTCTCTCTAAATATATATACATTGCACAAACTATTTGCTAACTCCCGGTGCACAATGTGTAGCCTTCTCCACAGAGACCTTAACCAAACACAAATCTTTCTTTGATCTTTTTCTCCGATAAACAAATTAATATTCACAACTCCAGGTGTTTCATATAACTTGAAATTCCAAACAGTATATTTGTATGTTTGTAAACATTTAACTCATAGAGGCAACATGGAAGGTTATTCGATGTATTTATAGCACACTGGCTCAACCTCTATAAAAGTAAAAAAATAAATAAATAAATAAAATAAAATAAATAAATAAACAAAGCAATCCATCACCTAGTAAAGTAATGGCCTGACCATGTTTAACAATACCTAAAACCTTTGGAGGGGAAATTTAGGTCAGGTGCAGAAATTTGAATTTGTACCAAATAAAATATTCAAAATTTTGCACATGACAAATTGAAGAAATATTAAAAAGATCCAAAGTGTATTCTTTTTATTGAATATTCTTTAGAATTAATAGAATTGAAGGATTATAGAAACGGTTATACGCAAATGTAAGTGTGGGCATCTAAATTATCAATTCTATAATTAAAATCTGCCAATAGTTATTAGTACTTTAGAAATTTAAAGACTCGGTTTGCAGAAAGCTTGATTTGCTTGATGAAAAGAGACTTTTCCTTGCCATAGAGACAAGTTTTTACTCCTGTATTAGATATCGGCCCAACTTCCGCTCTTTGAAATTCACAGACTTTATTCAGATAACGGTCTAGTTTCTTTGGAGCCTATTACTTTTTGCATGTGTACAATCTCTTTTAAAAAATACTGATTGATTAAAAGTACTAGGAATAAGTTAACAATTTTAATATAGATATATACAGTGTTGTTATTTGTTATATATAAGATAATATTGTGTCAACATTAAAATTAAACAGTTCAACAACCTTTCAAAAGACATAAATACTATCAAAGCTGTTAAAAGGATTGTTCAAATACATTTTATAACATAACGGAAATAGGTATTTTACTTATCTTATAAGATTAGTAAACTGATAAATTATTTCCTTGGTATTAGATCAATTTGTAAACGATAAAAAAAAGAAAAAGAAAAAAGAAAAAAAGGAAGAAAAACTGAAAAAAAACTTCTATTCCTCATTACCGACAGTCTGAGAATACTGTTAGTATATATAATGTTATATCGAATCGTTATATGTTCACATTTTATTTCTGATAAGGTTTGATAGTTGATTTGAAGCGAACGCAACCTTATGCAACCAGACTATAATTCCTAGATTGTATTTCTTTGTTTTTATGTCCTTGCCACATATAATCTTATGTCTATTATTAATTTTATTTTTATTTATTATTTTATTTATTTATTTGACACAGTGCGTTTTTTCATGTCTCTCCATCTATGATTCTGTGTATCTGTCTGCTTTCTGGTGTTTAATAAGAGAAAAGATTATAGGATTTTTCAAAACCAAATTATTAAAATACAACATGTATATTATACAGAATAAGTTTGATTTAGAGTGGCACAATCTTAATAAATAGAAACAAAACAACCACGTGGTTATTACATTGTACGATATAATACTGAACACATAAATTAGAAATCAATAATAATTACATTAAATAAATAAAAATAAAAATAAATTTGCATAGATATATATACAGCATTGAGTATAAAAAGAGTCCCATTAGATACTTGAATTTTGTATGACAAGTGTTAATATTGCAGAAATCTTTTCTACAGATATAAAACGCAACTGATGCTTTGGTGTTATGAAGCGGACTTTCTCATGTCAATATACTAGTATATATAACATAAATATAAGACACGTGTACATTCTTAAACATACATAGAAATTGATAATGAGATTGATTGAGAATATTGTTTTAATTCATCAACAAGAAATACAATAAAAACTGTACATACTGTATGCAGCATAATGCTTATAATAAAAATTATACAGTAATTTCAATCTGAAAACAGGTGACGTTACAAAAAGCAATACAACAAATAAACAACAAGATAACATAAACATGTATAACAGTACTAAATAGTAAAACGTCGGATTGGGCATAATACATAATTTCGATATGAATGATAAACAAATTGATAGGGCCAGAACCTAAACTTTTTTAAAGTCAGTTATATTCAAAACATTTATCTAAGGTTTTGTCAGCAATAATGAACTTTGTAACTTATTGGACATTTATTTCTTACCCTTAAAAATAATAACGATTATATTTTTTTGGTAATAAACAGTCTATATCTAAAGGTTTTTGGCAAGACATCTAAAATTAGTATCTAACTTTAAAACAGACAACTTCTTGCCAGAAATAAATATAAACATCTCACCAAGTGTCTGTCTAATCCTCTAAAAAAAACCTTAAATTCTATCAAAAGTCTTTATCTCAACTGATAATAAGATTATTCCGGTATATTGTCTTATTCCAAATAGATTTTACTTCAGATCATAAGAAGTGACATGTGTAAAACAAAAGAGTACTAAACTGATTATGTTTTCATATTTCTGTATATTATTGTTTGTAAACTAAATGATCTTCTTTGCAAATACAAATTAATCGTAAACCTATATTCTTGGGAAATCATAGACTATCCTGAGACTATTTTTGGTTTACTACTATGTTCGATTCTGGTTTTGTTGTCAGCATGAAGAATTCTGATATTGTACATACATTTTTATAGTTCTGTGTGTAGCATATCTTTCAGATAGAAAATGTTCAGCTGGAGAGCATAGCTCAGGATATTAACGTTACTCTTTCCTTTGAAAGCTAAAATATTCATCTGCAATAAATTCTGTAGGATTTGTTTTAGTATGTTTGATTTAGTTCAAGGTCATATATAGGTTCAAATGTCAAGGTCATAGATGCACAGGAGGACTGAATTTGTTAACTATCTATAAAAAAAAACTGTTAAATAGGCATGTATATAAATATATTTTGGTATTGATATGACGATTATTTTGATATATGATTTACAGTCATGTTTAAAGGTCAAGCTCATGCCTGCATAAAAAGAGTGAAAATTTTAATATTTTTGAAAACTATTATTTTTTGCATAGGCTTGTATATTGATATGGCAGTTTGGCATGTGGTTCAATGTTACAACTTCATAAGTATATTCAATGAAATAGTTTATCATCTGGAAATTATCCGTTGCACTTTGGTTACTACACGCATTTAAGCTTTTGATAAATGAACTGTGACTAGACATGTTTGATTAAGAAATGTGGCAGTTCTAAATTGGGGAAATCTTTTGATTAGAGTTATTCTCTATTGTACTTTGCAAACAGTTTTGGATATATCCTCAGTTGAGCGTCAAGTCCCATGGGTCTCTTGTTTTTTCAGATGTTTTAATTGTTTTACTTGAACAAAACATTTGATTTGAATGCTTCAGTGATGAAATGGTCTAAATGTTTGGTATTATTGTCACATGCAATCAGCTTTTGAACCCAAAACCAGCTTATCGTAGTATGAAAAAGTTTCTTCGCTTACCGTAGGCTGATGTTTTGTTTTCTCGAAAACTCAATCTCCCTGTAGCGTCTTAGAACTTACCGTTTGAATATAAGTTCAATTCGGCTTAAAACAGCATTACCAAACTCCACTCCACTTCTGATAAAGGCCAAAGTACCCGAGTGCTCTTAAGCAAGCGCTTATGTGTCAAAGTTCATTGATTTGCACGGGTTCGAATCCCACTCGGATGGATCATAAGGTGGGAATGTTTGTCAGTTTATTTGTCGAAGATTGATTGATTTCACCTGGTGCTTCGGCTTTTTTTGTTCTGTATAAACTGGCTGTCTTGCAAGGTGAAATAACTTTTACTTGGCGTAAAACTACATTATTCTAATCCTCACAACTTCTGATTGCATTACTTATACTATTTCTGACATTTTTATTAAACTACACAATTTCTCATTTCCTGGCACACTTAAATAAAATATGATAAAAATTATTCTCCAACACTTCTCTTACCAACAAGTCTCTCTATTACTGACGACTTTTACTTCAATTCGCGCCTTCGTTTTCATGATCTACTTTCTAGTTCTCAGCTTCAAGTGTGATTGTGTAAAAGGCGACATATAAATGTCATGTTTGCTTTTAACCATAACTCCCAGCGAACAACAAATGTGTTGATGTATTTATTGCAAGACAACAGCCAAATATGAGCAAACATCACCTTAATGGATAGTCATTTTCATTAATGTACAATCATTTTTACACCACGTATAAACGTGGCCACTATTTATTGATTAGACATTTTTAACATGTCAATACCTTTTTCGAGAAATGTTTGTCCTACACTCATTGTTAAGTGTTTTAAAAGGTTATTTGTAAATGTAACTCAAAGTTATGTACCTTAAAAAGAAATATCTACATATATATGACTTTTTTATATACTGGCTATACGAAACAACCACCTATTGACATTTGATAACAAAAAACTTTGAAAAATTTTAAAAATCGCGTTGTTAGAAAGCACCATGTCTTTTTAAACTACAATAGCAAGGTTTCTGAGGCGAGTTATAACATAAAAATAATAAATTGTTAGAAATATCATAAAACAAAATATTGATTTCACACTCACTTTAATTGTCATTATTTCTGGTATATGTCACCCACAAGTCTTGATTTTCATTATTAGTGGTTTCTATATTTTTATCCCATTTGTTCCGTGTTTTCTTTTATTTGCTACGACCTTTTTTTTGCAGTTCAACTCAGTTGGATGTTTTTAAGTGGAGTTTTGTAATGTTTTATTGTCAGCAAAACACTGTTTTAACTGTTATTTCGACTTCTTATTTGGCTCTTTTAAAATAAAATTATTCGGACATCATCATCATCATCGTTACTATTTTTATCAATACATCATCATTATCAACACATTCTTTTACAATGGTGAGGAAAATATCAGCTTTACGCCTCTATTTCCGTCAAAATGGGACTTCATCATTGAATAGCTCCCTGAGGAGACTATATTGTCACAGAGCCACTTTTATTTTTCACATACCAGATGTACATGTTAGTCCATCCCTTCGAGCTAATGCTCTGGCAACTAAACAGCACTGCTATAATGTAAGACTGGGACCCTCAGGGTAAAACAACACCATTTCAATCATCTGAAACCAATTTATCCGACAGCCAAAAACATACCTAACAAACATTCCATGTGGTATGTTTTCACCATGACAAAGTATTATAACAGATTACCACTTAATAAAATAGTATTACATGTAATTAGTGTTCTGTCTTATGTCAAATAAATCCCAACAATAAAACAGAATTACATGTAATAAGTGTTCTGCCTTGTGTCAAATATTTCCCAATATACTAAGTAGTTTTCTGTCTATGTATAAATAACATATATATAGATAAAATTCATGTTAAAGTCGACGATATCATGTTGTATTTTGTGTTTTATCTGATGTTTCATCAGCCTATGGAACAGAAAAAACAATAGTTTTGCACGCAACCATTATTCATTGATAGATAAGATTGTGACATTTAATGCCACACATGATAAAAATATTTTTACACAATTAAATTTGAAAAAAGTACAACAATACTTTCCTCATTTATTATGTAATATGTGTAGTGTTAGCTAATTTAGCTTAAATGTTACCGACTTTTTGACAGAACAAATTCAATTTAATGTAGGAATTAGGCAAGGCGATATTGAGAAACCCAACTTTTTCAAAGCTTTCCATAAATGTTTTACACGATAACTTGTATTGATTCTGTTTCAATTACTACTAAAGCTATGCATTGTTTATTTTATGCGAATGATAGTTTTGTCTCAATCAATGAAAGATATACAGCAAAACCCAAACACTCTAGGCAAGTATCGTGTTGGCTAGTGTTCGGCTGTTAAAACAGAAAAAAAACAAGAAAATAATATGTAAAAAACTGGTATTTTAATGAAAGAGCAATCTACTTTTAAAAATGATACAATTTGTATCTTTAAATATCTAGAGTTATTATTGTGTTCTTCATGGTTGTTTTCAAGACCATGAATAACTGCATAAAAAGAAATAATCGCCTACTTTAAGCTGTTGAAGGATTTCCAAACATTGCATTCAAGCATTAAAACCACTACTGCCTATTGTATGTAAAAAGTTTAGTCAAAGTACTGAAAGCCATACAATACCAAAGGTTATAGTTTGTTGTTTATTTAATGTGTTTAATCACAAAGAACAACCTTTGATATCGTATGGTTTTCAATACATTGGCTAAAAGCATTAGAACACAAAAAGTCACATTATTCCATATATAGTATCGTCTCTAAAGATTTTTCCTCTTTCGAGACCTTTTTCGGTCAATAAATTTATCCAATTTTATCTACATATATATTTGATTGCATTGGTTATAAAATGATTCTTTAATAATAATAATAATAATAATAATAATAATAATAATAATAATGACGATAACAAAGACGATAATAATAATAATGACGACAACAAAGACAATAATAATAATAATAATAATGACGACAACAAAGACGATAATAATAATAATAATAATGACGACAACAAAGACGATAATAATAATAATGACGACAACATAGACGATGATAATAATAATAATAATAAAATAATAATAATAATAAATGAATAAATAAAAATAATAATTCAATTGGGTTTTGTTTGATCTTATCCATAGAAAAGCGTTTATTAGATTTTATAGAAATAGAAATTGGTTAAGAAATTATTAAAATTGAGTTTTTCCTTTTGATTTATATTTCTGTATTGCACTTATTAGTATTCAATTTTAATATCGCAGTTGAAATGTACTGAATTCGATTATATTTATAAGCATAGTTGTTAGTTTTGATCTCATATAAAATACTAACAGGTTATTTTTTTCAAACAGTATAATATTTCCGCAATTCGATAATTTCATTGAAGTTATAATTATTCTGGTTAGTACAAACTACATATTATATATGATAATATACATTTTCTATTTTATCAAAAGACAAAAAGACAAACAAGTAATTAAATTTAGTAGAACTTTACAGGAATAAATGTGTGCGCAATATTTCCTTTTCATAAAAACAAGCAAACGATTGAAAATGATAGTCAGAATTTTACTACAAAATGTTATAAACTATAAAATACCAAAATTAAAAGGATTATATTTTTGACAATATGTATTTTATATTTATTCAAATAAATACCTCTTCTTTTCAATTCAGTAGAGGTCATGACGTTTTATTGTTTCTTAATCGTTAAACAGTGAGAGTCTACATTCAGGAATTGTCTACATTTGTTTAAGGACTAAATCGTCTATCGTCAAAAGATGTTGGGGATAAATTAATTTAAGGTTGCATTTGTACTAGACATGGTGAATATGTTGACCTAGTTCACATATTATCTGCTTTCTCATATATTTTGCTAATGGAGTAAATTGCTGATTATTCTCAAGATAAATGACTCGTCGAGGATACAGATTACTGTAAACTATAATACATAAGATTGATCTTTGGCGCAATTACTCTACGACAAGAGTAATACTTCCAATGGAACGTTTTGATTAAGCTGCATACGTGTTCATTAGAGATCATTGTCTGTTTAGTAAATATTCTTTACATTCTGTTTTCAGGGGTTACAATATCGTATTCCAACTTGTACACGATGTCGACTATGCTAACATTTGTTTCCTTCTTTCGTTGTTATTGTTGTCAATTTCGTTGATTTTGTTGTTTTATGTTGTTTTTTTATTTGTTTGATTGTCTATTGTGGTGTTATGATTTTTTCATGCAACATAAAAATGTTTCAGCTTTTTTATTTAAACAGATGCGTTGTATGTCAATTGTGATGGTTATTCAGCAAAACTACAGAATGTTTGACACTCGCAAATACCCTAACAAATCAAGCTGTAAACATGTGGTTTTACACTTATCTCAGTTAACATATTAGACATATAGGTATTATTAATGCCATAGATCTTTTTATTGATAGTTTTAGTATTACAAAACAAACTTTAAAGTATCTGTTTTATATCAAAAAATCACATTATCACTGTCTGTTGTAGGCCGTCTAAGACAGAAGCTTTATAAGAATGGTAGTTTATTAGACACATGGTCTTTTATAGCTGTATAAGTGTCATATCTTTCGTAATTTCAGTCTCATAAGATGTTTTATAAATATAGTCCTGCGTTCAAAATAGAAAATCTAAGATTTGGTGATCGTTGTGAAATGAATTATCTTATACCGCAAGCCTTTGGTGAGTTGTATGAAAGTTTAATTAATTTGATCAGTTGAACACAAATAAAATATTATTTTATTTAATACACACTTTTTCACACTAAGATTCTGCCAGAATGGGATTCGAGCCGAAGGCAGAAAAGGGCAAGGTGTGTGTGTGTGTGTGTGTGTGTGTGTGTGTGTGTGTGTGTGTGCTTACCGTACTCTTCCCTGTTGACTATGTGCCAAAATGTGATATATTTGCTATGTTATAAGTAGTGCAGTAGCACTTAACATTTCTATGCAAGCACGAATGGATACATGTATGTTAAACAAATCATATTCGAAATAGCCCTAGGACGAAATTAGTTTGAAATTATACCCTCAGGAATAAAAAAAAAGAAAGGCGAATAGAAGACAAAAAGCTGATGCTACTTAAAACAATATGCAACAAACCACCCAAACAACTTTTTTGTTAGCACCAGTTTAATTCATAATAATTTCATAATTCTAAAAGACATAGCTTTTAATCGAAATGACAAGTCATCGATTGCAGGTTACACATCGTGATTGTTAAAGTTTGATAAAGTACAAAGTGCTCGTGTTTATTCATCTTCAAACTTTGCCCCAAGTAATGAATATTCCAATTATTAAAACACGCATATGCACAATATAGCAAACATCACAAAATGTGTTGTCTTTGACACGTTTATTAAATTTAGTGTGATAAAAGGCAAAACTGTGCATGTATCTACAAAATTGGTCGCGTTTAATCACTCAACTTTCTGATTTGTTGACTGTAAATTTAATGAGAATTTCTAACTATTCTACACTAAATTCATTCTGTTCCATCATATTCCAATAATTAAGATTACTATGCAGTAATTGGCATTTTTTATCAATTTAATGCATAATTGATCGATTCCATTTTATTGCATAAAAACGTGTCAAAAGGCTGTTTCGTTAAAATAATTGCCTTTTACGTAATCATTTTTCCAAAAACAGAATACAAACTTAAAAGAATTTTATATTTGCTTAAAAAGACTCAATTTTGATAATAGTATATTGACATATAGCAACAGTAAAAATGTTCAAACACAAATAATAAGTCTTTAAGTAGAAAATAAAATATATTGTAAATTTTACAACTCTTTGTAAACAAGTCGAAGGACCTTGTACAAAATCACGCCTGTTTGTTTCAAATAAGTAATGAAATAACGTTTTACAATCGGAACATAATTAACTCTACTCAAACATTTCTTTTAAATAAGATGGCAACCATAATTCACAACTTAGTTAACGGAGATACTTTTAGTGTAAAAATAAACTTTAAGTTTTAAACTACATTATCATCAACGTAAAACCGTAACTACATAAATCAGTAATAATAACAGTTTGCTGTTTGTATATAATCACGCCTTCTCACGCATTCGATAAAGATTGGCAAATACACTGGCGTAAAATTGATGAATATATTGCTATCAGATGAATGAATACTTTGTTGTCATATTGATTAATACATTGACATCAGATCGATCGATAGATTGTCTTCAAATCGATGAATACATTACCGTCAGTTGATGGATACATTGATATAAGCTGACGGATACATTGATATAAGCTGATGGATACATTGCCATAAGTTGTTGGATACATTGCTATCAGATCAATGGGTACAGCCCAATGCCATCAGTCGATTAATGGATACACTGCAATCAGTCAATAAATGGACAAATTGCTATCAGATCAATGGATACATTGCCATCACATTAAACGCGACCAACCTTTATTAAGCTATAACAGCTGAGGTTAACCCTGGTCAATCTACATGTAAATAATTTAAATCAATTTCAATTGTCGGTTTACTCTAAGAACGGTTACATAACATACAATTTAATTTTTAAATCGATGATAAAAACACGTACTTTAATTAACTTTAACAATCGACATGTTGCAATACACTAAACTAATTGTTAAAATTTATTTTGGCGGTGTAAACAATTATTTACGATTTCCTCTCTATATAAACTAAATAAAGATAACACGTTTTTAGCCGAGGTAGAGATACAAAACATATTTCAGTATACTAAAATAATTGTAAAATTTAATTAAGCGTTGTTAACAAAGTTTAAACATTCCATTCAATGTATTACAAAAAAAGCGAACACTCCTTTAATACAATTTAGACTGCATTTTGCGCTTACAGTTAGGAATAAAAACTAATTTTTTAAAAATCAGCAAATTGATAATAATTAAAATGAAGTGTTAAGTTAAAAATAAACTAAAATTAAAAAATAAATTCTTGTCATAAAAACAAGAACGTTGGCATTTTAATGTCGTTCCTGGCAGTCAGATGTAGTTTGTATAACAGTAGGGGTTACAATTGCACGAAACAAACAAATAATTAAAGAAATATATCTTGTGAATATTTGCTTGTTTTAGTACAAACGTGAATGTATTTATATCTCTGCTGTCTACTCAAAAACAAAACAAACAAAAACAATATTATATTATTATTATTTTAATTTCATTTATTTAATTTCATTTTTTTATTTTTAAATAATATATTCAACGTCAGCAGTTCACTGAGAGTGAATTTTTGTTTTCTGAATATAGAACGGAAAATCCTCTATGCCATTTTATACATTTTTATTTTAGGTCTTTGTAATTGCAATAATATGGCCATCGTTGGTTGACAATCACGATTCTTTTCCTAACTTGTAACATGTAAACAATAACCAGGTATTGTTCAGGGACATATGTTTGGTAAAAGTAAAAATACACATTTTTCTTTTCCTTCTTATTTGTTAATATTTTTGTTAAATTTAAAGTGAATGAAATTGTTATGTTGTCTAAGTTTCTAGGTATATGTCAAAATTTCTAATGGCAGTGGTTCATACATTTGTAATTATCGCATGTTTAACCCGTATTAAGATATTTTGCTTTGTAAAGACTAGCTAGCTGTTAACTTTATTATTGCGCTAAAACATTATATATTTTTCATTTAAAATTGCTAGTTTTATTTTAAACTTCACAGAATTAATTTCCTCATAAAATGGGGAAAAACTTATGCGTCACAAACTTTATTTCTAATTATGTGTTTTTTCTCGATGTAATAAGTATGTGACAATGCGTTATACGGTATTTTAGGTAGAACATTTATTCATCATCAGTAATATTTATTAGGTTTCAGGTATACGGATCGGCGCTTGCTTGTTGTTACATTTATTGAAGCATAAAATCAAAATATGCGTTCTTTAATTCCATCCGAACTTTTTTCCATTATAATTGTTAGATTGTTTGTTGAAAATTACAATATTTAGATGATTATTTTTCAAAAACATGTTTATTATTTCAAGCAATTTAAGAGGAAAACGTTATTTGATATATAGGTTTAAACTTGAAATAATACAGTAAAGAGTTGAGTGGAGAGAGGTAAAGTTGTTAAACGTCCCAGCCAAGAATCTTTTACTTCCAGGCGACCAGTGTTGGGATGATGGAGGAAGCTAAAATACCCGTAACAAACCCCGGACCTTCGGCAAGAGAACTAAAAAAAACTTTCTTATAAAAGTAACTGTCCAGCGGGATTCGATCCTAGGCGGTAAGAGACACTGTAATACGTAAGCGCGCCTAAGACGACTCGCCAGCTGAGACCCACATTCACAAAGAATTCAGAGAGATCGATAAACAAAGGTTTTATGGCACGACTATATTTTACTCTTGTAATAGAAAAAATTGTTTCCAAGATTATTCCTGTCCGTCATGATTTCTCAAAGGTATAGGTATTTTGTTTACTTTAGTCAGCAAACAAGTAATTTACCCATGCTAAAATGAACGTCTTCGTTGATGAAGGAAATGTTTTTGTCATTTTGCCCTTCTTTTGATTGTTCAACTGTCCTTTTTTACCGAAATGTTAAAGTCCTTCCTGCTAAACTGATACAAGCGTTTTTGAGATGGAAAAGGGTCCATAACTGAATGATTAGACCATGATCAAGTTCAAGGTCATTTGTAAGTGTTTAAAGCACAATTTTAAAGTTTTTTTAAATGAAACGTTTTAATTTAACTGTTTACTGGTTATCATATAACTCTACCTTTACACTAACATAACAAAGACGGAGGTAGAGACAGTTACTAAAGCTTAGTGGTAAATCTCTTACTTTTGTATTTATTAAAACACTTCGTCGAGGTTTCATTTCCACGTTTGTGATCACATTTAAAACTAGAATTTTTATTTTATAATCTATTTTTAAATATTTTCGTTTACTGCATGCTCCCCTGCGTAGAAGAGGGGGGCGGTCTTGAAAGCGCTTACGGATCACAATGTCTCTCACCACTTAGGTTCAAATTCTACTCGAACAGACCTTAGTTAGAGAAATTTATCAGCTCGTATGCCGAAGGTTTGTGTTTTTTCTTTAGGTACTTCGGTTTCCTCCATCGTTCAAGATCTGTACGCCTCGATATTGGTAAAAAAATCTTGCCTGGCGTAAAACACCATCACTCGACTCTACTCCCTTTTTTTCAAGAATTTTAACCTTATCAAATTTTCAGACAAGTATTGCTAATCAACATTTGACCGGCAAATAATTAACGTAAAAAATACATTACGTCAACTGATAAATAAGATTGTGACATAAAAACATAGCCCAAAGAACAAAATGGCTGCCACATCTAATGGCGTCACAAAACTTGCTATTATGTAGAAGACGGAGAATTGAAATTTAAAAAAATCACAGATCAACTGATTTAAGTTCAATGTAATGGTAACTATACATGTAATAAGCATTAAATTGATGAGATATGGTAGCTATTTTAGGCAAACTAATCATAATGCGTTAACGCTAATGAGTTTTCCTTATCAGTACAATTCTTAATTGATTATTATAAGAATTTTAAAGGTTAGATGATCAAGATATGACTATAATAATTTTTTTCCAGTTTCTGATAGCATTTTTTTTATAAAGTTTAGTGGTATAGTCAGCTACTGAAACTAAGAACTATTTATTTAGAATTTTTTTTTTTAGTTTTTTTTTTATCAGAAGTAAAAACAGTCGATATTTTAATGCGTTTAGAACTGTTTAGCTTCGAAGATATCTGCAGTCTACAACCTTTTGATTTTATTCGTACATATTTCAAGGATGTGATATTTTCGAAATTTAGATTTCAACTCATATTTCTGAAATCAACCATGTTCCTGGTTTTAGCCATACATAGCTTCACAGTACGTTCAACAACATGGATTTAAAGCATCCCTGTAGTTTTCTGTCTATAGCCTTTTGTTATGTATTTTCTGATGAAAATATGTGCATAAAGCCATCTCCGACAATTTTATTTAAAATCGTCATGTTTTATACTGTAATGTTATTGAACTGATATTGTGAAATATTGCCACTAGTTGACCCGATATTTGCATGAGTTTGCGAGCGCAAATGCCAGGTCAACAAGGGACAATATTTTACAATATTAGTTCAATAACCTTTTAATATATAGCAAAACACATTTCATTCGCTTTTCACCTCTATTTCATCACAAAAATACCATTTTTGTCTCAAAATACACAAACTTTGCGTTATTTCTTATATATTGAAATAAGAACTAGTACAATATCACAACAACAATTCAGTCATGAATCGAACGACAGTGCCACGTGACAAAGTGTGCAATATGAAAAATCAATTTGAGAGACCCCAGACCAGAACAAAGTTTGCGTGCAAATATCCATATATATGGCACACAAACACCTCGGAATGTATCGTTTTATTTGTATGCTAGATAATAATATGACTTATTTAACCATAAAGATGCTTTATGGACAACGGATTGTCTGTAAACAATTTTTGAAGTTTTTTATCTTAAAAAAACTGGGGAAAAGGGATTTAAATGACGATGTATTCATGTTGATTGTTTATTCTATATCTGTCAATGTAGCCAGTGAAAGAAATTATGACTAATGTTGTCAGATCTGAAACCTGAAAACTACATAACAAAAAAATCCTAAGCAATTTTGTTCACATTTATTGTGAATTGAGAAGTACAACACATCATAAAATTCAATCAAAATTGTATCAAGTCCGATCAATTTAATATAACAACACTGAGATGTTGTCAGATATTGGGAAGATTTAATGAAATGTAAGCGTATCTTTATGTAAACCTGAATCAGTTTTTAGACGCATTATAAGTCTAGCAAATGTAAAGAATTGCTATATTAAAAGACGGAATGCAGTTTATTGATCTATTTGAGATGAAACTCATTGTTCGGCTGTCAAATTTATGTAACTAATAATACATATATGACAAAACTGTAAAAATATTACAAATGCCTATATCCAGGGCACTTTGACTTATTTCGTTTGAGTTATTGAACTTTATTTTATAGCATTAGACGTGTATATTTTCATTAAGCGTCAATATTGATCGTCAACTAAAAGATAACTTAATGTCACTTTGCATGCCAGCAATGATATGCACACTTACGCAATAAATTATACTGGCGTTAATGTTCAACCTTCCAGACGAGCCTATAGGTATCGGAAAACAATTCTTTATTAAAAAGTGTTATAACTCAAATGTTATAAAGGCATAATCATATATTGGAGATGAAGTTAAATATACCCAAAGGAGTCATTTTTCGTAATTTTACTTTAAAATTATATAAAGACCTATTTTACACCACGAAAATGTTTAAGACTTTAAAAATTGAATGGAATGTTAACATTTCCCCCGGGATGCTTATTTAAACAAAATCTGAATTTCTTATCTTTCAAGGAGAATTGAGTTTACGGTCAATTTTTGAATAACAACTACCATAAAGCCATGTTTGTTGAACATTCTACTTTTTTTCCTACATATCAAATTTAAAAGATTTCCTTACAATTCAAATGACAGATTGAAAGTTGTACTTTAATAGACAAATGTATTTGCAACAAATATAAATTTGTGAAAAAAAAAAGAAATGTGTTTGATAACTTATTAACATTTTAACTTAATGACTAAATAACTCTCTCTCTCTCTCTCTCTCTCTCTCTCTCTCTCTCTCTCTCTCTCATATATATATATATATATATATATATATATATATATATACTATCAATATAAAAAACAAATATAGAATTAGGACCGGCTGTTAGGTCAATCACGGGTTTTCTCGTTATTTGATGGTTATTAATCTGAAATTGGAACTTATCCCATATCTCATTTTTATCAGACCAGAAAAATCTTGATCTTTCCACAGGTTCATAGATATGTCTAATTAACTTAAACGACGAATAACAAACATTAAGTGCAATATCAATTTGTTTATAGCTGACATTTAATCAATAGAGATGGTTCGAGTTTTTCAACTAAGGAAGTAAATTGATAAATCAAGTACGACCAATGGAATAATCAGATGTGAACATCGGTGCACTCGTCGTCGTCACAATAAAGATACTGATTTAGTAAATGATATTGAAATTTTTATCGCTATAACATCTCATTACATTGTTATGTCTTTAAATTTTTAAGCCATTGTATCTTTGAACTTCAAGGTAAATCGGCGTATTTGAACCTTTTAAAATCGAAAATTTAGTTGACAGTAATCAATTGCTTTATTGTTTACCGGAAGTCACGATGTATAAATCAATCCCATAAAGCATCTCTCTCTCTCTCTCTCTCTCTCTCTCTCTCTCTCTCTCTCTCTCTCTCTCTCACATCATGAACGATGCCTCGACTTATGCTTTATACACTGTAGTTAGGTTCCGTTTAAGCCCGTTAAAAACAAGACCAGTTTTGGATTTATACAATAAAATTTTGTTTTTAAGCGCATAACAACTTTCTCGCTCCTAGCAAAATACAACTCAGATTTGTTTTCTTTAACACGTTATCATTTTGAATAACTCGCTTCATTGTAAATCGATTGGGTTCTGGCGCTGTGGCAGGAGTATATAGCTTTAGATAATTTGTTTAGTTTCTGGCGCTGTAGTGGGTGTAGATAATTTGTTTGGTTTCTGGCGCTGTAGCAGGTGTATGTACTTCGTTTTGTTTCTTGCGTTGTAGCAGGTGTATATACTTCGTTTAGTGTCTGGCGCTGTAGCAGGTGTAGATAATTTGTTTGCTTTCTGGCGCTGTAGCAGGTGTATATACTTCGTTTGGTTTCTGGCGCTGTAGCAGGTAAAGATAATTAGTTTGGTTTCTGGCGCTGTAGCAGGTGTATAAACTTAGTTTTGTTTCTGGCGCTGTAGCAGGTGTATAAACTTAGTTTTGTTTCTGGCGCTGTAGCAGATATAGATAATTCGTTTGGTTTCTGGTGCTGTAGCAGGTGTATATACTTCGTTTGGTTTCTGGCGCTGTAGCAGGTATATATACATCGTTTGGTTTATGGCACTGTAGCAGGTATATATACATCGTTTGGTTTCTGGCGCTGTAGCAGATATAGATAATTCGTTTGGTTTCTGGTGCTGTAGCAGGTGTATATACATCGTTTGGTTTCTGGCGCTGTAGCAGGTATATATACATCGTTTGGTTTATGGCACTGTAGCAGGTATATATACATCGTTTGGTTTCTGGCGCTGTAGCAGGTGAAGATAATTCGTTTGGTTTCTGGCGCTGTAGCAGGTGTTTATACATCGTTTGTTTATTTAGTAGTTGTAATAAATTTTCTTTGATGAGAAAAAATAAACATTTTTGTATCTTTGTAGAAAAAAATTAATAGAAAAAACATCCTTTAGGCTGTAATTAGAACTGATAAAATGAAAATGACAAAAACATTAACATTTATATATGTATATATATATATATATATATATATATATATATATATATATATATATATATATATATATATATATAAGTAAACCAAAAATATATAAATAAATAAAGATTTATGTTATGGTTCATATATATTGTAAGGTTGTGTTATATGTAGTTATAACCTTAATGCTGTATTTGTAATGAACAATTTACAATCTTGTCACACACTGATTAATGTATAGACAGTAATTGAATTAACACATTTTCAACCGTCTGCATCTTTCTCAATTTGCTGGTAAAGTGTTTGGTTCGTAAAATAAAAGTTAAAGGTTCGAATCCCGACAGGAACTGTGTTAGGTAAGATCTCTGTCTTCAGAAATGGTCAATTCGGATCGTAGAAAGAATACGCCCGACTTTATCGTATATAAATGTTTTGACAGTGACTTATAACCCCAATTAATCACGCAACTAATTAATCAATCAATATATTTGTTTTTACTATTTCAAAATATTTTATTATGAGATGTGTTGTATAATTGCTATTATTATTATTATTATTATTATTATTATTATTATTATTATTTACTACAATAGTAATTGTATGCTATATTATAGCGTTTATTGTGTATTATGATTTACCTAGACAATCATCAAAACATGCGTTAAAATTTAAATACAGAGCATAAACAACAATCAGCATCTTGAAATTGATACTACATTACAAACACTTATGAGCTAAAAATAGATTTTATCTAATTAGTTTGAGTTTAAGAAACTACAGCCAACATCAGAGATACCTAATGTAGACAATGAATGATGTATTGTAGGTTTCAAAAACTGCTTGATTTATTTAAGCTTGTCAAGTAACAAATCCCTTACCTAAGGCTAAAATAAATCTCTTTTCTTTAAGACGATCTTAACTGGTACACGTTATGACTTCGATATTTTGTGTTAGACATGTGTTTGGCCAAACAACAGTGCAAATTATCAGTACTCGAAACAAAGATGATAAAAACCCAGTAGAACGTCATCGAACCTGCAGATAATGATAAGACATTTTGTCACATGACTTAACGATGATGATAAGCCATGTTGTCACATAAATCGTAGTTCTTCCTAAAACCATCTTCTGTCAATTAAATACAAATCACTGAACGACTTTAATTAGGTACTAAAGATTTTGTTCTTGTACACTCATGACATATTGTCGCATGAGCCTCTTGACGTCTTCATACTTCTAATTCTTCTTCCATCAACAACGGTAGTGAAACTTTAATGTCAGCTTTCGAGATAATGATTATAAGATTTCCGTATTAAAATATTCAATATTCTTCTTCTTGTAGAATATGCTTCTTATGATCCCATGATTGCAAATGTAACTACATGTATTCTCATTTCATCACGAGTTCTGTATTATTAACATTATAAACTTTAAAAAATAAACTATTTATCAATACAAATATATTTACCAAGGTGTCCGTATTAGAAGTTTTATTTTTGCAAGGTTTCTTTTACCTAACTGTAGATGTTGTGTAGATTTTTGTGTTGATTTAAAAATTTAAAGTAAATAATAAACGGCATAAAAATGTAAACTTGTTTATGGAGTAAGCCCTATTAGATAACCAAAAAAACACTGTACGAGATTACATTTTTGCTTTAAACAAACTTTTTAAAAAAAAAAAAATTCTATTAATTACATTGTAATGGAGCTTATGCTATGTTCGTTGAAGGTATTACAAGACATGACTTCTTTAATAGGCTATAAGTCTAGTGTATATCAGCCAAGCTGTCAAACTTATCTTTAGAAAATTCTGCATCCGTAGACTTTTCCTTGGATTCTGTTGTATATTAATTTTTGAAAAGAAACTCTGGAATTGAAACTGTCCAGGTTTCTTAAAAGCAGAGTGTCAAAGATGCTCCATCGAATTTTATCATGCATTATACAAACTTATTAAAAACAATAAATGAAGTGGTTTCATTGGACTTTTAGTTCTTAATAAACAATAAGCAATATCACATGATCTAAAACAGCCATTAAGCATTGTTTTCCTGATGTGGTAATCCGTAAAGTATATATATATATATATATATATATATATATATATATATATATATATACATATATATATATAATGTATATACCGACATTAATTGTTGGATTTGCGCATTTTGGAATGTCTTGTACGCTTGAAGGTAGAAATAACGTTATCACATGGCTATAGGTTTTTATTACACACCACGCACGTTGCGTCAAAATATACATTTTATGTCTGGATTTTATATCCAATGATAGATAAAAGTACATTCATATCAGACAATTTAAATGATATTAAATTTTACTTTTGTTATAACAATGTCTAACATTCTATTACAAACAGCAATCCAGTCGCCAACCGTTTATTTTTGTACCATAGCTTGTTTTTCATGAACAGAATTTTAATTTCTCTTATAAAGGTTTCTTTTTTTCTCAATCGAATCCTGATTGTAATTTAGGTAAATTTTTGTATAAAATCAGACTTTCTAAATCAGCTTATGTCTCAAAAATACAGTACTTTGAATTAAACACACGGCGCAACCACTTTCCTGAAATACAAATACAGTATTTAGCAAATTTTTCCACAGAAAAATCACTAGTGTGTGTGTGTGTGTGTGTGTGTGTGTGTGTGTGTGTGTGTGTTTACCATTTACAACTACTTCCTAATTACATTCTCATTTCTATGTTTCGTTATGTGGTTACCATCTGAAGCGTGATGTTCTATGTAGAACTAATCAATCGAAGTCTAATTAATATAACTGGTAATTGGCACAAATTTTGAATAGAAATAGCAATAAGCATAACTTTATCAAATCAACAATTTTATAACAAGTTTAAAAATTCGTGTTTGAATTGTTAGCTTTAATGAGGTGCTGTACATTGTTGAAAAGTTAAAGCGTCTGTTGTCATGACACGTTTCCAAGGAAATCATATCAACGGATCTTTTGAGTATCAGCTGATTATTTGTAGATAAATCCCCGTAGACTTACTTGAGAATAATTTGTACACACATGCTTTCCTTTCATCTGAGAAGAAGACTTCAAAATAAGATGTCTCTTTGGAACACTTGCCAATATAAGTACAACGCATATTAAAAAGAGTAAATTATTTCAATAATGCTTCTAAATTTTGCAAGCAATTAACATGTTTAAAATAGTACTTAGATTACAGACATACGTATAATACTTAATTTCTTCACGTAACTTTAGAGTTTTCGTTTTCTATCTTGAAACATTCTAGCCTTTTTTTCTATGGTACTTGCAATGACTGTTAAACAATCATGAATGGAACCACGTCAATTACCAGCATATCTTCTTAGTAACAATTGATGCGTAAACAAATCTCTCTGGATCAACCAAAGAATGATTTGAGAGCGTGGTTTTCTTTTATCTATGAAAATGACACTAGAATGACTTGTCTCGGTGGAACGATTGATGTCATAGGTTCAAGACGGTGATATATATGAGCGTAAGATAAAACAAATGCGTGGTAATCCAAAAAGATTAAGTAAGTTTATCACCAAACGCTTTCATTTGTCTCAATATTTAGATGTGTATACAGTTTAGATTACGTGACATATGTTATGTCTTGAAACCTCATCAACTAAGGATTTCAGATCAGATATTGTACAAGTCTTTTTTTAAAAACGTCAAGTACAACCTTTCAAGTTAGATATAAGTGTCTGGGTCTATCGTCTTATTATCAAAGAATATAATATATCGCAGATATTAAAGACTTGATTGTATTCGAGTTAAACAAGCTCTGACAGTATTTGAAAAAATATAAGCCTAAATGTCATTAAAATGAAAAGAGTTAAATAATTAGAATAAAGCAATAAATTTGTTTTACAGCATTTCATCTCTCGTAGAATTTTACTATTCATGTACATCTTGGAAATAACCTACACAAGTAAATGAATGATAACTTGTTTTATTTATCTGATGTGACATTCGTCTGGATATCTATTTCTGGTCCAAAGTCTATAGTTCTTAAATAATTTGTCTGGAAATGTGTTTATTTTGTCTAATTCCTTGAAAGGAATTGTTCTTCCTTTTTTTAATCATTGTTTGTCTTGATCGTATATTCTGAATCTGTTTTCAGCACACGTTTTCTCTAAATTATTCTTTTTGTCCTGCTTTAACGTGCTCTAGATTTGTAATGGTAAAATGGACAACTGTCTATAACGTCTACTCAAGAACAAATGCTATAGATACGAAACAGTTAAGAGTTGGACATTAATCTTCAAAAAGCACGATCAGAAAATAGGCCAAATGTGTAACGTCTTGTATAAGTCTTTGTATAAAGGGACGAATTATCTACAGATGACCGTGGAATCAGATTTTGTAAGAGAGAACAGTACTTAGTAAAATATCTGATGGATAGATAAAGTTCAGGAACATGAAACGTATTTTAGCTAAAGTGCTGTTTATATGTCGATTCAGAAATTTAAAATACTATGGATCTATCATTACATGATTTCTGTCAACAAATATTACAAAATCATTGTTTCAACGATAACAGTGTCTGTGCCGTTGTCAATAATATACATTGTATCCAACATTTAGCTTTGAAATTGGACATTGATAAATGGATTCATTTTGTCTGTTAATCTTTTTTCCTATGCTTCAATGTTTGACGTTTGGCATCAGCAGCACTAGACGACAGTTTTAGAATTAGTGGAAAGTTTTTATTTTGTAAGTTAGCCATTTTGTTCCAAAAAAACAATATGTTTAGCATTTTTAGGTTTTAAAAGTAGCATGTATAGTCAATTAATGTCACAATTTTGCATTACCAAATAAGCAATTGCGGGTAAGCGCATTGTTGCATTTTCATTCGTTTGTCGTGCAATGATATTAAATTCATTGTTCATGTTTTAAACAAGATTATTCTTGTACTCTTATCACTGCGGTAGCTCAGTTGGTTCAGTGCTCGTTCCGTAAGCGGGAGGTCGTGGGATCGAAACCCGGTCGGGTCTGACCCAAGACTTGAAAGTGGGTAGTGACTGTTCTTTCGCCAAGCAATCGGCATTACGAAATAAAAGTCACGGTTTTTTTTCGGATGGGAACTTAAAATAAACGAGGTCCCGAGCCACAGCATGGCACGATAAAGAACCCTGCTGTATAATGTCATAAGCGCAACGCACAGACAAAATTTCTGCGCTTTCGCCTATAGCTGGCGACGTCTCGATATAAGTGAAATATTCTTGACTGGGACGTTTAACACCATTACTCAACTCAACTCTTGTACTCTAAAAAAATAAAGGATTATCTTTTAAAGCATAAAGAATTGCTTATTGCGCTGTCAATGACGTCAAAGAAAACAATCGGAAGAATGATTTGGAATGCTAGTAACGTCATAAATTGGAATATGATTTTATATAAACAAAAAATAAATTACAATAAACCGCTGAAAAACATTTATTTTGACCAAGAATTATTAATACATTTGACTCATGAAAGACGTTAGATTTAATGTCATGTAGAAACCCTTGTAAATACTCTTAAAATTTAGGTCTAAATTTGTTTGCTGTTTTCTGACCCATGCTATCCACATGTGGGTAGGTAGGTAGGAGAAAAAATTATTTTTTGAAAACTTAATCTATTACACTCTTGAAAAGGATAAATATAATTTTTTTGGTAGGGGCATTTCAAGTGGGTTAATTTTATTTTAGGCCTTAAGGTAAAAAGTACAGTATATTAAGCTATTTAAAGTGCTTAAGTTTATCACAAAGATATTCAACGAAACATGATATTTAGCTCAACCTAATACTATATATATATATATATATATATATATATATATATATATATATATATATATATATATATGAATAAATTTCTTTGAATTTTTAAAAACGCAAGTGTCACTTAATGTATTGTTAAGGAATTGTTAAGTGCAGTGTTTTTTCCAGACATTTAGAGACTTTTTTAAATAAAAAAAGAAAATAATATAAATTCAACCTCTAGTTTGGACCAGAGTAAGACATGTTACTTAGATATTTTAAACCTTTTCTAAATTTTGAACAAAATCATCAGGCTTATTTAGCAGGCAATGGTTTATAAAATTTTTATTTGGCATTTGAATTCCAAAATTATAACCGTTGGCATTTAAGAAAATAGATTGGTATTATATATAAACCATAGAAGTATACTGAATTATTGATTACAACTGGGTAATTTTAAATAAATATCTACCAAAGACTACAATAAGTATACCTTATCTGACACTGCGGTATTTAAAAAAGAAATTTCAGGAAAAATTCCTTTTAAACGCACCCAAAACGCTTTGGTTTTGTTTGGTTAATTGACGGTTTGGACATGCATGTTCGCATCACGACGCCATGACACAGGCAAAGGAAACTTCAAAAGAAAGTAATTCTACATTTTCAAAGCCAAATTTTACATCTTAAAAAAGTAATAATAAGTAAGTATCAGCTTAGATAAAAAAAATCTATTCATCTATTCAATCGAGCCAAAACACGTCCTGTGCAACAGAAATTATTAGCTAACTTATCGGATTGTAGCAGTTAATCCGTAAAATTTCAAATTTAAAACACAATATTTACATGTAATCAGTGTTTGTTTACACGTGCATTTAGTTCCAACCAATTTCTAAGTCATAAATTTCTTTTGTTTATTCATTGTTTGATATTAACATTGGCAATTTTCACTCCGAAAAAAACAGCCATTTATACACACTGTGTAAACTAAAACTTTAAAAAGATAAACAATCAAAGCTTATCAATAATATATTGATAGTGTAAGCTCTCTATCGATCAACAACATCTCTCTAGAGCAACAGACGAATATTGCTTATATTCAAAAGTGACCTTTCTTAGATGCAAATAAATTAATCTCTTTAAGTAAAAAATGAATTCCCTCGCTCATACGCTTAAAATATGGCCTTGTTAAAATGCTTAGGAAATAGCCTCGCTTATGTGCAAGGGATATAGCTTAGGTTATGTGCGCATGACATAGTCTCTGTTATGTGCGCATGATACAGCCTCGCTTATGTGTAAAAGTAACCTTGACTATATACAGAGAAGAGTTACTCTCTAACGTGGCAAAAATTTCCTCAGTTATGCAAAAAATTATTATATGCAGAAACAGAAAATAACATCTCTTATTTATAGAGATATAAACCAAACATGCTAATGGGTAATGAGAATCTCGCCTATACCCAAAATATTATTTCTCTCATGTACAAAAAAATAATTTCTGTTTGGTATATAAAAACACCTTCCCTTTGTGCGCAGACACATTGACCTCTTGCTGCTGATGTTAATATTGAAATTAAAAACCAAAGTTCAATACATCCATGAATTAATTAACATGGTGATTACTTTAATGATAATTTATAATTAAACGCCATGATTAAGTGTTTTGATAAGAAATGGATATATCCTTGATAACATCAAAACAGGTATGAAATGTCATTTTCTGGCGTAATGAAAAAAATATGAGTAAGCTAAAAGAAACAAGAAACGCTTTATAATGCTAATTGAGTACAAGTAGTACGAGAAATTATCATATTAACATGGTTGATTTTGAAAAATACATGTTTCAGAAATAGTACTTGACTTAAAGAAAAAAAAATTTTGTGCAAGACAACAATAATCTGCAGTTTGTTGATGATACAATAACAATATAATATATATTTATAATATATATTATAAACATAATGTTGCAAAATGTCCTTTGTAAAGGTGTTTGATGTAACAAAACAAGTATCTAAGATTATGGATTCCAGCTTTAGATTTGGTTTCACTGGAACCTTTTGTTTAAAAGCATCTAATTATGACGTAGATAAGTATTTTATAAATGATCTATTTTGTAACCAGGGACCCATGCAGAATTATTTTGTATCAAATAAAGCAGTAAAAGACAACTCTTAACTAACTAACTTGATCGTTACCAATAGAGAGGTGTAACTAGTTTTATTTTAAAAAAGCATCAGTTCAAACTACTGTACATCTGTGAAATAAAATAAAACAAAAATATCTAAAATATGACAGAGTTTACAAAGTTTGTCCCGCAAATTAATAATATTATGTTACAATTCCTTGATCTATAGTAGTCACCTCATGGTCCGTTCATGTTTTTTTTCTTTCTCCATCGAAAATTATCTTAGTCAGTAAGGGTTGTCTAGGGGATACAAACCTTTTATGGCACCAGATTCCCGTAGCAGAAACAAGAGTACCAAATCATACCATGTAGTTACTTTATTTACTCAAACGATTTACAAGGTAAGACTATTTATTGAATTACTGTCTACATGGTAAAAATATAAAGTTAATGTATTTTAAAAGAATACAAGGAAAGATTAATTAATTAATCTTTATGATGGCTATAAAAATGGAGATTATAAATTAAACGCCATGTTGATGTCTTTCAATAGCACATTGATCCTTCTAACTTTGATATCAAATGACAACAACAGTAGAGATTAGATTTTATCGCGGAAATTCGTTGCATCCTTGACATATGTGACAGACTTATTAATCCATAGTAATTTTTCTCTAATCCCAATCCTCTTTGTATTTAAGTAGTGCGCATGCGGGGTTTCCCACTTAACGTTTTATTTTTATCGTCAAAGAATCTTCAGTTATTCAACATTTCTGATTTCAGAAACCATGAACAAACAAAAAATAACAAAATATAAAAATCGATCCTTCCCCGTGAGTTTTAAAAATTTTATTTTTAAATGTCAATGCTGTAAAAATAATATTGTATAATGACGACATCAAGTTGATCTTGCACAGGTTTGCTTTTTATAAAGTAAATAATTAAAAATATAAGGCACTTCTCACAAACATTTATATGACAATAATAGCAATATGAAACACCTATTTTAAAAAAAAATCAGTAAAATTGTAAATGCGACCATTTATTGTAAAACGATCGTCTTTTGCATAGGTACCAAACATATGTTTAAATGTCAATTTTTTTTTCATTCTATGAAAACCAGTGGATGTTCTTTAAATGGAAACACAAAAATACATGTGAATTACTTATTTTGAATAATTATTTATTTATTAATTTTCAAAACAAAAAATAAATATAAGAAGGTTACGACGGAATATTTTAAATTCGAACCTCGGGTAATACTATAAATAAACTTGATAACTTCCCATATCTGATTTCATTGAATATGTTGTTCTATTTAGAAACTTTAAAATCCCCTTAAAAATAAATGCATTGCAAGACAAACAACTAGACTTTTCTTGACCTTGAAAATTTAGCACTAAGTATGCCTCAAACGATAAAAAGAAGTACACTCATTTTTTTTCATTGTTTTATACTCTCCACATAATACACCTCAGATATGCGGCAAGTAGTGATTGTGTTTGATTAAGTAAAAGATAAAAGTGAAGTGTTAAAGAAGACTTCAAATCTTTACAAATACAAACCACATTTATGGAAAGTACGAAAGCCCATTGAGCTCACTTTCGTAGAAGAAAAAAATAAAAATAACGCGTTTTTACGCGTTACTTTCGCGAATAAACGCGTAACTTTCGCGAATAAACGCGAAACTTTCGCGAAATAACGCGTAACTTTCGCGAATAAACACGAAACTTTCGCGAAATAACGCGTAACTTACTATATAAACAAGATATACCTTAATGTAATTTACTCAATATAGAATCGAAAAACAAATAATAAACTTTGTGAGGTTATATTTTGAACTTGGGTTATCGTTTTTTCAAACATAACTCGACCGTTTTTATGTATATAAATCTTCAAGACGATTCTTAGTTTCTTATGATAACTATAATTGCAATTGATTTTCAAAATGATAATGAAGTTTAAAAACACCACCTCTTTCTATCTCATAAAGTAATGTACAGGTGTGGCCGCAGGAATAACAGTTAATTTCACGCATGCGTGGTAAGGGGTTAATTTAGATTTCTGCCTATGGAGAGAGAGAGAGAGAGAGAGAGAGAGAGAGAGAGAGAGAGAGAGAGAGAAAATTTTAAAAAAGTTTTGTTCCTAAGTATCAAGTAAAATATCGATACTTTGAATAACCTTAAAAATTGAATATTATGCATATTAGCATATTATTTTCAAAACAAACTTGCAAAGACCAGAGATTAATAATATTCTGATGGGGAGAAAAACTGGATGCGACTTGTTCAAATTGTAAAATTTAAACTTGAAACGAAAGACTCCTTAAACTTACCGGATTGTGTCATAGAAGGTACTTCAAATACATTAAAACCTCTTTTTTTAAATTCTTTTTATTTTTTATTTTTTTATTTTATTTATTTATTTATTTTTTATTTATTTATTTTTTTTTTTTTTGCAAAATTATTAAGTACTTCGATATATGATTGAACTTTTTTGTTCATAAAAACCATTACTATATTTTTCTGAATTAGCATCAATAACAATCTAATAAAAGTGCCACCCAGAACACAGTTAATCTAATGTCAAACATAGCCGAATAGCGTCGCGCAGAACACATTTTATTATAAACCGCTGTTTTCTAAAACTAACTAAGATGTCATAAAAACTACGATTACTAAAATTTTATGATATCTGTTTCCACTGAAAAATATATCAGGATCTGATGTCTACCTATTTTTTCAAATTCAATATATTCAAGTATATTAATGTTTATATGATTAAAAAGAAAACTAACATTTATTTGTTTAAAAACGTTAAAAATCTCACGAACACGCATTCTTATTTGACAACAACAAAGCATCGGTTTTTGGCAACTAGTTATTCTTTTTTACAAAAATTATATAATGTTGATGACGTTTCCAAAAGCAAAGTAAATGGTAATGCACCTGTTTGCAAAGTTAAAATAATGGTTGCAATTAATTGATTTCAAGTTCAATTGGAACTTTACGAATACGCAGTAATGCGTGTAAACTCTACGGTGTTGCACATTTTCTACATACTATACAAAATGTTTTATAGTAAACGCATAGCATATATGTTAATTAAACATGAGTGGACAAAATATTCAAGACATGGAAATTTCATTGTCACACTTCAGTGTAGAATGAGTTATATGCTGTGCACCTGGTCAACTGACTATGTGACCATCGGATCAAATTCATAATAATCAATGCTATAAAGCTTCAATGGTTGTTGAACGATAGAGGATCGTACTAGGACAATAACTATTTGTTCGGTATTTAGCTCATTATAGCTATTGCTAATATAACTAACCTAATATAATCTAAGCAAAATATAAATGAATATTATTTTTACTTAAAATTGATTTTCATTTATAATGCCTAATTTTCCTTCACCATTTGATCTTTAACGTATTCTAAAGATACCTCTTTTAGAAATACCCAAAAATCTCTCTCATTATCCATTGTTCAACTGGCAGTCAAACCTACCTTAACCGCTTTTTATGACGCAATTCGCGTTATTTCGCGTAAGTTTCGCGTTATTTCGCGAAGTTACGCGTTTAATCGCGAAAGTGACGCGTTTATTCGCGAATGTTTCACGTTTAATTGCGAAATTTTCGCGTTATTTTGCGAAAGTTTCGCATTTATTCGCGAAAGTTTCACGTTATTTCGCGAAAGTTACGCGTTTATTCGCGAAAGTTACGCGTCATTTCGCGAAAGTTTCGCGTTTATTCGCGAAAGTTACGCGTTATTTCGCGAAAGTTTCGCGTTTATTCGCGAAAGTAACGCGTAATAACGCGTTATTTTTTTTTTCTTCTACGAAAGTGAGCTCAATGGGCTTTCGTAGGAAAGTTCTAGTCTTATCAACTAAATAAATTTCAGGAGATTCAACTAATGTATTTGTATTTATAATAATGGAAAAACTAAATCTAGAGCGCATGCACTTTAAAAAGTGACGTATGCCTGTTTTAACATATTTAACTCATAGGTTATTTTAATAGTAATTTGGTTGATGATTTGGTCAAAAAGTAATTAAATCGTTACGAAAAACATTTCAATATTCGATAAAAAAACCCAGAAAGATAAAACACAAAATCCTTATTAAAGGTGTGTGTGTGTGTGTGTGTGTGTGTGTGTGTGTGTGTGTGTGTATGTATGTGTGTGTGTGATATAGCAGTTGATGGATATGCTTACATGTTTAGCATATATTTTGCTTCCTGTTCACGTAAACCTGTTAAATTAAATAAAAACTCAGTGGAAAAGGTAAAAAAAGTATATTGTATTAAGTAGAAAAATAATGTTGTTTTATGAAAAATTTAAAGTTCTATTGAGTTTCAGTTTCTATCATATGTAAACAGCTATTTATCAGTTTTTGTTATTTATAATTTCTGTCAATGATCAATAAGATGGGTCTTTTATTATAAATTTTAGTTTACGATGTGTTACAAAGTTACAAATGTAAAATCGATTTAATAAATTAGATTAAATCTGATGGTTCTTTCGCTTTATGCTTCATGACATAAATTTTATTAGCTTTTAGTGTAAGATCTAGTATCGAAAGTGCAATGTTTATCAAAGTAAGACTGAGGGAAATTTCGACTTTGCTTTTGAGATGCGTATGGCTCATCAGCAATGAATGTAGAGCCGATAACTAAATTAACATTATAATTTTTTGTGATTTTGAATAAATCGCTTGAGGTTCGTTTTAGCAGGTTTGTAGTAAATGATTCATTGCTAGCAATGAGAATTTTATGTACCCGTCTTATTTTATCTATTTTAAAATCCGCACTCCAAGACATAGAAACAATCTTTGCAAGTTTGGTTACTGGATTACCGCCCTTTTTAACCATTAGAAATTTATTCACGACAAAAATATACCGATTATAATTTTTTATTACTTGATTTTAAACAGCGTTAAAACCTAACAATCCTATCATTGTTAAAAGATGTTGATTTTTGTGACGTCCTTGAAAAAGTTTTATTAATGCACAATGTAGATTTCAATGCAAATTATAGTTACGTGTAGGTGTTGATATTTTCAAAATAGTATCACTTCAGTAAGGGAGAGTGGAGTGGAGTGGAGAAATGGTGTTTTACGCCCCAGTCAGGATTCTTTCACTTATGTCGAGGCGGTCAGTTCTGGGATGGTGGAGGAAACTGGAGAAAACCACCGACCTTCGGCAAACGAACTGACAAACTTTCTCACACTATGATCTGTCCCGTGTGGGATTCGAACCCAGGCGGTGAGAGGCGCTGTGATCCGTAAACGCGCGCTTTAGACCACTTTAGGCCACCGAGGCCCCTAGTAAGGGAGAATTTCGATCTCAAAAATTCAGTAAACCTTGGTTGTTTTTTTTTTTTTTTTTTTTTTGGGGGGGGGGGGAGAAAAGTCTTTAAGTCTTTAATTTTGTAATTTTCTTCCAATGATATGAGACGCAAAAGCATGTTTCATAAAATGATAATTCATATCTGTTTCATTGTTTCATTTCACTCCCAATGATGTTAATGCTTAATTACATTTTCACAATTTCGTTTTTTTGTCAAATTGTCATGTGCAAAATTTTGAATATTTCTTTTTGTAAAAATTCAAAATTTTTCACATGACAAACACGTTACTTAGTTTTATATATTGTCAGATACTCTTAACTTATGTAGTTCTAGGTTGATCAAAAGACAAAGCAACGTGTCATTATTAGAAAGAGCTCGATTGAACCAATTAAATTATTGAGTAATTTACTTGGTTAGTTATTTTAAACCATTATGTCTTGATTGATCAATTTTGTTGCATGTGAACGACAGTTTAGTTCGTGCAATAATTGACGATTTAAAACGGGTACTTTGTAACGTTTATGCAACATTGTTCTCCATTAAGCAATGTCCTCTACGTTATCTCCAATTACGTTAGGACTTGGTGTTTATATATACTACTACAGACAGCAATTTCACAGAATAGGAGTGTAATTGTCATTGCACATAATGTGTGTGTGTGTGTGTGTGTGTGTGTGTGTGTGTGTGTGTGTATTAATAAATGTTATAATGTAGTTAATTGGAATATGTTTAAAATGTATATGGGCGGACATTGCCGAAGGAACTGTCACCGGCTATCAAAGTCAAGGGTTGTAGGTTCAAACTTCACTCAGGACTTGGAAAATTTCTAAGACGATTTTCACCTTCTGCCCATAATAGAGCCGTAAAAAGCTCATTACCAGAATAGTCTTTCGGATGAGACCCAAAACCACGTGCACGCTAAAGACACCTCTGTAGAGTTTGAAAAAATGTAGGCCACTTTGGGCCGCTACTGAGGACGTTTACAAGTAGAAGCGAATGAAACAGACCTAAACTACACTAAAAGCTGAAAACTAAGTTAAAGTTCATACGACGTAAATGTACAGCATTTTTCAGGCAGTAGATTTTTTCCATTTTCTATATTGTTCGATCGAAAATAAAGCAGATTTTCTTTTATTTATATGCTTGAAAATAATTTCAACAATTAAATTACTTAAGATTTAAAGGGTACCTGTAACGATTTTCAGTTTTGACATATTTTATTCGTCGTACTTAAATATGACTGTAGCGAAAATTCCATAAAATTTGATTCCATAATAAGGTAGATATCGGCGATTTTCTAATACATCTCTAGAAATCCAAATCAAAAAGGTCGATATCGAGGCTCCCGTGTTGTGACGTCATAGCAGTAACATACCTCCACAGAATATTATTTACCAACTACTAAAATAAGTCAAATACGAACTCGTAGTTCAACTTTCTTTGATTATTTTACGGGAACACTAGTTAACGAAGTGGAATTAACATTCGTTTGACATGTACCGATAATTAAGATTATTATTAATCCTTTTGTTTATTAGACACATTCCTTAGATTTAGACCCATACCTGTAATTAACAGGATGTCACTTATAATTTGCAAAATTGAGTTGCAGGTTGATAAAGTTATCTTACGACCGGTAAAATACAATAATATATTTAGAGTTCGAGTAAAGTAAAATAATTTTATTTGGTAAACATTATTTGTCATATACAGTATAAAGTTTTCACTCCGAAAAAAATGAATATTTCATTTTTAAATTTTAAAAAGTAAGAAAAAGAATTCTTTCTTAGTTTTCATGTCAATAATAATAATAATAATAATAATGATAATTATTATTATTATAAAATACAACTTTCAGGCAAAATCAAAAATAAAAAATTGACGACCAGAATAGTCGATTTAAAACATGTTTATTGATCTACTTACAGCATTTGATTTTATTAGATATTAGTTTTCACTTTTTCTTGGGCGTACATTTAGCTGTGATATTCTTAAATTCTTTATTCTATATATACAAATTCATAAAATTATTATTATTATTAGTATAATATATTTCGCGTAAAATAATTTGAGATGGAATACTTTTTTTTTTCGTCTTCTTTTTCTTTTTTATTATCCCAGCATTAATTAACCATCGGACAGTTGAAAAGAACTATGTTACAAACTTTAATTGTGTGAACATTTTCCAATTATCGAGGAAATGTGATGCCGCCAGACTACTTAAAAGTTTTCTACATCACGGTCATTTAATTTCAACTGGCAATAAACATTGCACAAAAGAACATAGGCGATTGGTTTTTTATGTATTGATTTTTACCCGGTGCCACTGTCATGTGCTGATTTCGAATTTTTATTAAAATAATGCATTCAAAATTCAAAATTTTGAATGCATTATTTTAATAGAAATTCAAAATCAGCACATGACACCACAGTAAGTTCCATTATATTCATCCGGTAGTCTGTTCAGTCCGACTTGATATTTAATTCATTTTGAAATGTCGACGATAAAATTAATTTTTGTGTATTTGACTAGTTAAAACTAATCGCGTATTTTTTGTTATAGCTATGCAACTTATCGTAATTCTCGAGTCTGTCCAGTCCGACTTCATAAAATAATTTATTTCCTTAAGTCACAAATATAATCATTTTTCGTGTTATTGACAAGTTAACACTCGTCAAGAAATTTTCAACAGCTATGCAACCAAATGCAGGTCGGGTTTCGACTCAATGTGTTCATCAGATTCGTCCGTTTCTGGTTCGAATAAATAACGGTTTTACTCCAAATTCATCACTGATAAGATTGTCTACTGTTTCCCGAAATAATGACGAACTATTTGACATAAATAGGTACATGTCAGAGTCTTTACTTTCTTCTACATACATCAATATGTCATCATTGTTACTACTGTCTATTATGT
Source organism: Tegillarca granosa (assembly GCA_029721355.1). Classification (NCBI taxonomy): domain Eukaryota; kingdom Metazoa; phylum Mollusca; class Bivalvia; order Arcoida; family Arcidae; genus Tegillarca; species Tegillarca granosa. The sequence goes on along the minus strand of CM056600.1, from coordinate 15,716,145 downwards.
TATACACTACTTCTAATACTGCAATGACGTCACACGTTTATAACTCAAAACGAGGCGTTTCACTTTTCGATAAAGAGAAAGTTATAAAATGTGGATTTCAAACCGCTATAACTTTTTTATTTTGTCACCAATTTTGATGCGGTTTTCAACATTGTTATATTTAAATAATATATAAAACAATTGTAATAAAAAAAATTTTGGTTACGGGTACCCTTTAAGACTTAATGATTATTTATATATGTTAAATTAACACAAATCGTGTTCCTAAATGTTCTTTTTACGTCATCAGATAACTGTAGCGTTGGTTATTGTCATATTCCTTTTTATAGTATTATTGTTGCTATTGATTTTTATCTCACCACGTTTTCTTTCTTTATTAATTTTAAAACTCCCAGGGTAGTACATATGGTGGTAGAAATTCGGTGTACCTTGTAATAAATCGTCACGCAAATTTATGTTCATACCACGATAATAAGTATAAATTTTTATATTCCATTTGGGTCGTTTTTGCACAGTAGAAAATTATTCCGAAGTTTTTATCATATGTAGGTTGTCTTTGTATATGTCAGTGATATAGACATTGGTACCATAGTTACGGATTTAATGTTAAATGAAGAATAATAAAACGTGTAGGTTTTTGCGGCATTAGCGGTTTTTGTAATTTTGTTTTACGTCAAATCGGCATATTTCAGCTATTCTCGACTAGAAGAAATTGTCGCGTGTATGCGTGAGATCTGCGAGTATATGTTTTATACTCTGGGTAGCACGCATGCAGGACTGCCTTTGAACATTAGCTCACAGAATCAATCATCCAAAGGCAAACATAACACTCCCAAAATAGCAAAATCACGTGATTTAACGTCGTCGATTTTAAGGCTTCAAAACCGATGCATTGATAACTTGCTTAGAATAAGTCTCCCTTAAACTAAGCACATTTAACTTATTTGTATTAACCGGCTATATTAATATATACATGTAAGTGTGTGTATATATATATATATATATATATATATATATATATATATATATATATATATATATATATGTCTCTGCAATTCACAGCAATGGCGAAAGTCATGTTTGTATTTTTCGAACAAATTTGCATAATTTAACGAAAGCGCTATTAACTGTTAGATTTTTATAAATCTCCCAAAACTTTGACCTAAAACTGTCTGAATATTCGAAGCAACACGTAATTTTGTTTTCTATGATTAATGAGTGGGATTTTTAGCTTTACACTTTGAGTAATTAAATCCTTAGACTATTTGACTGTCTGGATTTTTTTACGTGTTGTGTTATCAAAGTGCAAATGTTGTTTGAACTCTATTGTAACTCTCTATAAATCATAATATTTATTTACATATATATTAATTTTATTGACAAAACGAGAAAGCTAATTATAAAATTATGTAACAGAGAGAATGAATCTCTCTCTCTCTCTCTCTCTCTCTCTCTCTCTCTCTCTCTCTCTCTCTCTCTCTCTCTCTTCTCTTTTTAGAGCTTAATTATTGTATTAAGGAATTGGGCTTGTATTGCACTTATATGTATACTTATCTATATATAAAATAAAATATCATGATTTGACTATAGGAATTTTTTGCTTTTTCTTACTCTGGAAATTTAAAATCGACCATGAAAAATTTATTAGAATAGAGTTGTGTTTTCGATATCAAGGTCAATTAATAAATGCCCAGGATAGTAGAGAATATTACCGATTTTATAAATATATATTTTTATTATTATTTATTTGCCGCAATCGCGAATTAAAGATGTCACTAATATCGTAGAGTCTTTACTCCCTCGGAGTGCTTAATGTGAGTGCGCTAATTTAAAACCGTTAACAGTATACTAGAGGGCTTTTTGAGTTTTAAATGTTTTGGGCGATTTAAATGGTTATCAAGGTTATTTACAAGGTCTTTCCAGTGTCTCCTTATAATACGATTAACGTTTTAATTGAGTCTTGTTTCGACTTAATTTATCTAAAAAAATTCTTATATAATCAGTGTTCATTAAAAACAAAATAAATCTGACAAATTTCACAAAAATCGATTTAAAGACATTGTGTCGAATGTTTAATTTCGTATAACATACCGTGAATGTTGGAAAGGCTAAGGATTTTCTAAATCCGCTATAAAGTCATTAGTCCTATAATATCACATTCTTATCTAAGTTAATGAACCAAAGATGTTGGAAATTCTAATTCTTACTGCTTCGTTATGTTTATCGGCGTTTACTTGATCCAGATGATATAACTTCAGTAGATATATTTTTTATAAATTTTCAAGTAAAAATATGTTTGTTTACTGGTAATAAAAGACATCATCTGACGCAATAATACGGTTTGACAAAGTATATTCATTATTTTGGGTCTAAATAATCAAAATGGCCAACTTTTCAATATTGCGATCGGGTGTCCGAATCAAACACATATGTCCTTCTTTAAAATTTGCATCCTAAAACCATCTTTTACAATGACAATGCAGCTAGTTTACTTCAAAATATTCTAATTGTATTTAAAAGATTAGTTACCAACATGTAACTATGACGTTTTGCATATTTAACGCAACACAACATAGTTAAAATTGTCTGTTTCAGGCTCAGTTTTTAATACATACAAACAACAATTCGCCCCTAGCATGTCAAATGTTTTAAATCTCCTACAATACATATATATGTCGAGGTGATATGACCCTAAAGGCAAGAGAAATAGTTGATAAACAACATAATATCTTGGTTTACTTATAATTCGTAATATTATGTAGATGACATTTTCCATATTTCACGCGCAATTATACTTGGCGCATAGTTATGAATGTGTAATGGTTTACAATAATAGCTTGTGATCAGTCTCCTATCGATTTTCTAGCAAGTCGTAATATTTCGTTTTTTAAGTCATTAATGGATAGATCTTACGCTAAAAATTGTAAATTATATTCTCAGCCACATCAACACCCTTATCGATACTTGACACTGATTTATTCGTATTAGGGAAAAGTTAATTCTTGGAACTTATTTTTCTTCGCGATGGAAGACAAAATTAAGATAAGCGAGAGTCTTCATTAAAATAGAAATTGGAATGGCTGTTAAAGGGGTTTAATTGTTGTCAATTTGTGACTAAGTCTATTACTAACGACTGTTATTAAGCACACTGTACTGAAAAAAAAACAGTACAGATAATTGTTCAAACCTTTCGACAGAATTTCTTCCCGAGTGATTGCATAAAATTGTTTTGTGTCTAAAATTGCTGAATCAAGCAAATGTTTTTTTCTTACGTACAAAGAGATAAACTCAACTAGAAAAGTAAATATATCTCTCTCTCTCTCTCTCTCTCTCTCTCTCTCTCTCTCTCTCTCTCTCTCTCTCTCTCACACACACACACACACACACACACACACACACACACACACACACACACACACAGATATATGGCCAGAATGAACGAATATAGAAAACTTACTTGATCTTAAAAGGTTAGATAAACTACCTACATTAGATCATTATTTATCAGTGATGCTTTTAGCATAAGGACATGCGTTTTTATAAAGATATGAAACTATAACACTAAAATAATTAATAAATCGTTATCATATTGGAAAAAATTATTCAAAGACCCTTTTTTATTGCACCATAAATACATGTCATGACAATTTCATCACATTTATGTAATGTTTTTAACAAGGCACTATCACCAATTTGATAGAAAGATAATCTTCAGTTGATGTAAAAAAAAACTGCAGTTGTTGAGAGACATATATGCCCCTGTGTGCTTGGCATTATTGTAATCACTATTGTAATCGATGATGTCATCCTAGTGCAGCAAAACAAGTTTACAACATTAATATATTATTAACTAGCGTACAGAACAATGTATTTAATAAAACCAAAAGATATTTCACTGACTATTAATAAACACGTGGCTTTGATCTATAGACAGAAGCCATATCACCAAAGCCAGAGCTAACAATAGTAACACAATAGAAATAACATGACAAAAAGATAATAAATATTTAAGCGTCTTGTTTTTTTTTTCTGACTTGCAAGCTTAGCGTAGGATTATAAAGGATCTCGGAAAGCTCTATGGCCATCATAACAATATTATTGATAAGTATGGTTCCGCTGTATCCAAAATTATCCTGGATATTTTTGACGCCCTAATGTTTTATGTTCCTTTCATTCTCAGTATTGATTTCACACCTGGCGGCGTATCTAGCTAGACAGGAAGTACTTCCCCATCAGGAGAACCGTCTCGTTTCTCTGTTTGAAGTTCGAGTGTTTAACTTTATTTGCCACTTTTCATAGTTTCTAATTTGCTCTTGGAATTGTGATTTGAAAATTGACAGGTATGTTTTTGTTTGACTTAAACGGGTAAAAACAAAATGATAAAATAGTGGAGTATAACGATTTGAAGGTATTAATGATGTTTTAGCCCTTGTGAAAATCCACCAATATATAGAGCCTGTCAATTACGTGATAGAGTAGGAAACCGGATTGGCCGGGGGGAAATCGCGGAAATGACAGGCGAACAGTCAAACTTTCTTATACTGGGATCTCCTCGATTTGATTTTAAAACAAGGCAATGAAAGATGCATATACCGGTGCTTTAGACCACTTGGGCACCGGTGCGCTTGATTCAAGGAGAACATTATTAATATAGATACAGTAAATCTTCGATCGCTCGAACGTCGTTACCTCGAATACCCCGGATAACTCGAAGTCATCTGTCGGTCCCGACCAATTTCCTATAATATCCATATATAAATAAACTTCGATGGCTCGAACATCGTTAACTCGAATCCCCCCGCTTCGTTCGAACAATAAATAATTTTCAAAAAGTATTAGGTTAGTGAAAATTCAACTTCTTTCGCTCGAATACAATTTTTGTCAGAAGGACATGTGGCTCGGGTCATTGTAAACAAAACACAAGCTGAAGCCGTATTACAGATCTCAACAAAATTAATAGTGAAACAAAACAATTAGTCAAGACAGTTACCTTGAAATTATGAGTGGCTACTTAGAATTATTAATTAACCTAATGAGACAGTGCTCAGTTCTGTAATCTCTTAATCCGATTACGACACGCGGGAGTGTTTGATCGGTAAATTAACGAGTCGCCCGCGCTTGATGACTGCGCATCGGGATTCTGTAATTTACATGTCACAAGAGTATGTAGAGTAATGTGTATTATCGTTATTTCTTGTGAATAAAATGACCGGTAATAACTTTGCCTTGTTTATTCATATATGTGCAATTAGAATAAAGAAAGTTTATTTGTATCATTCACCTGTAAAAATTAATGTAAAGTGCCATTTTCTAGCCCCATAGTCATATAACACCATGCGACAGACTGCAGGTCAACATTAAAGTTGAAATGAATTTTGTATTTTAAATTGGAAATTTCATTCTCTATGATTTTTTAAAAATATTTCATGATGAATAATCAAATTTTAATTCGGACATTACATTATTTGACTTTTTAATACATTTATTTATATTACAAATTTATAGATTCGTTGTCCGTCGATAAACTTGGAAACCGGAACCTCCGTTCGAATCTCGGTTATCGATCGCTCGAATCCCCAGATGGCTCGAATATTTGACCCAAGTCCCTTGAACTTCAAGCCATCGAAGTTCTACTGTATTGTTTTTAAGGTCAAATATTAAAAGAAGACTAGATAAGAAACATTGTATGAATAAGTGAAACGAGGGGACACCTGCATTTGACAATCTTAATAAACATTTATAATTTGTGAATATACATAAGAAATTATGAATTAATTCCACATGATAACATAGTCTCCAGAGTAGGCTGTTTTTGACATGTAACTCGATTGTGATGACAACCATTGTATTTGTTGGTTAGGACATCATCAGTTTATTTTGTGTAAAGAGAATCTTGATGTTGTTCATAGTAGGTCTTTTATGAATACATCCTACGATTTGATTTAAAATATCTTGATTCAGGACACACTTATATTGGATTTACCCTTTTTTAACAAAATATTTACGGAAACATTTGCATTTAAACATAATCGTACAAAATATATGACGATAATTATTAAACCACGTGATATATTCAATCCAAACTGGAGTTCATATGTAGAATGGAAACTCACCAGAGTACCACGTGATACCTCATAGCGTTTGTGCGGGACAATTATTTCTATTGACAACGGATTCGCATAAAGTGAAGTTTTCCCGTAATAACGACGTTTTTTTCGGGAATATTTGACGTAAACGTTATCCATTTCATTCAGCACAAACGTTAAGAGGTATTGATCACGTGGTACGCTGGCGAGTTCCATTCATAACTGGCTTTCATATAAAAAAGAAAGTTTAGATTAATGAATAAGAAGATCTTGTATACACAAAACAATATTCATATTCCAAATACTTTAATTTCAATTCGTGTTTTAGAAACCTTTTAAATATAAGAAAATGTCGTGGCCACTGTGATCGGGTATCCTAACGGATCGAGGTGCCTCTCCAAAGTTCCAATACGGTAGTTCAGTTGATAGAGTGCCCGCTACGTATGTTGGAGATCGAGTTTAAACCCCGGTCCGGTCTGACCAGGACTTAAAAAATTGGTAGTGACTGGGTTTTATTTTCGCTAAACACGGGTTCCTTCGGCGGAGACCTTTTAAAATCGATGCCCCGTGTAACGACAGAACCCTCCCTGCACATTGCCCTTAGCGCACTGCAAAGGTAAAATTTCTTTCACTTCACTTATAGTTGATGACGTCTCGATATAAGAAATATTCTTACCGGGACATAAAACCCCAGTTAATCTATCAATTAATCAATCTCCGTTTATATGGATGAGATTTTAGTGTGATCAAGATTGTAAGTTCGCTTTCTGGGGGTCAAATGTTTCATTTTGGCACTTCGCCATCCCTCTATATAACTGAAAGAAGCCTGACTGACTCAACGCTTAAAGAAAATTGAATTTTAGTAAATGCAAATTTTAACATTTATTTTACGTTTTAACAATGCGAAATGAAATTATAAATTTAATTGTTTGTAGGAGTTACTATTTTGTCCTTAAGCAAAATCATTTCCATCTCTCTTGGATCTTATAATCCAAACAAGTCATTTTAGAAATCAAAGTGAGAAAAACAAAAAGCCATTGACAACACAGGCGTATATGAAGTTTCGAGAAATAAACAAAATTGTAAACAAAAAAAAAAAAAAAAAAACAAAAAAAAAAAAAAAAAAAAAACTTTGAAAGTGTGAAATGTTTCGACAGCGGTCCTTCCAAGACAGTTTCGTTAAGAATGCTTATAATGTGGTAAGACTTATACTTATACTAATACATATTGCTGTTTTTTTGTTTTGTTTTGTTTTTTTTTTTTTTTTTTTTTTGCCGCAATCGGGGTTTTCAAAACTCCTATCACCGGACCTTTCTACAATAACACCTGTATATTTACTTCACAGACAACCATCGAGTTAAATGCTTTCAATTTGACTATGATATTATCCATCTTGAGCTTGAGCGTAACATTGCTTAGTAACCAAACTGTAATGATCGGGAAAATGTTTTACTTTCCCTTTAGAAGCATTGAAAGAATCCGATTTTGATTGAGCGACGCATCTAGCAAAGTAACAATAAATGCGAATCAAAGAAATTACATGTGGTTACTATAGGAAGTAATTTTTAACTGCAACACAGGATACGATTTTTTGTGATACTTTAAAAAAAATATCGATAAATTAAGTCCTTGATAATTTTTTAATTTAACGTGCATGTTCAAATTTCACTGTACTTGTCTAACCTGTTTGTTTTAAATTCGATGTATAGTGTCATCAGATTTTCATTTTTGACATTTCGAATTTAAAAACTTTTATCATTTGGAGTCAACATCAGTTCAATGTTTTTATTATTCATATAAAAATGTAAAGCTAATGAAGAAATCTTATTGTTTAATAATTGTTTATTGGGTAATTGCAATTTGCTTTATGCAAAATAGCTTTAGTTTAAAATATTGTACATTTGTGAGGTCAAATCATCTTAAATATAATGAAGTAGACAAACCTTTTTAACTGATAATACTCGTAACGTAAATAACCAGATATCTACATGTACCTATAGGGCTACAATTGCCCCAAGACAGGGTCAAGTTTTTTAATAAAACAATATTTCCGAAACATTTGTGATTACATATATGTTGGCAGGCTCAGGTTAATATAATATTTCAATATTTTCGAACCATTTGCGATTACATAATATGTATCAGTAGAACTGAAATCAAACATACCAAAACACTAAGCAAGAAAAACATACAAAATAAAAAATCGGAAGGAATGTGGGTGATATGTCTGCAACCCACATCACAGTGATTGTACCTATATCAATAATCTAGACAGGGAAGGGTTAATTTGCTACGATCACTGATTTTTATTTTGCTCATGAAAGCTAATAAAAACAATGACAAGTCTATTAAAAATCAATGGATATGAATTTTAAAAAAAAGTAGGGAAATAAACTGAATTTGATTATTATTTCTAAAGACAGACACGTGCTTATTTTAAATAATAATTTTTCTTTTTAAAAAAAAAACATTCGAGAAAATTAATTTTTATTTTTAAAAAACGGACACCGTTTTTATCAGAGAAACAATGGAATTTCGACAAAGATTACTATTACCGAAGTGGAATTAACCAATGTTGCGACCCCAGCACACCATGGTGATTGCACATGCTCTAGACAAATGTTGAGGTGATATATTTCTTAACATTTGAGGAAATTGATTCAATAGACACGGAACTTGCTTATTGATTGTTTTAAGCATAAAAGTATTACTGTTAGATTTATTTAGAAGATTGGTACTGTCTTTTATTTGTTTTGTGTTGATAATATGATTTATCTGATGCGATATATCTTAATGGTTTTAACTTAAACACAACGTTGAAGATATATCACATTAGGCTTATTAAAGAAAAACAAATCGCAATTCGTGATTAGTTGCTGAGATTGTTGAAAAACAAAAAAGTGAAAATATACATCCGTCTTGCTTGTAGAGGTTCACTCGAGGAAGAAGGATGGGAAACTGTCTTTTTGTGTATATTTAAAATCTACTGCAATTTTATTTAAATTAAAATTTAAAACTGAAAAATTTATCGTTTAATGTAGTGTTGAGACACATGAAATATTTTTTCAAGTGATCAAGTTTTTTTAATACCACAAAGCTTGTATAGATTTCTGAGGTATATCCTTTTACACAATAGACATGTACATCTAACTGCCACCTTTTACATTTAATTTGCTGTTTTCATTTCAGTCTTAAAACATATATTCTAGGTTTGTGACTTTAAGATTTATATTAAATCTTGTTGTTTTCAATCTTTTCATTCTTACTGCAATCGTTTTGCGAGCAATAATTTTGATAAAGCTAATTGACTTTGGTCTTATGAATTATTCTAACCTCAACCTCTAAATTTGCCAGTTGCCTGTCAAAACAAATTACACCGTGTTTTATTTAACTTTGCATGATTAGATTATTACAAAATATATGTCAATCAAGTTTTATATTTCATTTCTCAGTAACTTTATACTTTTATTCTTTTTTTTTTTTTCTGTTTATTTATTTTTTAATTTTTTTTAAAAAAAATTATTCATCATTATTTTTATCTATTTTTATTTCTTTATTTATTTATTTATTTATTTATTTATTTATTTTTGGCATTGTATTTTGTAAAACAAAAGCTTTAGATTTAAAAATCTTTTAATCCTGCACGTAATTCAGGATGGAAAACGGGTTAATATAAGCCTTTTTTGGCTTGTTCCTAGATCCTTTTCTATATGTTTGTATGTTGATTTATATGTTGTATATTGCTTTTTTTGAGAATAAAATATTGTTTAAAATAATTCAAGATCATAGCATGTGTTTACTTATAGCCGGATACATAGACATAAGAAAGAACTATTTATGTGTAGAAAGTCTATAGATGGATGATTTAGCTGACATTAACACAACAAAAAAGTGTGATATTCTCCACTTAATATGCTTACTTTATGATATGTTTTTATTAAGTCTCTCTCTAGTTCTCGTTTGATACCTTTTCATGCACGTGTTTTATTTATCAACACAAATACATAAAAAACCAGTGCCAATAGACATGTTAGCACTATAACCCTTCAAACTATAGCCAAAAAACGTCAGTGTTAATTGAAAATATTGAGAATTACATTTCATATAACAATAACATGTCTGTAGATTCTGCCGAAACATAAAAACCGCCGCTCGGTATAACTTCTTTACGTCTGCATGATTGTGTGAAGAGAATAGAGAATGGAGATGATTTGTCTACATGACACCGATAGAATCAGCTGTGGTATATTAGAAATTTATTTTAATTGTTTGTGTTTAGACTTATTTGAGAATCTGACTTCTGCTGAGCAGTGTTGTTAATAGATCTCCGCAAATGGTGTTTTTCTCCATTTTTTCTAATTAATATTTGGTTCACTTGATTTGATTTTGCGTAGCAATGAATATCCAAAACTGACTTTGAATTATCTTACTTGTACTTCAACACAATAGAATACCCATCAATGTAAATGCAGTGGTTTTAATCTGTTAATTACTACATGATAAAGATATGATATAGACGTTACTACATGAACGGGTTTTTTTGTATTAATTTTTTTATTTATATTTTTTTTCTTTGCAAAGCAAACGATTGTATGAAATGAATGTGAACCGTTGTATAAATGCAATTATATATCTTTTTAAAACAAATATAGGACATGCGTTATATCAACCTTAAGAATTTGCCTCCTTGGGGACATATTCCTGTTTCCGTCCTCTTCCCTCTCTATCATTGTCTTCTTCTATTTTGCTTCTAAAGGTAATAATCGGCCATCTGTTGGTTCAAATCTTTATTATTTGATCCAAACACATGTCTCGTTTAATGGTTCTTATGGTTCTTCTTAATAGTATTGGCATTTTTTTTTACTTTTCCTTCGCCATTGTCTTGTGCGTTCTTCACATTTGAAGTATTGAGCATGAGTAGAAAACATCATTCATCCCAACTCATCCTACTGCTAGAAAATGTAAAATATATTGAATAATGAATTAGACTATCAAAATATTTGTGGTCTAATTCAATATCTAAGTTTTCAATGAAAAAATTGTTATCATGTTATCTTGTGAATAAATTGAACACCAGTGTAATTCCTGCTAATAGAATTGAGTCTCTGAAACGTTTCTATTCATCTACATGTAGCACACAACCAAACATAATTGATTTCACTTAGTCATCTAACATTTCCTTTGATGATTAAATTAATCATATGTTTCTTATTGAAAGTGTTGCATGTTAAGTTGAGGTAATGAAGATTCAATGCTTTGAAAAGTAATTGATTCCAAAATCAGTTTTTTATCATTAAAACGGCATGAATCTTGTGAGTTCTTAAGGGTTGAAATATTGGTAATCCAGTTTCACCGTAGCAAATGTAATAAGTTAACACAATAATCAAACTGTTTAAATAATTTTAAAACTACTGTCTAAAATTTTAAAAGTGCAACCTCAAATTATGGGAAAAAATTGTAGCTTAAAATCATGAGCTTTAAAAAGCTAACGACACAACAAACATAGTAATAATCAATAAAAGACAAATATTAAGATACAGCAAAATATTTACAATAGAAAAATAATTTCTACGTTGAACCCTGTTTGATTTTTGTTTTCATTATTCGCATAAACATCGGTTTTTCACATCGCGCATGAATACCATTTCTGGTTTTTCCCTAACTGACCTATTTTAGCTATCTGTTTTTATCTCACAAAACCACGTACATACTTTGATATTTCCTTCTTTTTTTAAGTTTTTTTTCACGTTATAGCAAAATAAATATTTTTTCAAAAAATAAAAAATATTTACAACACCTATTGAATTCCTATGATGAACTCATTGTAGAAAATCTAGAACATTAGGCAATTCCCGTGACCTACTTTTATCAATCTATTTTTAACATTCAAGCCATCCCATTTTATAGTGTTATTTAATTAAATATACATTGAAAATGAAAGAAAAAATATTGAATTTTAACTAATAAATAAAATATTTGTTTCGATTTTTATTGTATACTTAAAAAAATTTCCATCGCCAGGGTGTTCTAAACGCTACACGGCACACTGCTTGCGGGCCACTACCATACAAGCTATGAGCGATGCCGGTGTTGAGACCAAACAGATAATGTTTATGAGCGGTTATCGGAATAAGGCTTCTGTCATGAACTACTCTCGCGACTGTTCGACCATTCAAAAACATGCTTTAAGTTCGCTTCTTTCATCAACTGTCACTGGTAATACTTCTGCCGTAATTCCAGCAACTGATAATCACGTGATGGTTCCATGCTCGGACCTGTGCACAACACAGTCCAACAAAACGTCGCGCATTGATGTTTCCAATACCCTGTCATCCATACAAACGGGATTTTTGACAAATTCAACGTTTAATAGCTGTAATTTAACAATCAATATGAATTTGTAACTTTGTTTGTCTATTCGAATAAAATTGTATGAAATATACTTTTGTTTCCAGCGTACTATTTTTTAAACCGTCTATTACGTCACACAATCAGTGAAAAGGCGGGAATTATTTTGATTGACATATTGGCTGTTCCCAGAATGTTTACATTGCCGACAGATTCGGTATATACCGGTTTTTCTTTCTTATCTGTATGACGCAATCGAGAAGTTTGTAAAAAGAATGTTAGGAAAAATATTGTAAATATAAGAATTGACTGTCATTTTTTCCTGGGTTATCAAGGAATGAACCAGATTTTAAAACTAGCAAATCTAAAATGAACTGCTTCGCAGTTCATCAGATTAGCTACTTTTAAAATCTGGTTCATTCCTTGATAACCCAGGAAAAAATGACAGTCAATTCTTAAATAATAATAGTCTGATTGGAAAACTCCCAACTCCTAACGGCTTTCAAATTTAATGACAAAATGGTGACCATGATGTTGCGAAAATATTCATCGTTATTTATCAACAACTGGTTCTTAAATATGCATGTTTAAAACTGTAAAACTTTTTAACAAAAGATTAAACAAACAACGTTAATAACTCCTGAATTCAAAAATTGGATGGACAATGTAATCTTTCTCAAAGTTGGTGTTATCACTTCATCTAATTTTTCGACATATAAAATCACTTAAAAACACCAGAAATATCATTTCCGAAGATATATGAAATTGGAAATTCATACATAGCCTTGTCTTTGAGAAACAATTTTGGGGTGTCACTGAAGTAACTATAAACCGGTTTTTTAAAATCAGTCGAAAATGACACTGCTTTCATAAATAGAAAAAAAACTACTTGTATGAAACAAAGTGCGAACAAGTAAATTTCGGTAAATTTTTGTCTAACGATTTCATCAGGTTGGGTACATTTATTCAAAACTATGCCTATTACAGAAATACTACAATTTAATAAAATCTGAATATTCCATCCTTGTAAAGTCGCATTATCATAAATGATTTTTAATATATGTATTTAAAGTTGTAAAAAAAAAGATTAAAGATTAAAATGTTTCTCGTCATGAATAGTTGAAAATTGTTGATATGGCGGAAAACACAATTTAACCAGCCAACAAATCTTATTTGCAATCTCAATGTATAACAAACGGTTCAAAAAAAAATATTTGCAGATATCGACCAACCTGATGGATGTAAAATACATGGCATGATCACGAATAATCTTACCTAAAGCACATGCAAATGCATTTTCAAAAGTAGTTATTACTGCTTATTTATTTCAATATGTAAATAAAAACGTTTTGTAAAGAGTTAATGCTTTAAACCCAAGACTATAATTGTTAATATTTAGCTAAACTTTGATTAAAGATACATGTTTAGTAGTCCTAAGCACCAAATTAGTAACTAAACTTTGTAGGTAATTGAAGAAGGAAATGCTCTTAAAAAGCATACAAACTTTGCCATTAAGTATGTATTACCTTACTGTGCAATCTCATTCCCTCTTTTTTCTGTTGTTGTTGTTGTTGCTGTTGTTGTTGTTGTTGCTGTTGTTGATGTTAAACAAAAGAAAGATTTTTCTAACTAAAACGTACACTTGGCAACAACAATAGCTACGAAGAACAAAAAAGACTGAAAGTATTGGAAAACCAATATTACACACATTATAAAAAAAGCTTTAGTTCACCAAAGAAAGAAATAAAGAAACACACAGTACTTGCACTTACATGGCCATGTATATAATGTTCTTGTATAAGTAATTAAAAGTTAAAATTAATAACATATATAATGTACTATTTTTGTGTTTCCTTATGAAAAGAAAAGATTATTCTAATTTTGAAATATATATATATAATAGCTGTTGTTAGTGAAAAAATAAGCAGTAATCCTATATAAAATGGTAATTTATCTTGCAAAATAACATCATTTAAACCCCGTTTTAATGATTATATTTTAAAATCCCATACATCAGTTTTCTCATGTGGTTTCATCTTAACGTTATTTTTTGGTTATTAAAACCTTTATGGATGACGGTTTACTTTCATGGTATAATGAATAGTATTGCTGGAAGTATGTGATTTTTAATTAAAAGACATAGCTTAATTTAGGTTTTGAGTTTGTTTAATCTCAGAAGCTAATATAGGCATATAGAACAGCATTGACGTTTATGTCAATCATTTTTGAAAACTAATGAAGTATCCGTTCAAATACAGGTTCATTTTGTCAAAGAAGATATTTACTTTACCGAATTACTATCGATTGTAAGGAGCTTGGAGCTGCTCTCAGTCTACTATTAATTTAAGTAATAGTTACGGCATTATACGCACATTGTAATTGAATGATGGATTTTGCTACTAGTATTTACGAAATGATCTCATAAAAAGCAAAATGTAACGAATTGTTTTTAATAAAAGTTTCTTAAGTGTTCTATAAATCAGAATCATTATATATTTGATTGAGTCTCTAAATGACAGTCAAAGGTGGTAAATGCTTAGATGTATGTATCATATTTAGCGATATGATGTCGCCTTGGTGTTACGAGTTAGGAAGTATTAAAAGTCATGAATTATAACAAGATTAAGAATAATATGGGTTTTTAAGCTCACTTGACATATAGATGGGTATTGAGTATGGTTGTTAAGGGTTTGCATATTACGTAATTGCAAAAAATATAACCTTTGACCTTTGATCTATATGTTACCCTAAATAATAATCCTTAATTCATTGAATTAAAATATATAAGTGCGAGTGTGTAAGACACAAGAGAATGTCGCAGATCCGAAGTCTGAATTTGTATGTCAGCAAATATATTGACAATACAAATAAGTATTCTATTTTCATCTACCCACAGATTATTTTTTCTTTACTAAAAACATTATCTGTCTTGGCGGTATCTTATATATTACGTTAGTGTTGTAATCAAATAAATAAGCTTATTGTAATGTCTACTATTTATTGTACAGTAGAACCTAGAACACTTGCATGTCTCTTTTCCTGGTTTTACACAAACCTAAATGCATCAACCTAACTTTGGTTTATGAATACTGATGTGCTTCCATAACTGTTTAAAATCACGTCAAGGGTCCTTGTACACAAAAAACACCACAAATATATCATCGCCTTAGAAGGTCTTTTTTAAATGAAACAAAATGCTTAAATTATGAACACATACATGTTTTTTATTTGCACAATTAAGAAACGTAAAACAAATGTGCACGGCGTTAATGTGATCGACTTATCTTGTTCATTAAATGTCTTCACACTAATTATGTACCCCGGCAAGAAAGAGTTTGTAGAAATAAAATTGTAACAATGTTGATATTCCTCCGAACGTACCCGGAAGGATAAAATTGTTGCGCAGTTTTTGGTGATATACGGTATAAACGGAGTCATTTAATACCGTATTTGGTCCTAAAAAAAAGCTAAATACATCACCATGTTAGTATCGTAATCAAATAAAACAGCTTAATGGAACGTCTCCTTTTTCATTATATCAAATTATTTTATAGATATATCCAATAATTTGGCTTTCTACTGGTCACTTTAGCTTACAGAATAAAATAAAGTTCTCAGAAAATAGACAAAACACGTATGAGTTACTCAGTAAAAATCTCATAAGACACCGAAATAAACAATCGTAATGAATGTGTTATTACAATGACGCAAATGACGGTAAAACAGTCGTTATTTCCAAAGGTCATTCTGTTCTTGACTTCCAGGCTGAAACCGGTTTGGTAACGTGAATACCTAATTATATTATGTCCGCAGCCATGACATTTAAATAACGAGAAATATAAAAATAAATATTCTGTTTTTTTTTTTTTTTTTTTTTTTTTTTTTTTTTTTTTTTTTTTTTTTGTTATCAGAATGTTAATAAAAAGGTTTTCATTTGCATTTTGATGACAATTGATTCCAACTTTATTTTATTTAAAGAACCACTTAGCTCCCTTTTAAAATGTTAAAAAAGCACTATAATTTTTCTAAACCCTGGTATAATGAGTAGAACTTCCAATAGCATTACAATGATACCTTATTCTGATATAAAATTAATATCTCCACATTCAATAAATTGTGTGTATATTCGCCTTCATCTCAAAAACACAATATGAAAACAAAAATATGCTTAACACAATGCTAAAAATGTCATTATGTCAAAACATCGTCTATTATTTTTAGTATTTCCCAAATTTCGACATGACAAAGATTACATTGGCAAACAGAATAATAGAAATGACTTAAACAAACATGTGTAATATTTCTTAATTTCATAGGTATGTAAACATGAAATACTTCAAAATTTCTTCAAAATATTTTTTTTTTTTTTTTTTTTTTTTTTTTTTTTTTTTTTTTTGAAGTAGACATTAACAGACTACTGCGGTAGCTCTGTTGGTAGAGTGCTCGTTCCGTAAGTTGAAGGTCGTGGGTTCGAACCCCGACCGGGTCTGACCCTAGACTTAAAAGTGGGGAGTGACTGTTCTTTTTCCAAGCACTCGGCATTACGAAATGAAAGTCACGGTTCTTTTGGATGGGTCCCGTGTCACGTCAGGCGTGACACGATAAAGAACCCTGCTGTATAATACCATCAGCTCAACGCACAGGCAAAATTTCTGCACATTTGCCTATAGCTGGCGACGTCTCGATATAAGGTAATATTTTTGACTAGGACGTTAAACACAACACAACTCAACTCAACTCAATAGACATTAACAGATGTCAAAATTCATGAAAACATACTTATTTTCGCTAACGTCATAAGCTCAGATGTACTTACTCACAGCAATAACAAAATACCCGTCAAAGCGATCAAAACTATCAGTATAATATTTCCGAAATCTGTTAAAATAATTTGTGCTTTCATTTCTTTACAATGATATAAATCAATCTCTTTCTATATTCAGTCTTTCTCATAGACTTTTCTTCTTTACTAAATCAATTATCTGTCTTATACGCAGTATCTAAATATATCATTATACTATTGTAATCAAATAAAGCTTAATGGAACGTCTACTATTTCATTACATTAAATTATTGTATAAATATATCCAATAATTCGGCTTTATACTGGTCACTTAACAATACTCTATAAAGGTTTTGAAGCAACAGACACAAAAACGTCTCTGTTATTTCATTATTAAATTAGCAGATATCTCATCAGAAGGAGATACATTCACACACTTAATAGTGTTTATCTTGATTGTTATGTCGTAATAATTCACAAGTGACGAATTGAAATTTAAAAACAAAATGTACTTGACAATGAATCCTATTCAAAAAACAAAATTTAAGGTACTTGACAATGAATCCTATTCAAAAAACAAAATGTAAGGTACTTGACATGAATCCTTTTCGAAAAAACAAAATTTAAGGTACTTGGCAATGAATCCTATTTAAAAACAAAATTTAGGAACTTGGGCAATGAATCCTATTTAAAAAACAAAATTTAAGGTACTGGGCAATGAATCCTATTAAAAAAAACAAAATTTAAGGTACTTGGCAATGAATCCTATTTAAAAAACAAAAATTTAAGGGTACTAGGCAATGAATCCTATTTAAAAAACAAAAATTTAAGGTACTAGGCAATGAATCCTATTCAAAAAACAAAATGTAAGCTACTTGACAATGAATCCTATTTAAAAAACCAAAATTTAAGGTACTAGGCAATGAATCCTATTAAAAAACAAAATTTAAGGTACTAGGCAATGAATCCTATTTAAAAAACAAAATTTAAGGTACTGGGCAATGAATCCTATTTAAAAAACAAAATGTAAGGTACTAGGCAATGAATCCTATTTAAAAAACAAAATTTAAGGTACTAGGCAATGAATCCTATTTAAAAAACAAAATTTAAGGTACTTGGCAATGAATCCTATTTAAAAAACAAAATGTAAGGTACTTGGCAACGAATCCTATTCAAAAAACAAACTTAAAGGTACTTGACAATGAATCCTATTTAAAAAAAAAAAAAACAAAATTTAAGGTACTTGACAATGAATCCTGTTCAAAAAACAAAATTTAAGGTATTTGACAATGAATTCTATTCAAAAAACAAACTTAAAGGTACTTGACAATGAATCCTTTTTAAAAAACAAAATTTAAGGCACTTTTCTTCTAAGATTTAACTTAACACCTTAGTTAATTCGAATATCCATCGCTAGCATTTATCAGACGATTCTGGAATTTAATAATCATTTTGGCTTATGGTATCGGTCAACATATATAAAATTATATTGTTTTTTTTCAAATTTTGAAATTCAACTTTATACTGCTGATAAAAATGTAATCAGTTTGAAAATTTTTCTATATTAATATTTTCAAGTCATTGTAATAAGTACTAGCACTGTGAATTCGAACATATATTTTGATTTTGTCCAAAGTTTTTTAAGACGACATAGGTAAACTCTTCCTTATATTTTTACACAAGAAGGCTAATCATTTATAAGTGGGGCTAAAAGTTTTAGCTCATTTTCGTGATTCCAATAAATGATTTAAACTCTTCATGAAATAAACAAAAATTTGTTTATCTTGGTTGTTAGAGACTTGGCTTTGACTGCTTTATGTGAACAGGGCAAGTGCTGATAGATGGTGAACGTTTGACGGTAATCACTAGAATACCAATACGCATCATTTGCAAAACACTTAAGGTACTTGTCTGTCATTTACCATCAGTTTCGTTTCAATATTCATTTTTTCAAATTTAATTGAAATCAGTCGATAATTTGAATAAAAAAATTACAACCTTAAAGTTAAGGATAGACTATTCAGCTATGACGTTTATGCTGTAAAGACAAGTTGAAATCTAGAGGTGAAAAGATTGTTTGACAAAAATACACGTGATAAAACAAATGTGTTTCCATTTTTAAAAATCCTTCTTTATTTTGTATCTTTCAGTTTAAGATTAGTCACGTCCCGACATCAGTAATATCCAAACTTAAAATTCAATAACAAAAACTACATTAAGATTTCAGCATGCGGTATACATAGATGTATTACAAAAATTACAGTTAAAATAAAAAAATTGTAATTCGTTTTAAACCACTTTGATTGATAAGGTAGTAAAACCCTTTCGTATAATCATACATTATATTCGTAAAACTATTTATGGTTACTGGAATAGTGAATACATTAATCCAACATGATCGATTGTCTATTATATATACAACTCAAGGTTGGGTGTTTTTTATTGAAAATTCTATTTTATCGGACCAGACATGCATCCGGCTGAAGTTTATCTAATTTAAATCTAGGTGAAAAGATGTGAACCGCAAAAAATAGTGATAATAAAACTCTAAGTAACACCAAGGTTATAAATGGAATAAAACATTTATAAGAGAATTAAAAAAAAACTAATTAAATCATGAATCATAACACTTTACTGATTAATTTAACAACTGATAAAACTCGCAATATTCAATTTGTCATGTAAAGTTGTGACATTTATAACAATGATAAATGACATTTAAAAACAACATATAATTTGTCATATTTTAATTTCTCAAATTGAAAGTTATATATAAACACATAAGGCAAATGAAAATATTAATAATTGTTTTGATTTAGAATCAACGAGTCAACTGTATATTGTCTTATTATTGCTCTGTATATTATTATTATTATTATTATTATTATTGTTGTTGTTGTTGTTGTTGTTACTTGTAAAACAGTGTATTCGATAAATCAGCCTAATCAAGAGTAATTCTTTATTTTTAGTTTCCGGATTATCAGTCAAGCGAAGAATAAACACACAGCCAAGGTTTTTACCTACAACAACAAATGTAACGGTACATAGAGGAGGGACTGCTATATTAGAGTGTCACATCGAAAATCTGGGACCCAAAAAGGTACAAAACTTTAGCCACAACCCTCTTAATTCAACTGACGTCTCGATATAAGTGAAATATTCTTGACTGGGACGTTAAACACCATTAATCAACCCAACTCCTAATTTAACAACTCCTATCACCATAAATTCCAGATGTAACAATCAATGTTTGTATATAGAGGCATAACGGCATATCAAAGTCTTATATCGGTATTCCAAAACATGAAAAGGTACAAACATAATCCCTTACCTGTACATAAAGACCACCTAAGAAGAATATACTTTAGACATCTGAGCTTTTAGAAGAGGTTCGTTTAGGTTGAAACATGAAACAAATAGACTTTGAAAACTGGTGCTATTGGTCAGATACTGTAAACTCGCTCTTAAAAACACACCTTGTTGCGTTTGAATACATTTTGCAATTTACACCATCAAAAATTGAATGACTTTATAAACAATGTCTTAATTTGTATTCATGGTCGGTAAAATTTTTTTCAAATTTTTTTAAACTCTAACAATCATCATTGCTTTGTGTATTTTCATATTCATGTATAGGTTGCCTGGAGAAGAGTATCAAAAGACTATCCGTTAACAGTGGGGTTAACAACGTTTGATCCCAAAGAAGATATGTCAGTAAGCTTTAAGCAGATAACGGAGTATCAGACACATTGGGATTTAGTTATCAAAAGAGTAGAGATGAAACATAAGGGGATGTATGAGTGTCAGATAAGTGCTACAGTTGTACATACACACCATGTATACCTAAATGTTTTACGTAAGTACAGGTATAAATTTCATCATATACATCAAGGATGAGTTTTCTACACCCAGTTAAGACCATAATACCTTGAAACATTTTAGAAGACTAAAAATAACAATACTATAACAGCAGTGAAACTTACATACACTTTTAAAAGACAGATTTTTACGCCCGTCACTTGATGGAATGTATTATGAAATACAGTTTGTTTGTCTGTCCGTTAGCTTTCCCTTGTGCACCGACCTCCTTCTATAGTTTTTAGGCATATTTTTATAGATTTTTAGGTGTATTACTTATGATCATATGATGCTGTCGAAGATTTTTTTCTGATTAAAAAAAACAAAATGACCTATGTGGGCCATCTTGAATTTTTATTCTACCTATTTCTTGTGCATTGAACCATTTATATCGTTTTTATACATCCGTCACATGACGGCAGCTCCGCTTTGCAGTGCTCTTGTTAACATTATTTACCACCTGTTTTGAAACTATTGCGATGGTTTGTGGTTTTAAGTAGCTCTATAACCACTCCACTGAACATAATTTTGAGATAAAACCAATGGCCGTTTAACGTATGAAAACGTCTTTTTTCTGTTCAACACCTGTTTTATCTGTACGTCCTTTGTTGCGTTTGCTGCTTTAAGTTAAGAAAACTTTTTACAACATTGACCATGACATAAATGTACACTGACTATTAGAGACTACTGTTAGATTCTGCAAAATACACATTTTGTTCTTGAAATACGAAATATTGATTTTAAAACCAATGTGGTTGTAATTCGATAAAACATTAAACAATAATATAATTAATTGTAGAATTTCCAATTCATTACTGCTGTTTAGAATAAATTCAAAATTGGTGTTGTTCTATATCGTGATAAAAAGTGTTCGATGACAGTGCACTATTTGCAAACCTATAATTTGTCTTCTATTTCAATATTAATTTGTTTCCTATCCATATTAATTCTTTTGAGTTATGTACATTTGTTCAGGCTATGTGTCAATTATTAATTTTTTC
Organism: Tegillarca granosa; assembly: GCA_029721355.1. NCBI lineage: Eukaryota > Metazoa > Mollusca > Bivalvia > Arcoida > Arcidae > Tegillarca > Tegillarca granosa. The sequence goes on along the minus strand of CM056600.1, from coordinate 15,694,069 downwards.
AAATGCAACTTTAAAATTGAGCAACAATTTTGAGATTTTTTTTAATGATTCTGAAGTCATAAGGCTCAACATTTTCGCTCTCGTCCTTTTGTTTCAAACTAGAGACGATTGATTTTAGTAACATTATTATCTGCGGGTCTTGATAATCAAGAAAAAAATAAAAAAACCTTCTGTTTTTACTTTTATTTTACAATACATATATCAACAGATAAGTCCTTGGAAATCCTAGAGTTTCTGTGCTATAAATGTAATAGAAACCACAAATAAGGCATTTTATCTAATTATAATCAACCTTAAAGAAAATATATTTTCTAATGTAAAAGGATAAAAATGAATGTAAACAATGACTTTGTGATTTTATATTGTTTTTTGGCGATTTTGTATTGTGTTATGTACACCATTTGTCATTACTTTCCTATAGAAAACATTCAAACTCATTGTATTTTTGTAAGTACATGTATTAATATTTTTTTTATTAAAATGTTTTCCGCATTCATTGTTTTATTATTTTTTCAGCGATGCCGATAACACCTGAACCAGCCATTCCATGTAAGTTTATAATTTCTTAAGCAGTAATATAATATAATATATTTAAAAGTATTTATATTTGTATAATTTTTTAAAGATTTTTTATCTATCTCATTGCAAAAGGCTTTAAGGTGTCTAATCTAAGTCTTTACCGCATTGCAAACATTTTTTCAATTTATGTTTCACCCTAAAATGTTTTTGTTACTGTTCAGCAAAATCGTCACCAGTGATAGTTCATTGCATTACAAGAGTTTGATGTTGCTGTAAAACTCAAACCATCAAACGAAGGAAATGGTACATGTTTTCCAACACCTGCTCTTTAATATTTGCTAATTTTACCATCACATGTAATACGGATTAGCACGTATGGTTTATTTTCTATTTGAAAGTCAAACGTTGAAAACAAATATAAATAAACTTAGATATTCAGTTAACATAGTTCCCAATTGCCACAGTGAATGTTCATTAAATTTCATTTAACTTTTTCTTTTTTTTAAATTTTCATTTATGTTTTATTTATTTATTTAATTATTTTTGGATATAAAATATTAAATGTGTTCATTATTTTTCAAATTTATATTTTATTTCAGCCATTAAAGTAACAGGGACAGAGTTTGTTAACATATTCTCCAAAATAAATTTGACTTGCAATGCTACAGGTGCTGTTGTTGCGCCTCATGATATAGACTGGTTTTTTGAGGGCCGAGTGATAAGTACAGAGTATAAAAAATGGAGAAATAGAATTCAAATTTTGAAATATACACCGGAAGTGCCTGGAAAATCACTTATCAGTAATTTGATTATAGACATTAGCAGTTCCGAAGATTCTGGGAGATATGTGTGTCGCAGTTCAGATGTACATGCTGTAGCTTTTAATGTGATTGTTTTAAATAGTAAGTAATTTTTCAAGAAAATAAAACATTTAAAATAGGTACGGTTTTAAAGAATTAAACATAACTTCAAAACATATTGTTGTGAAAAAAAGACACTTCAGGCCAAACAAAACTATATATATATATATATATATATATATATATATATATATATATATATATATATATATATATATATATATATATATATACCAAATATTTAAGGTACAAAAGAAGACTCTAATAAAAACATACATCCGGCCTTGTGGAGTTTTTACGGGGTTAAAATCCATTTAAATTATCTAACAGTTACATTATAACAGTTACAATATATGTTAACAATTCAATCGGAAAAAAATTAAAAATTACTAATATGCACACACAAACACACACCAAAGCCACTTAGAAAACATGTTAGCATCAAAATATACATAAAGATAATTTTTATGTATTTTCATTATTAAAAGAGAATCATTAAAATAAGAAAATAAACATGAGAGTGGCCCTCCTGAATTGTCAACAAATTAAGAATATTAGTTATTAATTCGCCTACCTATTTATAAATCTCAATCAATCGATTAAAATTATCATTTTGTAATGTTTCCGAATATTAGTGTGATTTTTTTTTTCTTGTATATAACCATTGATGCTTTTTCAATATATTTTAATTTCAAAATAATTGTTTTAAAATGCAATTTAGATTTTCAATCTTAACAACCTAAAACACTGTGTTGTTATTGAAGAGGTAATTTTAAGAAATTTTCTTTTTTTTTCAAACAAATCGAACATTTTTGAAAGAATGATATTTGATCCCCACTGATCATTTGTCATTGACTTCAACATTAGGCTAAATAGTTTTCCTACTCGTTTAATTTGTAGATATAATTTAAAAAGTTGTTAAGTAGTTTATAATCCAACAAAGCAACATTTTTCTTTTTCTATTATTTATTTATCTATTTTATTAATTTTCTTTTTTTAAAAACATTCTTTTTATTATTTATTTATTTATTCATTTATTTATTTTTTTTATTTTTGTTTTGGTAATACATTTTTCTAGGAGTTTTGTCAGTTTAGAATATTAAAGACCAATATATAAAAATTAAATCGAGTACATTTATTTTTAAAGGGATGAAGCGATAAAACTTGCAGTTTATAGAGTGAAATATTACAGAAGTATATAATCTGTTTATTCATATTGCTGATAACAAATTTTACTTTTGAAATATAAAAAATAACTATATTTCGTGAAACATTTTTAAAGGTTTCTTATAAAGTAAATGGTTAACCTTAATTTTTCGGTTTTTGTAATATAACAAAATTGTGGCCCAAACCTGTAATTAGAATATTAAACATTGGAATCTTTTGGTAACTTGACTAAGATCAATGCGCATCAAGTTAAGCCACAAAAACTTAATTCATATTAGTACAGAATAAAATTTCCGAAAAATATTTGAATTTTCCATTCTTTTTTCCATTTAAATGTACTCATTAAACTAGGAATCGAAAAAGATTAGAAAATAGCAATGAAAGTAAAATGAGTTTTTTTCAGAAAATTTCAATATTCTAGATCTTATCGACAATTCTATTACAACGTAATTATGGTTTTGCATTATTTTAAATTAAACATTTTACATAATTTCGCAATTACGTAATTTCAATTTAAATGGTATCTGTTTTATTAAAATCATGAGTATAAAACCGTGTAAAATCAAACTTTTTAATACAGACAACTAATAAAATCCTTTTCCAATTAATTGTTTTTAAAAAACTACGTCATGCAAGTGTAATTTCTTTATATTTTATATATGATATTTCTGAAATCAATATTCTATCTATGGAATTACAAAATGTAAACCAATTAAACTTGAAAAATGTCTTTAGGTTCCCTAAAGAATTATTAAAATAAAGTTAAAAAATTAAGTAATACGTAAATAAAGTTTTAATACGAAATGTTATAAAGCCCTGGTATAAATTTCGTTACTCATATTTATACGTTTTAAAGATAAACAGATAAATCGAATATTCAAAAATTGAAATAAGGGCATTTAATTAAAATTCTATCTTGCTTAAAGAAAAACATGAAAATAATACCTGTAAAGAAAACTCTTTCAACTTATGAATCAGAAAAATGTTTATCCGGGAAAAGTTAAATTTTGCTTACTCATTGTCTTCTTACAAAACCCATGACCCAAACAATTATATATAAACATTTAAAAAAATTTACACTGAACTCTTATACTTAAGACAATTCAACAATCGGAGCAAAAAAAATAGAAAAAAAGAAAAAAATAAACGGGAAAAGTTAAATTTACTTAAACATTGGATACTAAGAAACTCCCGCGTTTGTTAAAAAGCTCTATTTATAATTGCAACAATAAGTAAATGATGTGGTTGACTAATGTCATAGGCCAAAATGTTTATTCATTTCATTAGGATTTGTCCTTGATTAAGCACATAAACGTTTTTGATAAGAATCATTATAACATCAACCGTGAAAAAGAAAACAATAAAAAATCCCTTTACAAGACTTCTAAAAGAAAGACAGATATAACAGCCAAATAAACTATATCACTATGATATTCGTCTGTGAATTCTGACGAACATTATAAATATCATTTTCTTATTCTACTATTTTAGCAGAGCATTCCTATTAAAACGAAGCTTAACGTAACTGCTAGGATACCTTAAGTTATGTTTGTAATAAAAGGATACCAAATCAATCACTTATAATCCAATAAGCAGATATTATCGAACATAAATGTAATTGCCTATAATGTAGTAATTTCTATTCTGCTAACATAATATCTCCCTTAAATCACAAAACCCCTGTTTAATTATCTTATTGTCAGATGCTGGTTTAATTGTATTTCTGATTTTTATGAGATATAAGATACCGTATGTAACTTACTCATGACATAATTGTCACACGTTTATACATGTTTTATCATTATACTCTGCTATTTTAGTTATTTCAATTTTCAGAGTTACTCTTGGGTAGATATTCAATCACCATAAATCTATTTTTGTGTTTATGTGTTTTATATTTATAATCACTGTTCAAACATTATATTTACACAACATGTATGAAGAGAACAGTTAATTTTTTCCGTTGATATTGCAATACACTTAGTCCCTATTAACACAATAACGGTCTTTGATGTTAATGTCCGAAAAGAATGGTTTGTGTTTCTATTCTAGAGACATTTATTTAATTGGTAAGGGTTTTGAACATTGTTCGTTATAATTATTACATAAATACAATCTACAATCTGTGAAGCAAATAAGATATATTAGTTAGGTTTTTGATTGGAAACAGTTTTTTCCATTACTTTATCAATCTAAAAGAACAATTTAAACATATTATTAACATAATTGTGATAGTTTAATTTTATGTAACCTTTATTACACTATAACACAAGGACATGTACTGTCTTCTAAGTTTAGTTTTAACCCGTGTTTTTTTATTTTTTTTCTTTTTTTTTCTTTATTGTTTTCAATTTAGAAATTTAGAAATTTTACTTATTTTAAAACGTTTACAATTATTTACATTCTTAACTCATTTACTAAATTTTAATGTTATGTCGTTATGTAACCATATCCCTGAAGTACATGCTTAAAGTAAAATGAAGTTTGTTAAAATATCACAATCTGTTTTTAAATATGGGGTATTAAACATGATACAGAATAAATATTATCAATTAGAATTCGGAAGTCCACAGGCAAAAAATTACCGGTTGATTTAGTTGCAAACTTATTACAGTAAACCAGATAACATTCTACTCTACTTAGTTTAAAAAATTTGGTGGATGTTTGTCCCTTCTGAGGGCCCAATACTAAAAGTACCATAGACACTTGTTAAATATGTTTACTGAAACATAATGAATTTGATAATTGTTTCTATCAGTTTGCCAGTACATGATGATGAATGCAGATGGTAATTTTACTAATATGTTTTTTTTCTTTTTCCTTTTTACTATATCAACAGCTGAAAATCCAAGAGGTCCGAGAGGTGAGCATACTTGTTTAGGGGAATGGATATTAACCATTCTCTTCATGCATGTTTTTATTGTATATAAATATTTTAACAGTTCACATCATTTGTCTTAGAAAAATATATCAATTATCATTTTGTTTCTCTTTGTAGAATAGAGATAGCACTGTATCAATCAGTTTATTTGTTAATTTTGTTTGCTCCAGAAATTGATTTTTTTCGTTTTATATTTACTATCCAAAATGTACCGTCTATACATAAGGATACAGCTTAATTCTTTTACCAAATTTTCTATCTTGAATTTTCTTACAGCAATTTTTCTCGATTGTTTTAGATTTACTTTTATTATTTAACTTATTAAATCGAAGATATTTGCAAGCATGGGCGAGGATTTTGACAGAAAGAATTGGAAAAATAATAACATAATTCAATAAGGTTTTAATTTTAAAGAGCATTTAATTTTGAATTTAACCTGCAAGTTAAAAACATTAAATATGTCAGTTTTCTTTGATCCCTCTTTATGCTTTGACGCATTTGTATCTTAACCAATGCAATTAAGTATCTTCACATTCTCTCCTCTAATCATTCCATACCAGTCAATGTACTTTTTAAATGTTTCCGTTCAGTTACATGTCTTCTTACGGTTGAGTTATCAGGCAGACACAATAATATGTAATGCAATATGATCTCTTCTTTACGAGATTATCTGACATTTGCTGTATAGCTTCTAATTTCTTATCACTTTATTTTTATATCCTGCACTACTGTTATTTTTAACTGATGTTGGAATAATCAAGGCCATACTTTAGTATTTTAAGGAGGCATTTTTACCTTTCAAACATTTTTACAATAAAACATTCTACAAATCGATGATATTTGTAATAAGAAAAGGATAGATTTTTTAAGAATCCTGCGAATTTCATACAATCAGAAAATAATGAGTTATAAAAATTTTACATACTAATAAACTTTGGCTAAAAATGTCTGTAATATGTCAACATGGTATCCGTTTGTATTCTTGTTTTTATTTGTTAAAATAGCATAGTATTAGTGTCTGTACAAATGCTGTGTAATAGTTGGATTTGCACAAAATAAAAAAACACTTGTTCGGTTCCATTAAGTCAACGATTTTATACTTATTTAAATTTATTATATATTCTGTACTTTATATACAAAAACGGTACACAAATATAAGGTACCTTATAATATACCTTACAAAGAAATGACGCAGAAATTTGGATGTTCACATACGCATGTTAACCAAGTTATCGTCTTGCACGAAATATGACGTGCTTATCGGAAGATTTTTTGTTCTTCTCTTTTCGTTAACTATGTACGTGCAAAAATTGTGAAAATAGTTTAATCTTATCATTTTAGAGTTTTTTAGTAAAATAGATCTCTGTCATAGACGAATAAATTAAAAAAATAATTAGCATGCCTGTATTATTAGCATAACAATGTCAAGTTGAAAAGGTTATTTGCAATTGTACCCAAATGCTATTTTAAAAATTGTTCACTTTATATTAATTTTTTCTGCATTTTGTAACTGTCAATTAATCACAGATACAATCCATAAACATACAAAGGCATTTGGCTTTCTTTCCATAAATCTTCTACATTCATATCTGAACGCAGATTTTGTAATCAAATTTATGGAAAGAATTTGAAGCCTTTTGTGTTTCTCGTCACATTGAGTAGTTGTCCTTAAGAAATAAAAGCTTTTTGACCGTCATATAATCAGTATTATATTACATATTTCAATTAAACACACATTTTGCCACTTACTCTGAATCCCTTTGCCAACATGATATTTATCTCATTTGAATGTTTTAACTCTAAGTATTTGAATTCAATCAATAAGTCATTTTTTCGAAAAAGAGGCAATGCTGTTTTCTATTATACCAAGAATTTGTCAACTGTATTTTTATTAACACCTTCAGATTATCTATAGAAACTAAACCATATAATTTGAAACAGATAGTATTAAAATTCATAGTTTGAAATTATTTTGTTTTGTGATAAATAAATCAGCACTACCTGGTCATAGATTGTTGCTCTTCTTATCTCTACATTTTTTGTTAAAACAACTGTTGCTTTAGGCAATCCTAGAAAGAAGAATGCCATTATTTCATTTTGCGCATGGAATACATACTATTTTACTGTCTGAACTACCTAATTATCGCTTTTATAACGCGAATTTAGTTTTTCTTTGACATAATCATGATTGAGAGTATAAGTAAGTTTTATGACAACGTATCAGTACAAATACCTGATGCATTGATTCTCACTTTAGGCAATAGTCACTTTAGGTCAAATGTCCTAAAGCTAAATTGTATTTTTAAATATTTCATATTATCAAGAGACTCGCTTCTAAAAGATAATTTATAATTATAAATCGTTTTGTAAATGTACCTGTGTCATACCTGTCATTGTCAACTATTTAAATCTTAGTAAAGATGTCATTCTTTTGTTGTTTACATTTTCTCACTTTGGCAATATAATTTTTCAACAAACAATCGGTATACCAATGGGCAAAAACTGTGCACCTTATTGCTTGTTGAGTTGTTTCTTTATTCATATGAATCAGAATTTTTACAAAACCTTGTCAAATATGGAGAAAAGACTATCGATAAATCACTCAACTACACATACAGATATATAGATGGCGTTCTATCTCTAAATAATCCCAAATTTGTAGAATATGTGATGGCCATCTATCCAAGTGAGCTTGAAATAAAAGACACGACAGATTCTCCATGTTCTGCTTCATATTTGGACTTATATCTCACTTATGACACCCACGAATAGGTTACATCTGAGGCTTTACGACAAACGTGATGACTTCAATCTTCCTATTGTCAACTTTCCGTTTCTTTGCAGTAATATCCCTGCTTCTCCTGCGTATAGTGTTTCACAGTTAATACGTTATGGTAGAGCTTCTTCCCACTATGGAGACTTTCTACAACAAAGCAAAATGCTTACAATTAATTGTTGACGCAAGAATATTGCAAGCCTAGGCTAATCAAGGCCCTTAAAAGGTTTTATGGCCGTCATCACAATATAGTTGATAAGTAGGTAGTCACTGTATCCAAATTTATACTGGATATATTTAACTTACCATAGTTTTTTGTTCCTTTCATTCTCAAACTTGACTTGCACGTGAAGGGTGTAAGCTAGCTAGACAGGAGGACGCTTACCCGGTCCTCACTTCCTAGATGGAAGTTAACGTGTATAACTAATTCTGCCAGCTTTCAAAGTTTTTACTTTGTTTTTTGGATTGTGGTTTGGACAAGGACTGGTATGTTTGTTATATTTTATTATAGAGATGCTTAATGGCCCTGAGTGTATAGCATATAAGCCGTGTGTCTTTAACGCTTTAGCTCAGAGAGTCATTACGCAGCAGAAAGTAACAAAATTCCATAACTGGTTGAACTGGTCAAAACTCTGCGGGCGAAGAAACAGTCCACTTATGTTTTCAAAACCTAATTGTCATTTTTTGATATAATAAATCTTTATACTCGTGGCTAATCAATCATAGTAGAATAATTTTGCCGCTTTGATATATCAATCGTGCCAATTATATTTTTTCGTCTCTTAAAAATCGGACAAAAAATTGGCACCCGAATATCGTTAAAATATTAATATGTCTTTTGAAATTTCAGATAATAAATGGGAAAAAAACTCACCTGTTTGAATTTATTTCTAGTAGTCACCTTGCCAGTATAGATTTAGCTTTATATTTCACCATATACGAAAGACCTGAACAGTTTTGTCATTTCATAGATATGAAAGAATTAGGAATTTTTTCATCTCTTCAGACATTGGTTTCTAATATGTTAAATGACTTTGATCTTTATATTGGTTATATATTACTTAATCATATCATATTAAGACTTACTTCTGAAAAATGACAGGACCAGTTCAGCAGTTATTTCGAAATGGTGTTCCTTACGCTTTAAATACCAAGTTGATTGGTCTGCTATCATAACTTAAGTATTAAATTCCTGTATTTCAGTGTTGATTACATCAATGATTAATAAATCTAGTTGAAATTTGTTCATTATTTCCCCCGTTTAACAGAACTGACAATTTACAAAAAGAATCGCCCGTCCTGTCATCCGCCCACATTTCCATCCTCAGATTATTAAATTTTTGATTATGTGTTATTTGGGGCTGTACATTTTGGTGAAACTACATTGTTACATACACAGGTGAATGTTCGTCAGATTTTTTGTTAAATACAGTTTAGTCTGTTCTTTATTTTATGCTTAATATAAAAATGATTACGGAATCAAATTTTATTAAAATGTTATTTTTGGATGTATATTAATACTTATGAAAAGAAATTGAAGACCACAAACTAAAAAGGTGAATTTATAGAATTTAAATAACCAAAAAAATTGTTGAAGGCAAATGAACATGAAACAGCAGTCAAGTAGTAATAATCATGTCAAAGATGCATATCAGTTCACTTAGAGACTGTGAGTACGTAAGCAAAATAAAGCCTAAAATAAAAATCGAAGTTAAAAAAAATTTTAAATGTTTTTTTCCTTTTTTGCTAATTTTTAAAAATCTTTTTACCCTCATATTATTGAATTGTTTATGTATTTTATTTAATTTGATTTATTTATTCATTTATGATTATTATTATTTTCATTATTATTATTATTAATATTATTATTATTATTATTATTATTATTATTATTATTATTATTATTATTATTGATTTTTTCCCTTGCCACAATTTGCCTGTTATTAAGTAAACTATAACATTCTTGTAAAATCATTATCAAAAACTCCGAAATTTCATTAAAGTTAAAACAATCCTCGTTTATGCCCTATAATATAGAAAACATTACGAACTAAAACTAGTAAATGTCGTTTATTTCTTTAGGCTAAGAATAAATCGAAAAATGTATAAATGGATGTTTTAGTGCGAGAAAGGTCTCTTTGTCTGTATTGAGCTCTGTAATATCACTATTAGAAATCAAAAAAGATGTCACGCCTAATTGACTTGGTTTTTTCAATGTACATTACAAAGATAATGTTTTCTTTTGAGTCATGAAGCTTCTTGTAAAGTAAAAACTGTTCATTGTAATTGTTAAAATTTAGGTTATCTTAAACTATATTTTTTATTTAATTGACCTATTTTAAAATCAGTGATAATATTTGGATTTTCTTCGTGGCTCCAGCAAGGGATGACGCATTGCTCTTGCTAAGCCCGATTTCTTGTTTCTTTAATGTTTCAAACAAAACAAAAGCTCAGTAGTTAAAAAATACTTTGACATTGCTATAAATAAATATAACGGCTTGTGATTGATCAACCAAATTTGTTTGTATATGAGTTGTCTAATTTTTCTTCTTCATCTAATTTATCTATTCTTGTTCTCATTTTGCCCCTAATAAACACAAGAGAATTGCATGGCATAGATAGACCTTGATAAGTTCAGACTTCGAACCTAGTCTCCTCTTATGGGAATTGATCAAATATTTACTGTTAAATACAAACTAGCTTAGTTTCTATATTTAATTTATCAGTCTATCCGCCATCAGTACCAAAGCTGTCATATTACGATAATCCAGCGTCGAAACCATTGACGGATATTGAATTTTGTCATCATCTTATTATATCCGTTATTTGTTAGCTATATGCTTGGCCAATATTACTATTCATAGTTAAAAAAAACCGTAACTTGATATCTGTTTTAATCAGTATTTGTTTGCTTGCAATAATGAGTAATTTTCCATTTTTAACCAGCATGGGAGTCTGTTTATTATGTACTAATAAAGGTTGTTACATATTGATGATTATGTAGATTTAAAAAGTTACCTAGATAGCTCTTAACAAATTAATTGTCAGGTTTAATGCAGCTGTTAGTATTTAAATCCTGTTGTAAATGCTCTTATTAAAACAGGTTTTAGTATAAAGTTATTGAGTCATTATTTTGTTGATTATTGTAGTGATTAAATACGCGACTGTTGAATCATTATTGGTAATGATGCGTGATCCAAAAAAAAAAATCAATTGTACTGGAAATTAAATGCTTTAAAATATTTCAAAAACAAATTACGAATGGAATATGCTAGATATTTACTAACCCTGGGAAGGTAACGCTTCTGGTGAAGTAAAACTCCCGGAGGGTATCCTATACTCAGTAGTCAGTACTTTGTGCTGACAGAAAATGTACTATGTAGCAACGTTTTCACTCGTCTTATTTTTAATACATGCTTAAAACTAAGACTTGTTTTTTTATGCACAGCATTTAAGCTAGATTTTGATTTATACTGATTTCATCTTTGTAAGACATACAAAAGACATTAAATGTGATAGAATTTCGTAATTTTTTATAACTTGTTAGCATAAATTTGAATAATCGTAAACTCATGTTATTCAATTATCAAAAATATGATAAAGTCTCCCAGCCACAAAAGCGGAAGGGGCTTATTGGTTTTATTTATTATTATTTTTCTTCCGTTTTTAGAAGCCCGAATTTTGTCCGACCCTTCTCAAGAAATCATACAAATTTTACTTAAAAATGCCGGCTTTTGGAGACTTGTTCAATAGTGTGCCTGCTCACTGAAAATGTCTAGTTTTATATTGACATTCTTAAAAAAAGTTTTATTTATTAAAATATTAATTGTTTGAGGGTTTATATACAGAACTGTTTATTTTGTAAGCTAAGAGATAATTTTTAATTGTTTCTTTATTTTTCAGAAACCGAAACTGATTCCATTTTGACGAGTAAATCCGTAGGAAACAGTTCCGGGGATTTGTCATCAAAGATTTCAAAGTTGATACTTATAATTTTGTTGCTATTGATGATAACATCAGTGACTTGACTTGTTAATCCACTACAAATGGTTGTGACTTCTTGAATGCAATTTAATATAATTAAATATAAATACAATTAATTAAAATTGTTGTACAAATCATTTGATGTTGATATAAATTCATAATATAATTACACATTTAGAGCTGGACCTAGTTGCTTGTGACGCTGGATGTTGAACCATTAAATGTGGTTTGTTCATTCATTATATAAACTTTTTTCTGTTGATAATTTATATTGAACAGTATAATAAACAAAACATTTTTTATTTTGGTTCTAATGTGATTTCAAAAAAAAGTTAATGAAACCTTAAAAACAATCGCAATAAAATATAAATTTCTATTCAATGACAAAACAATCGCAATGGAATATAATTTTTCTATTTAATTTGATTCAAATATTCGAATCCTTTTTTTTCTTCTTAGCCATTCTGAGTACAGCTATTGCTCGGTATTAGTAACGGTAGCAATTCAGATTCTAAACTTTAAAATCTAAATTATATCTTTATATCTGCTGTAACATTTTTAACAGGATCATAAGTCGAAAATTTAAGTGACAAATTATAGCAGAAGAAAAGATAAAAAACGTAATTAGATAAAACATCTCCAAATACGTTCCGGGGATATGAAAACCTACTATATTTAGCTCAAATGAATTTTGTATTATTTTGTTTCCCTATTTGTTTTTACTTATGTCAGTTAATATAATTTTATACAAAAGTAGAATCAGACTATTAAAATCAAATTAACAATTCAAAAACACAAAACCAAATCATTGTTGATTTGTTTCTACCTTTGATTTACGCAAAATTGCGGACGTATCGTGTTTTAATGTCAGCGATGAAAAAACAAATCGTCCTTTTTTAATATAGGCTGCTAAAGCTAAAACCTCGATCTGTTATATACGGGTTTAATATAAACATAATAAGGCGTTTTACTACAAAAGAAGAAAACCATTTCTGATGTTTATGGTTTTAATATATAAATATACAAAGACTATTTTACTTCGATTTAAATCAGGTAAATGGTCCATCATTTTCGTCTTAATTAAAAGATGGTATATATAATCATTTTACTAGATATGATAACACAGAATTTGCATAGGTTATTGATCAAATTTTAGCTAGTTAAATTATTTTGAAATTAAATTACTACAATAGTTTCGGAAATAAAATTTTGGAAATGATATATATAATATTATGCAAATTATATGTCCATGCAGTATTTATATAGAACAATATTTTGATGGCTTAGATTTACAATTCTCAGTCTTTTCTGTTATCTATTTAAAGTTAGATATGTATGCATAAAAATTATTATTGAGTTTTTATTCAGAAACATTTGAGACCTGTAAATTCATTTCGATTTATAGAAAACTCATAAAACTGAATAGTAGAGGACGTCTAATGACTCATGAAAATAGTCTGAGCCACATTGAAGGCTTTAGCTTTACTCCATAAATATATAACAAAAATACCTCTTAAATTTTGATGTGTCAGATGTGAATATTTCGGAAAAGGTTAACATATCCAATAGAAAAGTTTCTTTGAATATTGCGTTGAAGTAAGTGAAGTAAAAAAAATAGATTATAACTTCAAATTTAAAAAAAAGGAAATCAATTTTTACCTTTTCATCAAAGTGCAATTTGCAGTCACTTAATGTAAATCAAACAATGCACTTGTGAAGTTATTTTCATCATTATATGTAAATGAATTCGTGAAAATGATTATTTGTAAAATATGCATCTGTAGCTTGAACATCTTCATCTGTATAAAAAAAACTGGAGTTTAAGAAACATTGTATTTTAGATAGAATATTTTGTTGTATGCTTGCACAATAAATGTTATATTTGATTTGTTTAAAATACATTTATATTGTATTGGAAGATCACTCTGTCATTCTTTACAATTAAAAACAATTAACACTTGTCCAGTGCACAGTTCTTGCAATTTAACAAAACAGCTAAACTTTTTAAACTTGTGAAACTCAAGTTAATTGTATACTATGATAATATTTTGAAATTTCTTTTAAAAATCTGAGGTACATATGACCTAGAGAGCAGCGTTTTCAAGCTACGATATTTAACAAAGATAAAGTACAAAGTACAAAAACTATTATTGCAATTTTAGAAATTAATATAACAAAGTAAGTTGAACATTTCAATAAGTTAACATTATGTTATGAAACTTATTTAAAAATTTATAATATTTGTCCGATTTAGATGTAATTAAAATTCAATTTTTAAATTGGGACATTCATTTTTTGTTCGAGAATCTTCTTACTAGTAAATGTTTTGAAAAATACCAACAAGCAATTGCAACTCATAATTTTCAAGTTTCTCTGTAATGGCAGCTAGATTTCTTTAATGTCGTTAAATTGTTAAATGTTCAAGCAGATTTTTATAAACTTAAAGCAACAATTATAAATATGATACCACCGCCATAACGCACGAAAATTTCAAGTATGTATGATTGAATATTAATGAATGCTTTAATTTTAAATTGTTTATTATACAATTAAGTGATTTTAAATTATAATTGTTTAGAACAATTTGATCTTTTGTTCAGTGTGTCTAGTTGAGAAAAACTGAGAGAGAGAGAAAGAGAGAGAGAGAGAGAGAGATTGCAACTTTATTGTTCAATAGTGATCTATGTTTTTATTATTTGTTTAAAGCTGAGTGTGTGCACTGTTGTGAATACTTTCAATGTCCTTTTCCATGAAAAGACAATTGGGTAGATAACGTTTATGTAATTTTTTCAGTTTGAATACAAAAATTGCTTGAACACGTTGTCAAACACAGACACTTTCTGGTCATACTAAAAAAAATCGTAAGAATTAAAAATTAAATCTAAAAAGTAATATCAGTTTTTGAAGAACCAGCTAATAAATTTATCGACCTCAAATATAGTATGCCGTTATTTCCGTGAACATTGTTTTCAAATATTTAATTAAACTTCTTAATCAGGAAAAATGTATGTGGCACCAATTTTTCAGCTGTAACAAGTAGGGAACATAAGATATAAATTGAATATTATCAGGAAATGTATTGTCGAGACATAGCTTTAAAATGTCATGCAATTATTGCTATTTACAGCAATCTACAATTAAATATCGAGTGTTTTGTTATTTATTAATGTACATTTGTATAATTATGTATTTTCTTATTGAAAATATTCAGTAATAATTAAAGGTTCTGTTTATTATCAAAATGTATTTGTTTTCAATTATCTAGTCAGTTTTAATGTCGCTATAATAATATACTTACATTTGCTTTGCAACTTTACTATATAAACATGTTTAAGACATGTGGCAAATACGGTACAATAACTGACATTGATCACATGATCCTAACACTATGCGTATGAATATTTCACTCTCTGGACTATTTTTTAAGAAGTTTCATAACAAAACAACAACACAGCCTGAGAAAAAATATTAATTTTAAAATATACATTGAATTAAATACACAACGGAAAATTCCAATCATCTAAAAAGTACCATAATTTCTCCCATAATACTGAGAAAGTGTGTATGGTACCATCTGTTCTATAAATTTTATTTCCCGAGCTATGGAATTTCACCACCAGTTAAAACCACAGTCATAACATTAAATTTATTTTGAGTTTCACATTGACGAGTATGGATTATATGTAACTTAAAAACATGAAATACAACCAAAAAAATTTCAGAGGGGAGATATCTCATACAGACGAAAATAGCAGATGTTAAAAAGAATATATATGCAACTGAGACGGTCGATTGTCCATTAAAAATATTAAACCGCTGTTTCCATGGCTTCGATAAAACTGACAAAAATCCCAAAGTTTGCTCAATCAATATAACAAAAAGCCATGGCTGGTCCTGAAGAGTCTGATATATGGTTCATGTTCAAACCACTTTTAAAACGCACATTTGTCGGTTTTTATCCGACATATGCCATGCTGCAAAAGTTGAAACTAAATACACTCCTCGCTGTTTGTGGGTGACGGCCATTCAGCATTTCAATGACCTGGGATACGAAGCTCGGCACAAATTTGTTTATGTCGAACAGTAAATGAGAAGCTTCTCCCAATCTTACAACAGAACTGTCTAAACACAACAGAAAAAACGTCATAGTAACCAATTGTCAGAATTAACTCACCCTGCAAAAAATTTAAACAATGAATCAGCTGTTGTACCGCGCCTAAATGGGTCACAATCTGGGTTGCATCATGTGGTCAGTTCCACAAGTTTTACGAATAATAATGACAGAAACTATGACTTTCCAAAGCAGATTACATTTCCATCATCCAATTAATTCACTCCTGGTTTCTTCGTAGATTCTAATTTCTCGCACTGCACTTTGAATTTTCCAAAAATGACAGCGAGAGTGAGACATCATTTTCGTGTCAATCTTCGAGACTGTTCACTTGTTCGTCATCCGCCTAAGGAAATTCGTTTTTTTTTTAAATAATAATAATAATAATAATAATTTCGTAAAATTCCTTTGAAAGTTACTAAATTGATGTTTTATATATAATGTGCAAAACAATGTGATGGTAAATAAAATTTTTCATAATTTTTGCGAGTTCCGTGTTTTTCCATGTTGTATTATATTTTGTTTACATTGTTACGCTGTTCCAATAATTGACCCCGCTTCTCGTTGAAGGCGGGAAAATTCAAACTGATGTGACAAAAATTCAAAAAAATTAATTAATAATTAATATAATATAAATATAACCATTGAACAGCATAGCTATGGCAGTTATTGGATTATAAATGGCATAGCTTTGCCATGCAAACCAATCATAATGCGCTAACGCGCGTTATTCAGTTTGCCTGCCAAAGCTATGTCATTTATAATCCAATAACTGCCATAGCTATGCTGTTCAATGGCTAAATAACTTCACAATCTTATAAAAAAAATAGCAATCTGTTATTGATAGAATGTACCTTAAACCAGTCGAAATAAAAGTAAATATACAATACAAAGACCAGTTAAATTTTAATTTTTAATTTTTAAATAGAAATGGAGCACAACTTATTTTTATAACAAAATTGGGATTTAAACTCACTTCATCGTTGATAAACAAAGACATTTAATTGAATAAAATTTTCTGAAAACAATTTTACAAAGATAATAATGAAATTCTTTAAACTGCACATATAAGCTTATTTATTTATTACTGTTATGTTTTAGTGTTATCAGGTTTTAGCCAAAATATTCTTTAAGAAAATCAGATTTTCTATTAAAAAACCCTAAGTCATAATCCAAAGTAAAACCTCTAATGTTTTATGTTCCATTTAATACTTGAATGCAAAAGCAAAAGCATATTATACTTGTCACTCTGTAAAGAAATGGAATCTTTGCAATGAATATTTAACCCAAAATATATTTTTGATAACAAATCGACTGGTCGTTATTCAGTACCGAAAGGTCGGTAATCATCTGTCCAAATATGTGTTAATCTTTTGTTGCTTTCTTGTTTTAGCGTCATTTGTGTGTAGAAATATGTTGGCTGATAATACCAGATTTCAGAGCTGCTGTGCATTTGTATTTTTCAAATCTATATTTCACTATTCTATTGCTGTATTATAACAAGCACTTAAATAAGAAATATACAATTAATCCTACAAAAATGTTTACAGGTATGAACATGTATTTGTGTTTTATATTTACCAATCTTTAGCGGGTACCGCTGCTGGTGGAGTAAACTCCTCGAGGGTATCCATAACTCATTAGCCTTACTTCGTGTTGTCAGAACATATACCTTTTAGCAAAATTTTCAGCCGTCTTAAATTTTGAATTTTTTTTAAAACTAAGGAATGTTACCTCATGCAAAAAATTCCTTAGCTTGATTTGGATTTATATAATTTTGGAGCTTTATATTTATTAATTTTCAACTGTTTAGCCAATTTTTGTTATCTATCAAACTTTTCAGTCTAAGTGTCACTGATGGGGAATAAATTTCCGAAATGTGCACATCTGGCACATCTGAATTCAACTGGTATTTGTGTTATATTTTTACAGAAATGTGATTTATAAAAAGTGAACAATATAAAACAAACATACCAGTCCTTGTCCATATCACAATCCCAAAAACAAAGTAAAAACTTTGCAAACTGGCAAAATAGGTGATACACGTGAACTTCCATCAAGGAAGTGAGGCCGGGTGCTCCGGAAGGGTAAGCACCTCCTGTTTAGCTAGCTACACCCGTCACGTGTAAGTCAATTTTGAGAATGAAAGGAACAAAGACCTATGGTAAGTCAAATATATCCAGTATAAGTTGGGATACAGTGACTACATACTTATCAACAATATTGTGATGACGGCCATAAAACTTTTTAAGGGCCCTGATTAGCCTAGGCTTGCAATATCCTTGTGTCAACAATTTAATTGTAAGTAATTTGCTTCGTTGCAGAAAGTTCCCATAGTGGGAACAAGCTCTACCGTACCGTATTAACTGTGAAACATATACACCATACGCAGGAGAAGCAGGGACATTACTGCAAAGAAACGGAAAGTTGACAATAGAAAAATTGAAGTCATCACGTTTGTCGTATAGCTTCAGATGTAACCTTTCATGGGTGTCATAATTGAGGTATAAGTCCAAATATGAAGCAGAACATGGAGAATCTGTCGTGTCTTTTATTTCAAGCTCACTTGGATAGATGACATTCACATATTCTCCAAATTTGTGATTATTTAGAGAAAGAACGTCATCTATATATCTGTATGTGTAGTTGAATGATTTAGCGACAGTCTTTTTTCCAGATTTGACAAGGTTCTGTAAATTAATATTAATAAATTAATTCTGTTCAATATGTTAATTATGAAAAACCAATTCAAATGTTGAATGATTAGATTTGTTATCCATCTTTTATTAAGACATTTTTAAGTCTTTTCTATTTCCAATTTGAATATACATATGCACAACATTTTGCAATGTACCTTTTTAATTTGTGTAAAAGTAATTAAGCAAAATACCATAATTAGCATATCAGTTTAAATAGTTCTATATAAACATGAAAATAGTCGTCAAGTAGACGTATGAAATGTTTTCTCTGATTAATCAAGTGATCAATTTTATCAAGTATTATTGTAATCTAAAAACATAGCATGATACAATTTGGTTTTGTTTTTAAATGAAAAAGCATGGTAGACTTATTATTATAATCAGTACCCTATATCATACATTACACCAGCTGATTAAACCGAAAAATATCCAGTGAATATTAATTTTATGACACAAAGTTGTTAAAAGGTATCGATGCCACTTTCGAGAATAGAAAAAAATGGAAATAAAACAAAATTATAAAATAAAAGAATCCAATAATTATAAAAATTGAAAATTCAAAATTTGTATAAACAAATAAATAGTCAAAATATTTCTTTAAAAAAAACCCAAAACTATTTGGGTCAAACTACCTAGACTCAATTATAAAACTTTTAGGCCCCTAGAATCACTGATGAGGAATGATTTTCCGAAATGTGCACATATGGCTCATCAAAATTCAGCAGGTATTTGTTATATATTTACTACCCCTGAGCGGGTACCGCTGCTGGTGGAGTAAAACTCCCCGAGGGTATCCATAACTCAGTAGGCAGTACTTTGTGCTGTCAGAAAGTATACCATTTAGCAAAATTTTCAGCCGTCCTTATTTTTTAAATTTGTTTAAAACTAAGGCCTGTTCCCTCATGCAAAGCATTCCTTAGCTGGATTTGGATTCACATAATTTTGGAAATTTGGATTTATTGTTTTCAACTGTTTGGCTATGTTTTTATCTATAAAACTTTTTGGCCCCTAGTGTCACTGATTAGGAATGATTTTCCGAAATGTGCACATATGGCTCATCAAAATTCAGCAGGTATTTGTTATATATTTAATACCCCTGAGCGGGTACCGCTGCTGGTGGAATAAAACTCCCCGAGGGTATCCATAACTCAGTAGGCAGTACTTTGTGCTGTCAGAAAGTATACCATTTAGCAAAATTTTCAGCCGTCCTAATTTTTAAATTTGTTTAAAACTTATGTCTGTTCCCTCATGCAAAGCATTCCTTAGCTGGATTTGGATTCACATAATTTTGGAAATTTGGATTTATTGTTTTCAACTGTTTTGCTATGTTTTTATCTATAAAACTTTTTGGCCCCTAGTGTCACTGATGAGGAATGATTTTCCGAAATGTGCACATATGGCACATCAAAATTCAGCAGGTATTTGTTATATATTTACACTAACAAGCACAACATCTACGATATGCACAATCATAAAATTGTTCTAATTATAACAACCGCATGCAATTACAGTTCGGGTTGTCAAGTAACATCTCCAAAACACTGTGTTAAAAGAGAAACATTCATCAACTTTTAACCCATTATCACGACAGCTTGAAAAAAACCTACAGACCCAAATGCTGTTTGAGTAAAGCGAGTTTTCATAAAATGAACCATCTTTGTTACCAGCGAAATTGCATTGAAGAATTTGGTGATATAACAGTTATTGTACAAAAGATTTATTTTATTATAAAAAAGAATGGCTAAAAATAATAACAGAACTAATACAAAATATTATTTAAAATTTCAATTACATTGTTAATAAATAAGTCGTAGCTGCCAATGGCAATTCTGATATTACATTATCTTGATAAAGCTAGTGAGAATCAGATATTGGGTCTACATTTTCAGCTGGTATTCTATGAAATTATAGTATACCTTAAAAGTATTAATGACTTCAAATCTTGTTGATTACAAGAAAATACCACCAACCAAGAAGTAAGGTAATTAATTTTAATTCATTAAAACGTCATTAAAACATTACGTTTATATCATTCTATTACTCGTAATAAGAACATTTATACTGGTTACCAGTCTTTCGCTCAACATTTTTTATTTACAAAAGAATTAATAAGTAACATTTACATATATGCCTGCTATAAATATATACGTTCAAAGAGTTGTGTTAACAAAACAACACGCGACGTATCCTAGAGGGGGCAATTTTGTTTTGGATCTCGCTGCAGACGACATTACACAGGAAACGAACATGTCTAATATAAACATCAAAAAGAATTATTCAGACATCGACTGCCCTTAGGCCTATTTTGTTATCAGACTTGCTTTGACTTAATTAATAAAATTTTGGCGGATGATGAATTTTTTTAATAACTTTGCATGATTAAAGTCTTATTTTGCTTAAATTGTTCTCTCTTTTAAAATAAAACTGTTTTCGCATGAAATGACTCAGTGGCTTAAAATGCTTTTGTAGTTTATGTAGCCCCTTTGGATTGCGTGTGATTGCAACTATTTATATATAGTCTAATGGATTTTATTAGTTGTACAGTTGTTGTTTTTGTTTGTTTTTATACTGCCACACGAACAGTATTCATAACAGCAGATAAACAATTTCTTTGCATTAAAGCATAAGAGTTGAGTCATTATGATAGTCTAGATATTGTTTCATGAACAGTATTGACAGCATCAGGTAAACATTTTTCATCAATTAAATTTAGGGCATCATAGTTGAGTTATAATGATAGCCTAGATATTGTTACACGAACAGTAGTGTCAAACCATCGCAGTTGAGTCAAAATGATAGCCTAGATATTGTTTAGATAAAATGATAAGGCTATCTTATGAATCACAATTATTTTCACTGCATAGTTTCAAATCAAGCTCATCCAAATACCAGTGTTAGACAGATTTCTTCTACCAAACACTATTATTCCAATCCATTCATTTATCTAAAACACAAAAACTATTACGAACACAAATGAACAAGGTTAAACGTATAATAAAAACAGATTGAAAATAAGAGGAATATTTAATATAATTTGAAATCAAATAAGTTTTACACAGATAGTTTTATATTTAGTCGCGTCAGCTTTTGTTTGCCATGTTTTTCCAATTATTATTCATCTTCAATGAAAAAAAGGATGTTCAACGTTTACTAATCGAAAATTTTATGATTACATATATTTTGCATCAAACAGTGTGTTTATAATAGATGCATAAAGAATGGAATTAGACACTTTTTGTAATTTTGTTTCCATACGACTTTATACCAAAAGCAACAACGCCTATCTTGTAATGCGGTATAGGTAGGACGTGTATTTTTTCTAAGTTAATGTGTACTAGTTGTGAACTTTATTTCCTGATATAAAATGTTCCGGTATTTGGTATATTTAACTATAAAGAAATTTCATTTCCTATTTTCTTTAAGAAAACTCGCATCCTATTCCGTTATAAAAACATACCATTTAAAAATCGTTTATCATAAATCTTTCTCCTAAAACGAACGGAAGTGGCATATCAATTTCTCAACCCTTTTAAACAAAACAAATTTGTGTTAGAAATTAACTGTCTGTTGACATTAAGCAACCTACTTCTTCTATAATAACATATGTTTACATAAGAAAATCTCGCAGAAAAAGCATTCATTGAGTTTTCTGATACCTAATTTGATATTTTATTGAAGTGTTCAGTGAATCAGCTATTAAAATAACATATACTTTACATACTATTTGTACACCTATATGCGTCAGTTAGGGTTTCTGTTGATATGCTGTATTAAATAGGTAGAACGTGTAGCATATTTGTGTCAGTTTCTAATCGAACCGCCATCATTTATGAACAGTTTAAAACATGATTAATATTGTTTTCTTTAAATCTTTTCTAAAAGATTAAGCTAGCACTTTTCCCATACTAAATGATTGTTTTATCTTTAATTCTGTCTATCTAATACGTCTCTAATCGTTAAAATCAACTTTTTACTTTTCAGGTACACTTAGTATACATGTATTTTACATTTTTATTCAATTGAATAACTTCAAAATAACACTAAAAATATTAATCATAATAAGTTTAAATAATTACAAAAATAAATGAGTTTATTGTTTGGTTTGGCTATTCCTTTGTACGTTTTTTCCTTTTATTCCTATCAGCGGATTATATTGAATAGATGTGTGTGCAAAGTACTTTGTTTAATCAACCTTATCATGCAAATTAAGTCGCTCTTATGTAACAGAAATAAAAACCTAATGAGTGTAATGGTAAGAACCCTCCAAAAAAGTTCTCCTTTATCATAAGATAAGTTATTTTGTCCTTCTTTCATTCTTTTTTTTCATTTTGTGTCATTGATAAAATTATTGCATTTTCTTTTTTTTATTTTCATATAAAAGTAAATATTTAGCAAAACTTGTTTATTTCACTCTAGAAGCCTATTGTTTTAAATAAATTCAAATAGAAAAATAATCATGGATAAATTTAAAATGTATTCTCAATAGCACTACCGAATTGTTTTATAATTCTTTTATCTATTTATAATATCCAAATTTACATAAATTTAAATAAATTTCTTATAAAATGAAGAAAATTTACTGTATCCTAGATTTAAAAGGAGATATTCTTCACAGAACTGTTTGTACATCTGTTTAATACGACCAAGTCACTAAACTGGTACCTGAAATAGAGCGAAACTTATCAATGCCAAATGCAACTATTTCACTTTATACACTACAAGCTAACAAAGGTGTCTGCATTTATAACAAGAATACAAATAAAATGCACAGCAAAATGATTTTATAATAATAATCACAAACTGATAATAATATATCAGTATCAATTTATACATCTGTTTAATACAACCAAGTCACTAAACTGGAACATCAAATAGAACGAAACTTATCAATGCCAAATGCAACTATTACACTTTATACACTACAAGCTAACAAAGATGTCTGCATTTATAACAAGAATACAAATAAAACTCACAGCAAAATGATTTTATAATAATAATCACAAACTGATAATAATACATCAGTATCAAACTTTACAAACAAAGGACTAAAATTTTTTTACAAGTTATTAGCCGAAAAGGAATAATTCAGTTATATTAGGGAAAATGATTTTTGTTGAAGTTGTGGAAAATGCAGTAATTCTTTAAGTTAGAATATCTATCTCAATCAAACATAAATTATCGCCATTTTTACGAAAAAAAACACAATGCTGAGGATGGCCTATAAAAGCCTTGGTAGAAGACAGTGTTCACATAAAGGCTTCTAGGAATGAGATTTAATTTCATCACAAGGTTTAATCTTATGCAATTTTTATTATACTTTCTATATTGATTTAAAGAGAGAGTCTTTGAGAAAGGATGCATAAAATTGGGGATGTTTGAATTTCTATTCGATATTATAATAAACATTAGGTTTTAAACAAAACTGCTCATCTAGAATTTTCTTAATAATCATTAAAATAACCTTGACATAGCACATCACAAACTTAAGTAAAATTTCAAGAATCAAATCGATAGGCGAGCAGGAAGCGATCAAAAGATTGAGAAATGTTGACACCATATAACAACAGCCTGTAATCCACAACTTTAAAAGAAAATTTAGAACTGGAAATCCATGTTATTCCATCTTTAATAAAACGGGCACGAGCAATGAAGGTCATTTGTGTACTAAAAAGCCCGAGAGCTAATCATACTCATTACTTTAAAAAAAACTTTTAAAAAATCGAAAATTACAAATGTTTAATAGACATGCTTCTTTATTCTAATATTGATTGAAATCTGTAAATGCATCACACTAATAGCCACAGAAAGTCAATTTTTAGTAAAGTTTATCTAAGCCATATGGCATAAGGTCATGTTACAGTAAGTTGAGTAATAATATGTTTAAATAAATATTTAACGATTACAATTCTCAAGAAGATGTGAACAAAGCAAAATCGCTCGGCATCCTCGTCTAAGGTCATTTATTATATCGAATTATGTGGACTTTTTAACACTAATTTTACTTTGAATTTATTTAAAACCCTATAGCATGTACTTGGTGTTTTAATCACTTTGTTATAAATCAATGTATTTAAAATAAAATAATAAAACAAGGTTAAAACTGTGTATCTGACGACCTCTATTTCATGAGTTTATAATTAAAATGTATATTGGTTGGCTTTATCAGTTAACAATCGGGATAATTAAGTTAGAAGTTGCTGATGCATTTTTTTGTCATGTTTCATAACGTGTCAATCGATATTTTATGTACGTTTAAAAACTCATTAAACTTTCATTTTTTATTCAATTGGAATCTTATTCTTAATGCAATATTCTAAAGTAATTGTGTAATATCAACCGACATGATTCATGCTCTATTGTAAAACACAATTGTGAGTAATGAAGTAAAGGACAGGGAAACTACATTTCCGTGATGTTCCCGTTTTCAAAGCAATACACATGCAGGGACTTTCAGTAGTTTTTTTCAGTGATCAATTATTTGTTTATTCATTTATTTATTTATTTATTTGCTTACTTATTCATTTGCTTATTTATTTTGTAAAAGTTTCGTTGTAGTAGGTAAGCTACAACCTGCTCTTTGTTATTTTACATATTGTTAGATATTACTTGTTTAATACAATTCTTTTAACAATATTTAGGCATAGAAATAAATAATTGTTTTTGAATCATTTGCTGGTGTAAAAGCTCTCGCTAAATGTTATTGAATAATCTATGCTACTTAAAATATATTTAAAAATGTAAGAAGAACAGGCAGTTTGGCAAAAGTCACAAGTAAAATAATAATACTCTATTGATGCAAAGGTAGTATTACTGTACAAATAGAAATTATAGGAACAGCAATCTAGGAAAGAACAAATATTTTGAAACTACTGATTTCAAATTTCTTAAAAATCGAAGAGCACTTGAAAAAAACGAGTAAAAGTCGAGCCATGTGGTTAAATATTATTAAGAGGCCCTCAACGATATTTTTTGTAGCCAGCTGTTCTTATATTAAAAGTAAGTAAAATAGCAAATTAGACATTTTAACTGTTTTAAGAGCAAACTACCTCCAATTGATTATACTTTTGAACAAAAAATATCCAATTCAGAACTATATTAATTGTACCTTTTACATTTTAATTTAACAAAATATTTTTTTAAAAAAAACTATTAGAAAATATCTCTTGAGAATTACATTTGAATTTGGTTTTTCAACTTCAATTAAAAACAGAGTATTTTCAGTGGAAGTGTATTGAATTTATTTGACTTGTAATGCTATTGTTAGTTGTTCAAATATTATTTTAGTTAAGATACATATAGTTTGAGAGAAAACTTAACAAACGTGTTGGGATTAAAGTAAATATGTAAATGTGTATTTGTAAGGACAAAAGAAATGTCCTGTGCTTCATTTGAAAATGTATTCGTGACAAGTACATTACAAATATATATGCTTAACGTTTAACTTACTATTTTATTGAACTGAATTTTCAGTTAAAATCCACAGGAACATCCAAATGCCAGTTGATATAGATTTTCGAATAATCTTTAAAAATCAACACAAACATGTAATTCTAAAAGTGTACTTTTAGATTAAAAGACATTGAATTATTTTGAAAAAAAAAGTATTTTCTTTCCAATGACAAATGATAAGTTGAATATGTTCAGCATTTATTATAAAATATGTTCTTATCACTATCAGATAATTCTGAAAAATGTCTATTGTGGCGTTTATAAGCCCTAGTTTAAGGACTTATAAAAAGAGAAAACAATCACCAACGACTTAAGTAACATTATATAATTAACAGAAATATCATACCGGTCTTTGTTATATATGTCATACATTCTGTCATCTATTGTAAATACCAAATGCAATCGTATTCATAACATGAGATCATTTAGTGCAAACCATTCTGTTATTTACTTAAGTTTTTTATACTCTTTTATATCTGTGGATATGTATGGTACACAATATATAACAAAAAAAATATTTCTGAGATTAAACTGTCTTAATTGTTTAACCTCATCAAGCATATAACTTTGATTATTTACTTTTATTCCAAACTTGTAACAGAATTGACAATATCAGCTGAATAAACTCCCAATAGAATAGAATATGTCATGAAAAAGGAATATATATATTTTAATTCATCTCAGGTATCTTTTTGAATGCTAAAAGAATCCTTTCAATATGCTTTTGTTTTTCTTCAGTCTAAATCAAGAGATTGATGTATTGAAGTTTCGTGTTTAATCCTACTGTGATACATCCTGCTAAGCTCATGTTTCAGAATATATTTTTTCTGTTTAAAATACCAAACTATTAGCTCAAATATTTGACTCGGATGAATATGAGCATTTATTATCGAACATTCAAAAAAAAATTAACTGCAAATAGGCAATAAAAATTTTAATTTTTAAAACATTAAAATTATAATTCATAAAATGCATTTTCTATAAGGAAATATAAAATTACTGTTTCATATTAAAATCTTCAATGTTATTAATAACGAATTATACCTTAGCTACATAAGACCATTAACGTGACATCAATAATTAAACTTCTTTTCATAATGAAGTATATATATTTTTTTTACTTTGTTCCTCTAGAACTTAAATTATTAAGCATAAGTTTCTTACACAATAACTTATATTCATGCGGACTTGTGACCTTTTTTTCAGGTCGAAGTTTTTGGACCAAGTAAGGAGATTTTATATAAAGTTTCGATGGCTGTTATAAAACATTATGCAAATCAACAACCTTTCTACATAATATCATTTTGGATAGAGCTTCCGGTTGGTATGCAACCAAACAAATCTCTAAGTTTTCGGTTTTCGAATAAAAATGATGATGCAAGTTAAAATAACAATCAGAATGTTTTAAAACGTGATTGATGATAATGTCTAACATAGCCTTCAGAAATATTACAAGATAAATTTAAACCATTTTCTTTTCCATCTTTAAGTTTTCTAGAAATCTCAATGTGTAGCTACATTTTTGTACCCGATATGTTTTTACTTTTTGACAAGATTGATACACGAACTAAATTTAGCCTTAAGTAATTCACAATTACAAAAATCATTGCATCTTTGCTGAAAGGCTTATTTTTTATATCATATTTAAAATCGGAATAATAGCAATGAATAATGACTCTATAATTATGAATTATATTCCATTAAATTCTGTACGAGATTTTTGTGCATCGGTTATTCAATATGACAAAGTGTATGTAACGATTTAACTACGTAATGACAAAAGAGAAAAGCGATTTAGTATTATGCTCACAAAATACCTAAGTAATATTATATCATTGAGATGTTTTTAAAACGTCTTTCATGAAAAACTAAAAGCTTTTTTTCCCTTATTCTTCTTTTTCTGTTATTTTTAAAAATGATTAAAACAAAATCAAGCGATCTGTTTAATAATTCATCATTCTGATCTCAAATTAATTAAGATTTTGGGGCTTATAATCGTAACGGTTCCATATATAAAATATTAAACAGGTCTAGCTTTGGAGAATCCATCATATTTTATTTTTTATATTAAAATAAGAATTTTCCTTTATTAGGTGCCAATGTCAAGATTTTAACAGATAAAACACCATTTCTTTTTTATTTGCTTTATTTAAAATACCAGTTTTCGGGTACTGCAAGCCCATAGAATATGCCTTTCAAAATAAAGTATAAGACACTAATTTATTTTTCATAATAGGTTATTCTGTTGCAGAACAGCCTATTTAAAACAAGTCATACCAGTGAATCGCAATCAAAGACGAATCAAAATAGTTTATTTGTGTCACTATTTAGTTTTACACAATAAAGTCCCTTGTCATTGTCTATGTAGAGAAAAAACTTTTTTGTGATGTTATATTCCAAATACTTAAAATTTATCTATTATTATTATATTTTTATGCCTTTTAAATTAGACACCTATAGTTATATAATTAAAAAACTTACTGTATCTGGTTTATTTGGTTTTTTTTTTTTTTTTTTTTTTTTTTTTTTTTTTTTTTTTTTTATATATATATAAATATATGTTTCCTTATATTTTGTAGGACCCTTTACATCAAGTAAAGCCCACATGACAAGGTTTAAAATTTTTACTCATACTCAGTTTGGCAAAAGTCACAAGTAAAATAATAATACTCTATTGATGCAAAGGTAGTATTACTGTACAAATAGAAATTATAGGAACAGCAATCTAGGAAAGAACAAATATTTTGAAACTACTGATTTCAAATTTCTTAAAAATCGAAGAGCACTTGAAAAAACGAGTAAAAGTCGAGCCATGTGGTTAAATATTATTAAGAGGCCCTCAACGATATTTTTTGTAGCCAGCTGTTCTTATATTAAAAGTAAGTAAAATAGCAAATTAGACATTTTAACTGTTTTAAGAGCAAACTACCTCCAATTGATTATACTTTTGAACAAAAAATATCCAATTCAGAACTATATTAATTGTACCTTTTACATTTTAATTTAACAAAATATTTTTTTTAAAAAACTATTAGAAAATATCTCTTGAGAATTACATTTGAATTTGGTTTTTCAACTTCAATTAAAAACAGAGTATTTTCAGTGGAAGTGTATTGAATTTATTTGACTTGTAATGCTATTGTTAGTTGTTCAAATATTATTTTAGTTAAGATACATATAGTTTGAGAGAAAACTTAACAAACGTGTTGGGATTAAAGTAAATATGTAAATGTGTATTTGTAAGGACAAAAGAAATGTCCTGTGCTTCATTTGAAAATGTATTCGTGACAAGTACATTACAAATATATATGCTTAACGTTTAACTTACTATTTTATTGAACTGAATTTTCAGTTAAAATCCACAGGAACATCCAAATGCCAGTTGATATAGATTTTCGAATAATCTTTAAAAATCAACACAAACATGTAATTCTAAAAGTGTACTTTTAGATTAAAAGACATTGAATTATTTTGAAAAAAAAAGTATTTTCTTTCCAATGACAAATGATAAGTTGAATATGTTCAGCATTTATTATGAAATATGTTCTTATCACTATCAGATAATTCTGAAAAATGTCTATTGTGGCGTTTATAAGCCCTAGTTTAAGGACTTATAAAAAGAGAAAACAATCACCAACGACTTAAGTAACATTATATAATTAACAGAAATATCATACCGGTCTTTGTTATATATGTCATACATTCTGTCATCTATTGTAAATACCAAATGCAATCGTATTCATAACATGAGATCATTTAGTGCAAACCATTCTGTTATTTACTTAAGTTTTTTATACTCTTTTATATCTGTGGATATGTATGGTACACAATATATAACAAAAAAAATATTTCTGAGATTAAACTGTCTTAATTGTTTAACCTCATCAAGCATATAACTTTGATTATTTACTTTTATTCCAAACTTGTAACAGAATTGACAATATCAGCTGAATAAACTCCCAATAGAATAGAATATGTCATGAAAAAAGAATATATATATTTTAATTCATCTCAGGTATCTTTTTGAATGCTAAAAGAATCCTTTCAATATGCTTTTGTTTTTCTTCAGTCTAAATCAAGAGATTGATGTATTGAAGTTTCGTGTTTAATCCTACTGTGATACATCCTGCTAAGCTCATGTTTCAGAATATATTTTTTCTGTTTAAAATACCAAACTATTAGCTCAAATATTTGACTCGGATGAATATGAGCATTTATTATCGAACATTCAAAAAAAAATTAACTGCAAATAGGCAATAAAAATTTTAATTTTTAAAACATTAAAATTATAATTCATAAAATGCATTTTCTATAAGGAAATATAAAATTACTGTTTCATATTAAAATCTTCAATGTTATTAATAACGAATTATACCTTAGCTACATAAGACCATTAACGTGACATCAATAATTAAACTTCTTTTCATAATGAAGTATATATATTTTTTTTACTTTGTTCCTCTAGAACTTAAATTATTAAGCATAAGTTTCTTACACAATAACTTATATTCATGCGGACTTGTGACCTTTTTTTCAGGTCGAAGTTTTTGGACCAAGTAAGGAGATTTTATATAAAGTTTCGATGGCTGTTATAAAACATTATGCAAATCAACAACCTTTCTACATAATATCATTTTGGATAGAGCTTCCGGTTGGTATGCAACCAAACAAATCTCTAAGTTTTCGGTTTTCGAATAAAAATGATGATGCAAGTTAAAATAACAATCAGAATGTTTTAAAACGTGATTGATAATAATGTCTAACATAGCCTTCAGAAATATTACAAGATAAATTTAAACCATTTTCTTTTCCATCTTTAAGTTTTCTAGAAATCTCAATGTGTAGCTACATTTTTGTACCCGATATGTTTTTACTTTTTGACAAGATTGATACACGAACTAAATTTAGCCTTAAGTAATTCACAATTACAAAAATCATTGCATCTTTGCTGAAAGGCTTATTTTTTATATCATATTTAAAATCGGAATAATAGCAATGAATAATGACTCTATAATTATGAATTATATTCCATTAAATTCTGTACGAGATTTTTGTGCATCGGTTATTCAATATGACAAAGTGTATGTAACGATTTAACTACGTAATGACAAAAGAGAAAAGCGATTTAGTATTATGCTCACAAAATACCTAAGTAATATTATATCATTGAGATGTTTTTAAAACGTCTTTCATGAAAAACTAAAAGCTTTTTTTCCCTTATTCTTCTTTTTCTGTTATTTTTAAAAATGATTAAAACAAAATCAAGCGATCTGTTTAATAATTCATCATTCTGATCTCAAATTAATTAAGATTTTGGGGCTTATAATCGTAACGGTTCTATATATAAAATATTAAACAGGTCTAGCTTTGGAGAATCCATCATATTTTATTTTTTATATTAAAATAAGAATTTTCCTTTATTAGGTGCCAATGTCAAGATTTTAACAGATAAAACACCATTTCTTTTTTATTTGCTTTATTTAAAATACCAGTTTTCGGGTACTGCAAGCCCATAGAATATGCCTTTCAAAATAAAGTATAAGACACTAATTTATTTTTCATAATAGGTTATTCTGTTGCAGAACAGCCTATTTAAAACAAGTCATACCAGTGAATCGCAATCAAAGACGAATCAAAATAGTTTATTTGTGTCACTATTTAGTTTTACACAATAAAGTCCCTTGTCATTGTCTATGTAGAGAAAAAACTTTTTTGTGATGTTATATTCCAAATACTTAAAATTTATCTATTATTATTATATTTTTATGCCTTTTAAATTAGACACCTATAGTTATATAATTAAAAAACTTACTGTATCTGGTTTATTTGGTTTTTTTTATATTTTATTTTTTTTTTTTTTTTTTATATATATATATATATATATATATATATAAATATATGTTTCCTTATATTTTGTAGGACCCTTTACATCAAGTAAAGCCCACATGACAAGGTTTAAAATTTTTACTCATACTTAGTTGAAAAAACATGTATATAAAAACGTTTTATATTATTATAAGCTATAATTTACCATTTATAACGACTTTCTTCAATTTTTGGATTCGAGACTGCCCCTGAAGGAACTAAGGCGTACGCAGCTAAAATTTTATTGCTGGAGATGATGTTATTTTTACATCATTCTACCCTCTGTATTTTTATGCTTATACTTTGCGAATATGTTTACAAATAAAATGAGCATACCAATCTTGTTTGAATTATCAAAGGTCTTACTCTTGCATGTTCATCAAAGAAGATTATTATCATTTATTTTATATAACTCTTTTTTCGTAGGTGCAAGTTAGAAATAAAATGACATGCTGCTTATGATATCTAGCACAATTATAAAAGAAATTCAAAGCATTTAACTATACAAAAACGAGACGTACTTCAGATAACGGACACCGCTCTCAATGGACAGAGAAACATAGAAAAAAATCAGTTAAACTAATAAGACTGAACGCTGGACTTAATTTACAAATACTTAATTCAAGTAAAAAACAAATAAAAAATGAAGTAACTCTTTTCCTGTTTTTTTTTTTTTTTTTTTTTTTTTTTTTTTTTTTTTTTTTTTTTTTTTTTTTTTTTTTTCAAATATTTTTGATTATCTAATTTAGTAACTGCATTGCATGCTTGTCGAAGATCAGCCGTTTAGGTACGTTATTCAAAAACTGACGTTTGATTGACACAAAAACCTAATTGTAACCACTATAAGTTCTGATTTGGTTTAGCCATCTCAAATTAAAGTTATTTTCAATGAATCGAACAAAAACAGTTAAAAGTTTTAAATCATAAATTTCATTACAGATTTGGAAAAGAAAAAAAAACTTGATGTTATTTACTTAATATTTTTCAAAATAAAAAAGAAAATTAACCCCCCCCCCCAAAAAAAAATAATAATAATAATCATCGTTTAATGCATTTTGGTATAAAAATCATAGTACTTTAATATTATTATTATTCTATCGTCTTTTTTAAATCTTTGAGGCTGCAATTAACGGTAACATTTGTAATAATTAGGTTTATTGTTAGAACATTTTGTTGAAATTTAATTCACAACGTGTCAATCGATATTGCATATTTGTTTTTAACAAAATATATTAAATTGTCATTTTTCACTTTTAATGTAAACCAATTTTTCATGCTCTACTTTCGATAATATAATTGTAGTAATACTTTAGATAATTTAAATCAGCCCATAAAAATATAATGTTAGTGTAAATTGCATATCGAAAACAGCAGAACCTTTTTTAAAAAATATAAAGTGACATCAATATTGATTTTTTTGTAATAGACTCGAATAAATATAATACAGTGTTATTATTATTATATTATTATTATTATTATTATTATTATCGTTGTTATTGTTGTTGTTGTTGTTGTTATAAAAAAAATTATATTAAGCTTGTTCATTGTTATTTTTAAAATGACGTACGCATCTTCTATGGCAAGTTTCTGATACATAATTATCGTCTGAGATAATTTAATCATTTTGCTGAATGTTTATTTATAACACAGAGGATATAAATCTACAATAAAGAAGTACACAGTTTTCAGCATTCTTATGATTGCGATGACAGGGAGACTACCAGCAATTGAATATCCGTTTAAAAAGAAATAGTTTGTTCAATACAAGAAATTTAATTTCATCACTCAGGCTCCAATTTACAGAAAAAATCTATTTACGGAATTGTACCGAAACCATTGCGTTCCTTGTAATCTAATCTCTCTAGAATGCTGAATAGAAAATTTTGAATAAGATATTTTATCTTTAGTTCTAATCAGGATATTGTCAGTGATATTAGATTGGATTTTCCGTGTTCAATGTCTTAAATAATACGTCGTTTTCTAACTGAAAATTTTGTTGTTAGCTGTTCAAACATAATTTTGTTTTGGAAATATTACAGATAAAATTTTAAGCGGAATTCAAAATAACGGTTTTTTTAACTACTGTGGAATCATTATTATTCGTTGGGTTAAAATTTCGCGGTATTGCCTTTTTAAAAAATTCTGTTGGTAGAAATTTTCATGGAATTGAGTTATGTGAAAATAAATCCCATTGAGGGCAATAGTAATTAAAACCTTTCAATGACAGTTATTTTGTGGTTTTTAGTAACCCACAAAAATAACGAAATTTAATCCCCTACGAATATTTGGATTTTTACACTATAAGAATTGTAGAAAATTAGTTACTACTATCGTTACTAATACACTTTTAATGATATATTTTATTGTATAAATAGACACAAACCTGCATTGAACATGTCTAAGATAATTATGCTAAGAGCACAAATCATTTGGTTTAACTAATACTGATATTACCATTGATTGTTTTATTGAAGATACATGTACTATTGGAGATGTTTATTTATTCAGTACTATCATATAATGCGCCGAAAGAAGGCATAATACCCCTACAAAAATTTTAAAATGACGAAATAAAATTCGACTATCCCAATCCCCGCGAATTTGTTAAAGTTCAAATCATCAAGGGTATTAATCCGGTTTTCTTTTTTTACTAATTTATTTATTTATTTATTTATTTATTTATTTATTTATTTATTTATTTATTTATTATATATTTATATATCTATATTATTTATTATTTTTTGTGCATCAATAAGAACAATGTCGATAGATATTCGCTAAAAAGGCACTTTAAAACCGAAAATATTCAAACTTAAGTTTGTTGTATATTTTCTCTTGAAAGCATTTCATTACAAAAATAGCACGATCTTGTATTTAAAGTGTATTCATCTTTTCATTATAAATTCTTCCAAGAACTTTGTGGGATCTTTTGAAACGTTTTTCTTTAATTTGAAGTAAGACGAGGATTGTTAACTTTCGTGATGTTAATCCTACAATTTAACTCTTTTTTATCTGTTGTAATTATCACAATATCCAAGAATACTTTCAAAATATATGAAAACTATTATGATAATTGACTTATAATGGGTTTAATATGTTGCAGTTATAGTGTTATTGCCAGATTCGGTTTCTAAGCAACATATAAAACCTCCTTCATCAGTAATAATCATTAACAATGCCAAGAATTTTTATGTATAATTTTCGGTACTATTTTGTACAACATTGTTTCAAATGTTATTTATCATCATTACTTATTTCTGAACTCTCAAAACAAGTGTTATGTTGTATAAAGTGTATTCAGAATTCCACACAATGATATTTGAGGACTAAATAAATGCATGTTTAAACATACAAATTATGACCTTCGGAGTTCATTGGCTCCATTTCCAAAACTGAGTGCCTCGAAAATTTTTCATATGAAGGTAAAATCATAACATCACTCCATTTTACTCTTATAGAAAACGTATCTCATGAAAAACGTGTTAATGGTGACAAATGTATATGTGATTATATTTAAAATTTGAAAATTAATTGATTTTCTGTAGCCTAGCCTTTATATCCTATGGTAAAGACAGGCGTACTATGTGCACATTGTAGTTTCCACTTTTAAAAACATATCTTTAACTTATGTTGTGACACTGGCAAATACCCGTTTATTTATTTATTTATTTATTTTTTATTTATTTATTTATTTATTTATTTTTATTTATTTATTTATTTATTTATTTATTTATTTATTTATTTATACAATTACGAATAACATAGTCTCATATAATTAAAAAACATTGAAAAGTAATGGTCATAGAATTGACCTCTGGGGAACACCTTTTAAGAGAGTGTCCAAGTTACTAATGGTATTCTTTCACTGAGAGATTGACTGCTCTTCAGAAAGACCGTATGCACGGAGCATTGTCAGATGCAAGTCAAGCGGGAAAAAGTCAAATGTCATCAAAATGGCTCCCACACTCTTGCTTTCATCCAAAACCCTCTTCCATTGAGTCGAAGAAGGATGGACTGACAAACACACCTATTCTCAAGGCTCATGTAAAGATTTTAGTGTCTTTTTGAGACACTTTATGTACTAGAGTTTCTTTTAAAAGAGACAAAGAAAAAAGAACACTGTACGAAACAACGATATTAATGATTTATTTTGAAAATTAAATGACGTCATAACAATATTCCCAATACACAAAATTTTTAGAAATTAAAATTTTAATAAAAAATATTGTATCAAGCTAAAAAAAACATGTTAGAAATAGGAAAGTGAATACATCTTGAACAATGACATTGCTGCATAACGGTTGTAATAACATTAATGACAAATGAAATTTTATAAGATGCATTAAATATTCTATTCATTATAAAAATGGCACAAAACTGACACAAAATATTTGTTTAAATATCTATAGTTTGCATAAAACCACTAGACCATAATTATTGCACACGAGATATCGACACTATCTATTAAACATAATTTTTATGTAAACGTGATGCTAAAATCACAATCACTTAAATAATTAATATTTTTTTTACATGTTTAGTATAATAAAAGCTTTTTTGAAAAAATCTCTTGGGGTATTTTACAAACTCCACATTCTCAAAGAAGGTTTTATTTTACGGTATGTTGACAGCAGATTATCAAAATTTGATAAATGATCAAGAAATTTAAAACCACCATTATATGTTCTAGGTAATGTTTTCGTTTATGCCTCATTAATCAGCGTTACGTATCATGTTGTTTGGTGATAACTTGGAATACTTAATAAATCGTTAAACATCAGTTTTCACCATATCAGTATATCGACATCAATAAAATATAATGTTTAACAAATTGTTCTCAAATAATCTGAATAAATTAAGAAGAATTGATGAAGCAGATAACTCTTGACAATACTCAAACACAATGCTAATAAACAGTTTCAGCAACAGAAAAAAAAATCCGGTAAGCAATAAATATATTTAGTCCAGGGGATGTCATGGAGATATTTCTAACATTCCCAATGTTATAGGATAACAGTGTTATGTTATCTAAAAATCTAAGATGTTGTTTATCCAATTATGGCACTTTTGTAAAGTGCAATTGGTTGTGTATCCCCGAAATGTATTTGTAACTATCACGTTGATGAAATGGTCTATTGATACACATATTTCATTCATTTTTATTTGCTATTATTATCATTTCTCAATTCGTTTTTTCCAGCAAGTGTCAAGAAAATTTGAAAGATCCTCATTAGGTCTTCATAAACCTATATAAAAACACAAAACGTTGATCTATTGTTCAAATGTTATTATTCCTCGTTAAGGCATACAAAATGATTTGAATAGGATAAATAGTATTAGTGTAAATAGGAGACAGAAAAAATTAAATGCGTCTGAGCCGAGCTTACATTGCGGCAAAATATATCAAATTATTTATCCACTTGCTTTCATATAAAGTGTTGGAATATTTGCATTAAGATATATTTTGTGTTGACTTATGTAATCACGGTTTTTTTTTCAAAGCACGTTATATAGTGAAAATTATTTGGAAATATCTAAATCTGAATGTGTAATTGACTTATATGTTGGTAAATTTTATTGTCTCATGATCTAAAAGTATTTATTTGTACAGTGATTCTCGTAACAACATTTTTTTCAACGAAGTCACGAGTGCATTGACATCGAATTACCTTCCCTTTTCAAGGCAGTAATCGTGAGGCTATTGGGACATAAAATGAAGGTTAGATCGAAAACGTCTCGCAAACGTTTTAACTTTGTAAAGTATATCTACAGTTTCAAGCGTCTTCGTCGTGACATGAGGTTGTTAGATGTTGAAAGTAAAATGTCACTGTGAACTCGAACATAATTCTAGGTCAATCAGCTTTTTTCCACCACTGCGGTATTCAGTTGGTAGAGTGCTCGCTCTGGAAGTGCAAGGTCGTGGGTTCGAACCCCGATTAGGTATTGACTGTCTTTTCGCTAGGTACTCGGCATTACAAAATGAAAGTCACGATTCTCTCATAAAGTTCTAAGCTTCTAGGTAATTTGGGCATTGACAAAATTCTGTTTCAAAATTTTTCTGCGCAGGTTTACAGGTTCAGACTTCTCAAATGTAAAAGTGGCCTGGTAGTGCGAGTTGTTTAATGCGCCTGCTTAACGCGGATCACTGTGCCTCTCGCGCCTATATTTGAATCACTCTCGGAGCAGATCCTAGTGTAAAAAATTTTGTAAGCTCGCTTGCCAAAGGCCGATGGTTTTTCCTCTAAATTCATCCATCAAATCTTGACTCGGACGTGTGGTCTTAATAAGCGTTTGTCTTGTCTTGTCTTGTTTAGATGTACTATTAACAGGTTTTATGTCGTATTTTTGACTGATGTTTAGTAAGTCAACTCTTTTTAGTAACAATTTTCTCTTTCTATAAGAACAGGACTTTTAAAAACAAAAAGCTACTTAAACTGTGGTTTTTGCACTTTCCTTTTTACAAGAACATTGGTAGTCAATTGAAGACCTGTGTTTTCAATTCTAAAATAAAATGTTCAGACAAGTTTTTATCGACATTCACCTTTTGATAATATTCAAATGATGAATATTACAAGCACTCACCAAAAAAAAACGTTATGCAGATAATCATTGGAATTCACTCTGTTTCGTACAAAAACAAATAAAGCAAATATTGACAGTTTTTATTTATGGCATTCAGCATTATGAAATTTACTAAAGTTTCAGCCAGAGAATCCGTTTGGAAAGTTAAAATGGATGATAAATATGACACAAGGTATTTAACTTGTTTTTAGATACTACAACATGACTAGAAACTTCAAGTTATTTTAGAGGTTTTAAATCACGTTGGGTTGGTTAATCAAGGGCATTGTTCATATTATATTGAAATCAAATGCTAATATCCGATTGTTAGCACTAGAATTATTTTTTGAGTTTAAAAATTAGATCATTTGCCATGTCTATCATTTATACTAAATATTGCTTGCGTTGTAAGTTTCCTCTGTAAGTTAGTGTTTCAGATTCTAGACTTGTTTTCTCAATTTCAGAATAAAATCAACTCTTGAAATATTTTCCAATTTTTCACCTAAATAGGTTTTACTAATCTAATTATCTCTTCATCATTCTCATATTTTAGTACTGTTATCCTGTTAATCACATTTCCTAACCTGCGGTCATTTTACTTCTACAGCTTTAATTACTGAATTTTAAAAAAAAAAAAATAATAATAATCTAGATTTATAATTTCTCGATTCGTGTCAAGTCGGACTCATTGAATTTAGTGTCATTTACATGATTACACACAAACTTTAATTATAGGGGTAATATCCACTACATTGCGTTAACTATTTGCTAATGGATATCAAAATTGAATCACATTCATATTTATAACTTTAGAATTTAACCAATAGAATTTTAATTGTTAGGTTATTAATTAGATTTTGTAAAACCTTAAAACTGACTTTTCTTTTTTTCGTTTAGCAAGCACACATATAATATATAATTTTTTTAAAACTGTATAATATATCAAGTATATTAAACCTACAAATCAACTTAATTTCATCCATGCCAAAAATTTAAGATACATCTTAACTTCGCGTGTTATGAGGTTCATTAGGTTCTAAAATTGATGAAAAGATTTTTAGGAATGAAATTTGATTATCATAATACTCCACCATAACCATCATTATATCATAAGCCTCTGGCTCAGATGTTCAACCATTCTGTTCTCTTTCAGTATTTTGACCGTGACTTCCGGTTGCATAGGCCGGGACTATCGACAACCGCTTTAGGTTATTCTTTCTGTCGCTTGCTGTTGATTCTCACTTTAAATGAATCACAGATGAAACATTAGCAGTACTTAGCAATTATTGGATTGTTCCAGTTTTCAATTATACTGTAACTAAATACATGTAGATTTTTACTTATGCTTAGAGATACGTCTTTCCTTGTATAATTTGAAACGTTGTTAAGTTGTTAGATTTCTTCATTAAATGAGTTTGTGTTATGATCAAAATCATAAAATTTCACTTGAAGACAAACGCTTATGGATCAGTACAACATTTTACATCAAGACACTCGGGACTGAGTATAAAACTAGTCATCTCTTTTCCAAGACAAACTACCATATTTATATATTCAGCCTTACAACTCTATCAATCTAAACTATCTTGTAAATAAATATAATTGTTATGTAGTTAGAGTGCCTGACAGGTCCTCTGAGTTGCATTTTTAACACTTTTAACTCTATTATGTTGTGATAGTAATATATTCGTAAATGTATATGCAACTGTCAATATAATAAACAAATTAGTCCCGTACTTACTTACTTATAATGAGTAATTTAGATATGTACCTTTTTATCATTTAATATTAATTTACTAAGCTTGAAGTATTTTATTCTAAGTCATTTTAAACTATTTCATGCGAAGAACTATAAGCTTTAGCCGCAGTATCAACAATAAGAAATCAGACATATTTATTTATTTATTTATTTATTTATTTATTTATTTATTTATCTATCTATTTTAAAAAATTATATCTATTTTTTCTGCTTTATTTCTACTTACATGTACAATTTTTTACCATCCAATTATGAATTATTCGTCGTGTTTCTTATTTTAAGAAAAAATGCATTAAACATAGATTGTAGAGTTTTGTTCATTCTAGAAGAAGGGTTTTGTTAGAAAGCTTTAAGATTTTATTTGTTATTACAATAGTTATATTTTTGTTTCTTGGCTTATTTAATACTGTACTCTTTCACCATTACGCTTTGTAAATGAAGCAATATTAATATAGAAATCGGTATTTATAAGGATATGTATCAATAAATATCAATCATTGGCGACTCTCTGTAATATCTACACTGTCAGTCTGATAAAGTGCAGTATAATAAAATCTAACCATCCCCGGTATCCGTGTCATTAAATGGCTAGAATTGTAAATCAAGAAAGTCAGCAAGAATTGAATCAGTAAGGATGAACATGTCTTAACAGAGATTTATTATCTCGTTATATCAACAGTATCCATGATCAAAAGGTTTGGTGTTAGAACTGTAAACGTTACTCAACAAACAAAAAGGAGATTGATCCAACGAAGATAGAGTATACTATGGTGTCCGGTTAGGGACAGATTAAAATAAATTCTCATTTGCAACGTCTAAGGGAAGACACATCGGCAATAAAGCGAGAATACTATTGCACTCGTGAGCGAATACGAGAAAACGGGAGGGCACGTACATGTTAAGACGATCAAGCTAATCCCCGATAATTAAAGAGGGGGTAATGCTGTTCTGTCGTCTTCACGTTTCTCCGAAAAAAAACAGAAATTGAAACTTGGCAATAACCAGACACCATAGCTTATCCAATTTTCCACTGAAATGTACACAGAGTGCATGTCAATATCACATTACTTCATGACCTTCTAAAATATATATTAGTTTTCATAATCGGTAATGATATG
The DNA here is from genome assembly GCA_029721355.1 of Tegillarca granosa. Classification (NCBI taxonomy): domain Eukaryota; kingdom Metazoa; phylum Mollusca; class Bivalvia; order Arcoida; family Arcidae; genus Tegillarca; species Tegillarca granosa. The sequence goes on along the minus strand of CM056600.1, from coordinate 15,652,320 downwards.
TTACTTTTTGTGTTAATTTGTTTCAATTTTACCTTTGTGCAGTTGAACCTACTTTAGAGACAACCTCTACATTTATAGTCCACCTGTCTATAGCAACTGGTCTGAAATATCCCTAAATGATTTGAATACATATAATGACCTCCATATAAAGTCCATCTGTTTAAAGTGAATAAAGTACATTCATTTCAGTCCCAAATAACTCCTGAACTTGTTCATAAAGTACACTTTTTATCAGCAAGCTTCTTTATATTATTGTGATATTCAAATATTGACGATGAATATTTTAACATAAATCTTTTATCTGTGTATATACAATGTAGTAACAAAGTTTTACAGCCTTATGTTGCTATTTCTTTCACTTTTGCAATTTGTCATGTGTGCAATATTGGTTACTGACTTTTGAGACATTTGTCTTGCCTTTGACAGTCACAAGACGGCCAGATTTTGCTGCATCTTTGACATACCCTGTGTCAGTTAGAAATGTCTTTCTCTGCCTACGAATTGTCTCATGTGATGCCTTATTAGACCTATTAACGTATCCCAAATTCAGTAAAAAAAAAAAAAAACTGTATTACCGAATGACCCCGTTTTGTGCAAACTTTTTTATAAGCCCTAATTTCTTCAATATTCTCAACCCGTTTCCCAACCGTTTTTAAAAAGTGGTCAACGACTGGCTCTATTAAAATGGTTATAATTTTAAAACTATCTGGAGCTGAAGACACTTGTTTATACTGTTCGAAAGGTATTGAATAGAGATATTTAAGCGCATCAACAGTTTATACCTTATTCGTGTAGATTAACATATTGTGTTTTAACTTTTTGTCTTGTTTTATTAACAAATTATACATTTAAACTTTAAAATTGGAATCAGTGATATTGGCAATGGTTTAACAATTGTACATGATCGACAGATGGGGCTTCTGAGATGTATATGACTAGCAGTCATTTACTCATTATATCTCCATTGATCAACTTAAACACTCTTAATGAGTCTGCTAATTGTTTAAGTGTCGTTAATATTGCCAAACAAAACTGATTTTATTTCTTATTACCACAATTAACGACACGATTGATAAGTTCTTCTTGAACATAATTCCGAAAATGTTATTTTATCAAAACATCTATTTTCTTGACGTTTCAGACACATCTTAAATAGACAAGGAATTAATAAGTTGTATCTAACTAACTACTGCATATTAAAAGCACTTGTCAGTATAATGAGGTATTATAAAAATGTTGAAAAAAAAATACTTCAGTCTATCAAACACAGCAACTACAAAAATATTTTTGACTAGATTTGAAGTTCTATTAATTGTATCTCTTGAACCCATATAATACTATCATTTCCTGTTAAAAGATGACAAAAGAAAGAGAGGATTGGTTTGTACAATTATGTTTAATTGCAAATTCAGCTTCCGCATTTATTTTCTAAAACATCTGTGACACTATTGCTTATTAACACATGGAAAAAACGGTCGCTGACATCGTGGATTCAAGATCTTTTATAACATGGGACCTATTATCAACAGATTACAGTTCGCTTGCCGAAGGTTGTTTGTTTATCCCGGTTTTCTCGAAAATAAAGACGAACTTGAAATACAGGTAAAAGAATCTCGACTAACACGTTTAATACTACTATTCCAATCTGTATAATTCTAACAATCGATACAACTATCTAAGTGACTATCTTTCTATATCTTTCTATACATCATTTTTCATTCTATATTTTTTACGGGGAAACTTCAGAACAAAAGATGATACACTCGATAACCCTAAAAAATTTATTTAATTCTGACATTTGATATCAAATATGTTTCTATTCTGTCAAATCGTATCTAGAAAAGCATGGGTATATTAAGCCGTTTACGTTAAGATACGATATTTTGACGCCCTTGTTGACATATTGAGATACAATATACACTACAGTATTGGGAGCAACAATTGTTGTTTTTATAAATCATTTAAACAACAAAGAAACATCGGAAATGGTTGTTAAAATTGTCTATCTTTTGGTAGGGTTTAAGATTTTTTTCTTTCTTTCTTTCCCTTAATATATAGTAATCACACTTAATACCGCGTTCGGTATATTTCACTGTTTGAATTTTTTTCTATATATTTCCAACAAATTATATGTTTAATTATGTTTGAACTTCTTTAAACATGTTAGAATATTGAAATATTCTATGATCAGAGAACGCACCTGCAAACTCCCTAATTAGTTCTCTATATCGCTTTGAAAAGTGTTGTTATATGTACATTAGAAGCTTTATAATGAACGGCTTCCGAAAGTTCCAATGTCAAAATTGCTTTTCTTAAAGCTGATGAAAAAATGTGTATTCAAAATACTTGAAAGAAACCCAAAATGTTAATTAAAAAAACAACATGTTGTTATTTCGTTATGAGTAGAATATGCATCTCTTAAGTTTCATCTTACCAAAAGACTTAAGCATATTGCGAACATTTGTTACTTCATTTACTTTTAATTGCTTTTTCACGAAAATCACAATTTACCACACTGTTGTATAGCATTTGAATAAATAACACGTGTACACCTGACGGATTTTTGGTTCACTGTTCGGTATCATAAAACTTATTAAAATTAATGATCACTATATGTGCTCGTGTCATATTTCTTGTTTTGTTACAATGATGCGATTGTGTTTTGTCTTTAAGTTTCTATAGAGCTGAATAATTATTAGCCCTTTTGCGATTTTTTTTGTAATAAGACTCAATGTTTCCTTTTTTATTTTTTTTTATTATTATTTAAATACATATACATGTACTAACAATTATCTTTATTTTTCAGTGTATACGATTTTCTTGTTTGGCTGGTAGTCCTTAAAAGACTTCAGGATTACGTTAAGTAAAAAATACCGAACTAGTGTAAATGGACACAGAAAATAAGTAACAATACGAAGCATGAATAGAACTTAATCAGTACAGTTAGTACAATATTTACCCCCGAGTAATAATCCGAACACACTGTTATAGTCATGAATGGGCGTCTAATCAGATGCTTCTTTGAACTTTGCTGCTTCAAAGACATATGTTACTTGTCGTTTATTTCCTATTATTTTGTCCCCGTGTTTATAGTAACTTAATCAATATCAGTTCATTTATAACAATTGACCATGGTTAATATGATAAGGTAATTTAATTACATATTTAATAAAACACGAACATCACGAACGGACATTCTGGAATAATGTAGAATCTTGAAACCTAACGGGCTTCTAGAACTCAGTGACATGAAATCAGTATATTTGACTTTTTTATTGTAAGGTTGTTTATTTCCGCATTAGCCATCGTTATTAATCTCTATGGAATAATTTTAGTACAAGATCGTGTATGCGTTAGATGTTTAAGAGTGTTTTATTTTTTCTACTGTGTACTAGCGCGCATTCGGGGCAAATTTCTGTTGAAAAACTAGCTAACGAATTTACAAATCCTAAGTTCATTGGCTTCAGACAAAGCAGTCGTTTCTCTTCCGCCCCAATGTCAAGCACCAAAAGAGGAGGCCCTATCCCATATTTCGAAATCTTGATAAAACCCGGCTCGCGTAAAACCCCGAATCTCTCGCCTTTGACTGCACTTTGTACAAATATAAATATATGTATTCAAATTATATACATATAAATGAACAGTTCAAAGAAAACATATTAAAAAAATTATAAAAAATGTAAACAAGAGGAAAAGCACACATGCAACGGAATTAAGAATCGCAAAAACAGCAAAATCAGGCAGAGAAGGCAAAATTCAGGTAAATTTAGTATTACACCTTTTTGTAGTTTTTACGTGAACATCAAATGTGTTTTTAGTTACTTATTATATATCATGTAAGGAATATACGGATTTTTGCGCAAAAGAAATCAAAGACATTATTGTTTATTAAAGTTACTCATGTAACTGTCTTTGAACTGTGTAGATATTACATACCTGTAACGATTTTCAGTTAGTTTTGATAAAAGTATTTTTTTCATCATACTTAAATATGGATTTGATGAAAATTTCATAAAAATCCATCGCCAAATGAGGAAAAAAATCAGTGAATTTCTAATAGATCTCCAGAAATCCAAGTCGAAAAGGTCGATATCGAGGCTCTTGTGTAGTGATGTCAAATCAGTAACCAACTTCAACTACAAAATAAAAAACAAATCCGAACTCGTAGTAGAAAATCACGATAGAAATATGAAGTGGAATTTGCACCCAATGACGGATGACGAACGAGTGAACAGTCTCGAAGATTGACACGAAAATGATGTCTCACTCTCACTGTCAGTTTTGAAAATTTAAAGTGTAGCGCGAGAAATTGGAATTTGCGAAGAAACCAGGAGTGAATTTATTGGATGACGGTAATGCTATCTGCTTTGGAAAGTCATAGTTTCTGTCAATATTATTCGTAGAACTTGTGAAACTGACCACATGATATCATCCATATTGTGACCCAGTTAGGCGCGGTACAACAACAGCTGGTTCAGTGTTTAAATTTATTGCGGTTCTAGTTAATTCCGACAACGAGTTACTAAGACGTTTTTCCTGTTGTGTTTAGACAGTTCTGTTGTAAGATCGGAAGAAGCTTCACATTTATGGTTCGACATAAACATTTTTTGCCGTGCTTTGTACCCCCAGATAATTGAGATGCTAAATGGCCGTCGCCCGCAAACAGCGGGGAGTGTATTTAGTTTCAACTTTTGCAGCATGGCATATGTCGGATAAAAAACGGGCAAAGATGCGTTTTAAAAAGTGGCTTGGGCGTGAACCATATATCAGACTTTGAGGACAAACCATGGCGTTTTTATCATATTGATTGAACAAACTTTGGGAACTTTTGTCAGATTTATCAAGCACTGAAGCAGTGGTTTTAATATTTTTACAAGACATCCGACCGTCTCAGTTGCGTATATATTCTTTTTTAACATCTGTCATTTTCGTCTGTATAAGATATTCCCCCTCTGAAAATTTTGTGGTTGTATTTCATGTTTTAAAGTGGCATATTCTCCCGACTCGTCATTGTGAAACTTAAATGACTGTGTTTTTAACTGATGAAGAAATTCCATAGCTCGAAAAACAAAATTTATAGATAAATGGTACCACTGTCTCAGTATTATGGGAGAAATTAGGGTACTTTTAATATAATTGGAAATGTTTGAATGATTTCAGATGTGAATTCAATTTAATGTATATTTTAAAATTAATAAATTATTTTTTCTCAGGTTTTGTTGTTGTTTTACTATGAAACTACTTAGCAATGTAGTCCAGAAGGTAAAATATTCATACGCACATTTAATGATCATGTGATCAATGTCAGTTATTGCCACGTATTTGCCACATGTCTACAAACATATTTATATAGTAAAATTTGCAAAGCAAATATAAATATATCATCATAACCTGCGTTGGAAATGGACAAGTCAATCACTAAAGTAAAGTAGAAACGGAGTCAACAGCAATGACTTCTGATTAAATTGGTTTGCGTAGTCTAGGCGAAAACAAGACGATTAAAACAATTCGAGATCATTTTGGAACTAACGTTAAGAACAATATTAAGATAATGAGTCAGCTGCGTTACAAACGCGATACGGACCAGAAAGGTCACAAAAGAACGTAAAAACCAAAATGATATACAAACTTTATATCAGTTTAATGTTGTGCAATTGACCTTCTGTTTTTTTTTCTCGACTGCCACCACTGAAAATTGATCAGCGCGAGGTAAGACAAATAAAAATTACACAACCAGCCATTCTCAGCATACGTCTTACACAAAAAGGACTATTTCAGTTTCGTTGACATGCTGTTATATCATCACACTGGATTACTTTATAAAGGCTACAATATTTTACTCCATTGTTAGCTTCTAGGTTTCTATCGCACACAATAATTTAGGAACTTTCTTTTTGTGTGTATTTATTGAAACTTAGATTTGTTAATATTCTATTTCTGTTTGATAGGGAGTTTGGAGAACGCACTTACTCCCAAAAGATTCTTTAAGTGTCCTGAACAAAAACAATCCGAGCGACAGAGACAAAATGTCCTTACTCGATTATTTATGTGTGGGTGGTCGACGGATCTCGCTACAAAGGTATTTGATGTGTAACGTGCACAATGAAGGTTTATCTGTGTTGTTGTTTATATATTTTAATACATAATAACAAAGCAGATCCTATCGCTACTACCAAGACTTATAAAGAAAGCTTGGTAGAATAAGGAATCAATAGAAAATATCTTTTTGAAATCAAGCTTAATCGTTCCTCCATCAGCGAAATATATGAACTTTATAAATCCAATAATTTTTTCCTTGTCTGAAGTTAGAAAGAAAAAAAAATTCCCAAGCTTTTTCCACTGTGAGAAATTTCAAACTGTTTTACTTGATTCATTTATTTGAAGAGATATAACTATATCATAATGCGTGTTTATTCAGACTATGATTGATTACCTTTCATAGCAGATTAAAACAGTTCCAGCATCATTAATTATGAACAATAAAAAACGATAAATCATCTCGAATGTTTGGACAATTTAAATCACATTAAGCGCAATAAATGTTCAATTTCCAATGTCTAACAGGGATTTTCTACTGATGTTTCGAGTATTAAGTTGTTGGATAACCGAATACAAGTATAATCGGACTCAAGTTAAAAGCTTTTCAGGTAAAAACTTTAAAAAGAAAATTTGAAGTGCGAAGTAAAACCACAGTTTATTAATTTTTTACTGGCATTACATGTGTGATTTTCATAACCAGAAATTACGTGTAAATATCTTTAAAAAGCAAGATTTACATTAAATTTACCAAATACCAAATTTTTATTTATATAAAACACTGTGCAAGCTCCAAGTATTTATCAAATAAAAGTACCGAAAGAAGAAGTAGAAGACATGGAGAAGTTCATTTTCAATTTTACAAATTTGTTTTTGTATCTTAATTTTATATTTGATAAATTATAGTGTCATATTTGAACGTTAAAGATATTATTATTATTATTATTATTATTATTATTATTATTATTATTATTATTATTATAAAAAGACTTTTTGCTGTTCAGCTCGAACATGCAAGTGCATGCCAAAATATCCGACAATTGCCGCTTGGAATTCGAAGGTAAATATTTATTTCATCTTTAATGTTGTCTGAATCACCTTAAACAGACTTCAGTTTCGGATCTCAAAACTTCTCTGTTCCCGCTAAACTTTGACGTTTGACAGATCGTGAGTTATAAACCGAATTATTTAAGAAAAACTTGACAATTTCGCAAGTCAACACAAACAGCATATCTCAAAAGTAGGCTTTCCCGTTCAAAATTTTACAAATTGTTAAGCACATGGTGTCGATCAAAAATACAGTGGCATTCATCAATTTTTAGTATTTAGCATGAAGGTAAATATGTGCTTCGAAATTTTAATGGGGATATTTAAATACACTCTAAAGTGTATATCTATAAACACGTATAACTGCACTTAATAAATCGTGATACTTTGGTCACTGATTGTGAGCTAGTAACTAGAACCTAGCACCAGCTAGACAAACTTACGACTGAATACGCTCATATAGGAAATGATGTTACTGCCAATATACAATAAAGATAATTAAGACGAGATCAAGACGTTTAAAAAGACAAAACTAAAAGATAGAAATTTGATAAAAGCAAAACTTATTTCTATTATTTATATCGATTAGGTATGATCGACACAAAGAGACGCTTTAACTGTTTATCACTGCACTGTCGAACACCGCTGAAAGATAAAGGATGAGAGATAACTCTTACTGAAAAAAGTAAGATTAGAGTGAAATACAAATACAAACTATTTTAATCTTAATGGAAAAATATATTTTAATGATATTATCAATGCATTTTATAAAGAGAGATAGAGAAAAGAGTGCGAAGTCAAGGGAAATAACATCACCATGCAACGAAAAAGTTCGATTTAGGCTTAGTTTGCGCGCAAGGGTAATAAATGTGATTATACAAATCACATGTGTTTCCCCCATATCAGAAGAAGAGATTGCCGAGCGATTTAAACATGGGTTTTATACTAAAGATGTCATATCGCTTTAGGTTTCGATACTAATCGAAGGAGTATGAAATTCAGTTTTATTTTAAATAGGCCTTGTATTCTAATACGTAAATGACAACCTTTTAAAATTCCTGATCATGTGTGGATTGGTGATTCTAGAAGACTTATAGTTTGAAAACAATAACATATGCTCAATAGTTGCATTTCTCGGGTCATACGAGTGTCAACAACAAAAGCTTAATTCTTTGAGTGAAATCTAAAGTAATTAAAAACCAAACTTATTGTTAGTAAATATTTTTGCCATTGTTTTACCTTAATCTTCCTATTTAGTTTTGTTTGATCAAGGTTCAAGACTTATGCCAAGATTTGTTTTATTTATGTGCTTGTAAAAAGCAGGAAAGTTAAGTACAAATCATCCAGAATGATTTATCATATTTTATCAAACTAAAACAATATTTTAACAAGGATTTACATACTGTTTACACTTGTTGATATCGAAATATCTCGGATATCAAATTTAGAAAATGTTTTGACTCTACACAGTTACAGGCAAAGGTGTTAAGGTCATTGTAAATTCGAATTACATGTTATAAAATTTGATAAACAACGTTACAATTACATAGTACAGACAGCGATAAGAATATTTTTCAAGAAAATTGTCTCCGAAAATTGGAACTTTTTATCATTAAAATGCTTTTAAATCATTTATTTTTATAAATAAATCGAATGATGAGAACAGCCACTAGTAAATGAATTGCAACTTTACTTTTTTCAGCAAAAATATTTCTACAAAATTATTTTAAACATTCAAATCATAAAAAAATCAAATGATGAATTTGCAACATTAAACTTTGTTTCAAAAAAGCGTTGAAAGTAGAATCTTATCCCACAATTAAACTTAATAAACCAAAATCATTTTATTAGACGCATAGTTTTTCTTCTCCATATTGTATTGTGTAGATGTTAACCCATCAGAATTCTATAAAACCTTTATTTTATAGCCAAAGAAAACCAGAATAACTAATATATAAACTGGCTTTGAAAAATGATTTTGTTCCTTTCAAACTTATTAGAAAATATTTAATCTTACCTGAACATCTGGTTTAGAATTGGGTCAAGAATGTTTGAGTTTTCAAAACATTTTTAACATATATAAGATCACGAATTGACCTTTTATTAAAAAAAAAAAAAAAAAAAAAAAAAAAAAAAAAAAAAAAAAAAGCATTGACGATTCCTTCCGTTTGTGACGAAAATGCAACAACGAGGTTTTAAAAAATATCGTATCGTTTGAAACGTTATATATAACCTCGGTAATAATATAATAATGATAAACAGGTTTTCCAAATAAAATGTCACTACACCAAAGACTTCACGTTTCAGACAATCGTTAACATGACGTTTGGTAATGAAGAACTGCCAACTTAGAGTTCAATCTATTTTATTCATTTATTTATCTATTTATTTTATTTATTGTTTAAAATCATTAAAGCTGAAATAAGTTTCCCTATGTATAATATAAAACGGTGCATTTTAGCTCACCTGAGCTTAAAACTGAAAGCTCAAATGAGCTATTGCTATCCATCTTTGTTCGTCGTCCGTCGTGCGTAATCTTAACAATTTAATCTTCTCCTCCAAAACCATTCGGCCATATTTAATGACACTTAATAACCGTCATGTTTGGATGAAACCTTTCATCGGATTTGCACAAATGACGGAGTTATGTACCCTTGGGGCCCAATAAGTGGGAAATGATGAAAAAAAAATTCTGATCCGAATGTACAAGAGATATAACTTAGTTATTTCAGGTACAATATTCTTAGGTCATCTAGTTTCATATTTCAACAAATGGTAGCCATAGAGCTTAAAATGGGGAAATGGCAAGGCACTTAGTGGGGGAATTGCTAGAAATTATATATCCGTCAATACATATATCTTAAAAACTATTAACTTTTTATATAGACATGGATATTAGATTATTGAATGTTAGAATAATGTATGTATTGATACAACGATCATTTTGACATATAAGTTCATAAGTTCAAAAGTCAAGGTCACAGTTGCCTAAGAAGACTATATATTAGAATATTGTATGATTGTATGTATTGAAATGACCATTTAAAATATATATATAATCTGTTTAAAAATTACATCGGTTATATGGTGTCATTACAGCAACAGTTGTTAGTTTTATAATAATGATTGTTCGCCTCTTTATATCTTTATTGGTTCGTTTTTGTTATTCTTTGCTCAGTTCTTGATTGAAGTAGACATATATATGTTTTTCAGCTAAAGGTCTATCATTTAATTATAGACAAGAATAGGCTGACACAAACAACTGTTTAGCATGAGGCATCATACGGAACCAGACATTTACAGGTTAGATATTAAAAGATCTTCAAATTTAAGAGGAATACATTTGGTATGCTCAAACACTAGTCGCCTGTAACCAATTTAACGGTTTGTGATGCCATTTAAACTCTTGTTTAATTTATTTGACAATGTTTTAATAAACGACTAAAATAATGTTTAACGATCTTGTATAAAGGGTTTAACTTCAAGTTAAAAGATGTAAAGTTTATACTTTTATCATAATATAAATTATTTATTAAACGATCTGCATGTCGTTTTACGTATCCAATATGTACAAAAACAGCAAAAAATCACTGCATCTCCAACTCTTCGGGTTTGTTTCTTTTCTTTTTCCTAAAACCAGATTCTTGTTTATACCACGTTGTTAACTCATCAAGTGTTTGAGGAAGCTCCCGTCCTTTTGTTTCTGGTAGAAACAATGTTAAAGCAGTAATAAGTAAACAGCATGACCCAAATATAACGCCAGGTGCCCATAAAGCGTATGAAGCCTACAATAAAGTAATTACTAATTTATTATTATTATTAGTAGTAGTAGTAGTAGTAGTATTAGTATTATTATAATGACCTAATGAGGAACCTCACTTACTCGACGGTTCGATATATTGGACCCTATTAGGAAAAGTTCAAAGGGGTGTCATTACTGTAAAAATGTAAAAATAAATGGAGCAGAACGAAACGTAAACTTGATCTGTAAGTCATTGTGATATACTCACATACCAATAATCAGTTCAAGTGCAGCAAGAAAAAAAATCCGAAAACTGTTTTTGCAAATTATCAAATACTTAGAGACGTTATTTCCGTTTAAATCAAAAGAGTAAGACAAAACAAACCTTATTTGTAACTCATCGTGGTAGACTCACATACAAAAAATCACTGTAATATCTACATCCCTTTTGAAAAAGTACGTAAAGTGATTTTGCAATAAAAATTATCAGAGATAGGACCGTGTTTTTGTAAAAATTAGAGCAGTGAAAACTTGAACTTGATCTGTAACTCATTGTAATACACTAATATACCAATAATAAATTCACTAGCAGCAAGCGTTTAGGAAAAAAGTGCGAAAACTGTTCTTGCAATATAATTACAAAATACTTAGAGTCGTTATTTCCGTAAAAGTCAAAAGAGTAAGGCCCACATATACTTGGTTTGTAACACAGTGTGGTAGAATCGCATACCAATAATCAGTTCGATAGCTGCAAGTGTTTAGGGAAAAAGTGCGGAAAACAGTTCTTGCAATTCAATTATCAAATACTAAGGGCCGATATTTCTTTTAAAAAGTCAAACGAAAGGGGTAGAAAACTGTAATTTCAATGAAATTAAGTAAAGATAAAAGGGGTCGTAATACTCAGCGGATCGATAGAAAACGAAAAATTGATCTGCAGTTTATTGTAATTAACTCTTATTTCAAAACTCGCATCAATATCTACAAGCGTTAAGGATAAAGTACAGAAAACTTATGATGGACTGACGAACGGGTCGATTTAAGTTGCGCGAGGTATAATAATAGTTTAACTAATAAGTGCTATAAACTTTTAATTACAAAATTATTAATGACCAATTCCAATGTTTGAAGTACTTATCGAATTTTTTCGGTAGATGTCTCCAATAATTATCTACTTCAAGGTCATGATTAGGTTAAATGTCAAATAAGGGGTCTATATAATGAAACGTTGCTTATATTGATAGTTCAATTGGTCTGTCTGTCCGAAAAGACCGATTGCTTATAATGTTTTAGATTAAGCATCTGTAACAAAATGACGTTTTAATCACTTTTATATAACAAAACAGTAGTAAAAGTAGCGTGCATTCATTCTGTAGGAAGTCATTCTTATCCACATTTTTAAAATTTTTGTCCGAAAATGGATGTATGAGTTTGTTTTGGTAAAGGAGTGTTTAAGTTCATGTTTAACATTTTGGAGCTATATACCACGAGCAATTTAACGCGAACAGTATTGTTCTAGACCAGGATTTTTCTCTTCATAGAAATTGCTTACTCTAAATTTATTTTGTTATTAAATCATAGATTGTATTTTCCAAATACATGAGTTCGGAGAATCCGTGTCTGATTGATACTGATAAATGGGTGAAATTATTATGTTATGATTTTAGTCATGGGTTTCAATCTTGCGAGAGAAAGAGATTTTTTTATTGTTTCCATTGAAAAAAATTCAACATTTTGCACATTTGTTTTTTCCTTCAACATAAGGCTTTAAAGTTATTTCTATCATTGGTTCTTTGCAACTGCTTTTAATGGTAGCATACTCGCATGTAAAACAAAAAAGTTTATAAAATCTAGCCACAATTTATAAGACCTTTATACTACTATATTATTAAAATATTATGTTAACATTTTGGTAACAATTTGTATTACACTATATAATTGTTATTTTTTTAAAAAAAAAAATCATTTGATAAACTGTTTCAAAATCGTTCAATCACAATATATCGAAGACCCAGTATTTCACGTGTCGAAGTCCATTTTTATTATGCCTTCTGTATTCGAAGTATTGATTTAAATGCTCCAAATTAGACTCACCAGTAAGCTAACATATGGCGCAGCCATTCCTCCTACCCTAGACGCCGCTGAAGCAATACCAATACCAGAATTCCTGTAATAGTGAATGGTGTAGAAAGAAGTTCTGGTAAATGTATTGTGGGCGAGAAACAAGTAAAAACGTTTAAAGAAGACAGTTGGATTTTGCTAGTTACTATAATTTACAAGAAATTACTAAATTTTAAATAATAACATCAGAGTTTCTTATTATATTGTTTTATTTGTCTTCTTATATCACAATAGTCAGTGCTAAGATCCGTGGATGCAGAGAATTGTTTATAAACATTCGGCTTCACCTAAAAGCAAGATGCTTGTTGAACTGTACACAGTACATATACAAGAGGCCCTAAATTGCTCACCTGAGTTTAAATGTAACTGGTATGTCTTGATAATACCTGGTTTAGTCATAACATGTTGCCTCAATAGAAGTGGTTTCAGATAACATTATTTTTATTGTTTTGGTTTTTAGCTATGTAGGTCACTGTGACCTACTTTTGGTAGCCAAAGCGACCAGAAACACAAATGAGAATGGCAATGGTCTAAAGGTGCTATTGACTAATATGAATGAAATGTGACCAGTAGTGTCTGAGAAGAAGTCTTTTGATGTATGTATGGGTGGACTGCAGAGTTCCTATCCATAACAAAAGCTCATATTAGCAATTTTCAGATCCGGATTTAAGAATTTACGGATTTAACACATTAATTAAAATATTTTTAAAAAAAATTGTAAAATGCAACTGAAAATTATTTTTAAAAAATTGTTCAATTAATTTAAATAATGTCACATAACAATGATTTTGTAAAACAAAACAAAAAAATCAAAGTTTTAGCTAAATCTACATATCAGTTTCACATGTATTTCAAAAAAAAAAATAATTCACTAAAAAGTAAAAATTCGTAACATCTCTTCCATGCACCATTGTAAGTCATACAATTCGGAAATTAAAAAAAATAAAATAAGATAAAATAAAAAAATAATAAAAATAAAAAAAACGTGGCCTCACTGGGATTTGAACCCTCACCCTAGGGTTGCTAGAATTGAAAAAGAAAAAGGTCGAAAAGGCGACTTGTATTTTACAGAATTTCATGAAAATTGTTAAACATATGTTTCTTCACATAAGAAAATGATGTTTGGAAAAAGAATTCACCTAAAATTTATTAATGTTGTAATTTTGGTAAAAAGTACTATTTACAATGTATAAAAAATAAACGCAAAAACACGTAATCTAATTTTTCACAAAATTGTTGGAATTCACAAACTTGGTTTATAAGATGCTTTAGATGCCAAATATCACATCAGATTTTATCTCAGTGAAGTGGTTTTGGAGAAGAAATTTTTTTTAGGTTTTCAACTATTTAAGACAATGTAGCTATGGCAACCTAAAAAGTAAAAATTCATAAAATTTCTTCCATGCACCATTGTAAGTCAGAATTCAGAAAATAAAAAAAAAAACAAAAGGACTCCACTGGGATTTGAATCATCGACCCTTGGGTTGCAATATCATATTGTACTTCAAAACTAATAATTACACTAAAAAGTAAAAATTCATAAAATCTCTTCCATGCACCATTGTAAGTCAAAAAATTCAGAAAATAAAAAAAAATTAAAAATTAAAAAAAAAAAAGTGGCTCCCACTGGGATTTGAACCCTCGACCCTTGGAATGCTAGAATTGAAAATGAAAAAAGCCGAAAAAAGCGACTTGTATTTTAAAGAATTTCATGAAAATTGTCAAACATATGTTTCTTCACATAAGACAATGATGTTTGGAAAAAGAGTTCACCTAAATTTATTCATTATTGTAATTTTTGTTAAAAAAAAAAAAAAAAAAAAAAAAAAAAAAAAAAAAAAAAAAAAGTACTATTTACAATATACAAAAAATAAACGCAAAAACGCGTAACCTAATTTTTCATAAATATTATTGAAATTCACAAACTTGGTATATAAGATGCCGTAGATGCCAAATATCACATCAGATTTTATCTCAGAGAAGTGGTTTTGGAGGAGAAGATTTTTTAGGTTTTAACTATGTAGGTCATTGTGAGCCACATTTGGTAGCTATGGCAACCAAAAACACAAATCTGAAAGGCAATGTTCTATAGATGCTTTTGACCAAGTTTAAACAAAATGTGATCAGAAGTTTCTGAGAAGAAGTCGTTTGAAGCAATTGTTGACGGACGGATGACGGACGACGGACTACGGAGGGTCTGCCTCTATTGATACCAATAGCTCACATGAGCACTTTGTGCTAAGGTGAGCTAAAAATATAAAAAGAAGATTCTAAATATATTTGATTAACTAGCTGTTTATGTAAACCATGTCCCAGTTTCATAATTTTTCCTCCATTCTATAGCAATTTTGACAATCTCTTATGGAACTATTGATAAACACTTTTACAAAACTAGATACAGATGTTCTAAAATTAAAATGATCATAGAAATGACATCCCGAATTCCTAAATAGCTTCACAGGAAAGAAATGAGCTGATAGTGATAATTTCGGGTTTAATTGCAGCTTCATCTCGTCGCTTAAATCCATTTGTATATTGATTAAGTCTTACACTTTTCATTAAAAAGCTACGTTTGAAAGTGAATATCTTAGTACCTTAAATTTGTAGGATAAAGCTCCGGGGTGTACAAGAAAATGGTACTAAAAGATGCCGTTATTCCAAATTTTCCAATGAACGTAAACACTGAAGACATTGTTCTGGCTACACCATTTTCATCTGTATAAATGAAAAAAAATATGTTAAAAAATAACATACACGTTTCTAACTTATGTAAACAGAAAAAGTACAATCAAGAGAATATTTAGGATTTTATCTGGGGGTAGTTAAAAGAATTGGTCTATAAGTCGATCTACGATCTGTATATACACATTTTAAATCAATTCATGATATTTGACATGAGATATACAGTAATATAATTGTACTTTGTGTGCAAAAATTTAGATAAAATTTGCATATGATAATTTATTAAAACCATAAGAATGTAATTTAGACTAATTTAATTCTTATACTGTGAAGTAGATATAATTGAATCAACCTAACCATCCTAACCATCACCTATTTTACATCAAGTGGTTCTTTGACATTCGGAAAAAAATGTAATAAATTTTTGGACAAATTAATTAAACCTCACCCTGACGGCCGACAGATCATTGCTCAAACATAGCTTCTGTGTAACAGGTTACACATATTTTCAATAAAGAAGCCTTGCTTTTGGATAAATGCTTTACCTTAGAGTAACACACAATTGGTTTATGAAGATGCATTTTCATATTTTGTATAAGTTTATTTAAAATATCTTATTACCTTTCACAAGAAGAAGAACTACTGATATGATTAGGGAAAATCCCGCTACAGCATGAAATGTGATTGAAGTCTTTTTTCTTCCAACTCTACAAAAAAAAGAAACCATTTAAACTAACTGAAGTAATTTGAAGCTGAAACTTGTCAATGTAGCAATATACACATATTGCTCATGAATCAGTGTATACCCAGTATTGTCTACTGTTAAAAGGAGTTCCACTAAAAGAATGACCACATGCTGGTAATTTCGGATAATTTTCTTCTTCTTTTAATTTAATTTTATACTTCTCTATTTCGATTTTGATTTTACTGTTTAGTATATTATTATAGTGAGTTTCTGATTTTACGATTTTTACATATTGTTCGGACAGACATATGAATAATTGCGTTTGACCCGTGACTGCATATATGATAAACATCAAAATCCGTGCGTTTGTTTGGCGTAAAATGTTATATGTGTCATATGCAAAATTTTTAATTTTCATGACATAAAACAATCAAAAATTTGCATATGACAACTGTAATTTTTTAAATGTTATTTTTTTTTAAATAAAATAAAAAATGCAAATAACATTTTTTTCTATTTTAAATATAAATGAAGTCCAATTACATTAAAACTTTTGGCAGAGAAGAGTTTGTAATCTTATTTCTTGATGAAAGCATACAAACGTACCTATTAATGAGCAACCAGAATGCTATTGCGCTTGGAAACTCCACCAAGGCATTTAGGAAATAATTCAAAAACCTGTTTCCCGCCAAAGTTGACGAGGATAAAAATAAACCATAGTAAGTTAAATTGTTTATCCACCTACAAATAGAGACATTAATATTTAATATTCAATGAGTAATTAAAATAATGCATAGAAACGGATTTAGCCGCCTTTCTCACAACCTATACGGCTTCCTCTCTCTTATCACTAGCAAAAAGCCACCTTAAAGATTGTCAAGATCATACCAGAGCGTTACATACAGATCTGGGAGAAATGTTGTTTTATTCCAAAGTCAAGATTCTTTCATGTTCTTCATTTCATTCTTTTTTTTTTTTTTTTTTTTTTTTTTTTTTTTTTTTTTTTTTTTTTTTTGATGGCGGAGAACATCAGAGTACCCAGAAAAACCATCAACTTTTAAGATATAGTTCAGTTACAAACATTAAGGTGAACATTCTAATCATCCACCCGAATTTTTCCATCTAAAATTATAAGTTATAAACATTTATAAGAAAATAGCATTATTTAACTTTTTATCAAACAATTAACGAATGTTTACTTTTTTCGTAAGTTTTTAATTGTTAGTAAACAATTAAAAATAGTTGTTCTTGAATATGCTTGATAGATCAGAACCACGGCTAAATAGTTTACAATCATTGATTTGATTTAAGTTGATCATAGTGACTATTATCTAATACGGTTAACAGTTAGACATTATAAAGCTCTACCTTGGTGTTGTCTAGAGAAAAAAGTATTAAATTCACTTATCTGTTCCGTTAAAATATTAATAAACTGAATTATATATTCATACAATAAAATAATTGTAGCAAGTTCTGCTAAAAAAAATTCAGTGCTTTAACTTTCCCTTTTAATGAAAAAAAGTGAATACAAATGCATGTATATTAGTTTTGTTTTCCTTTTAATTACTATGACTTGGCCAACAAAACGTCTCTTTACTGCATGACTGAAAACTCGCAAGGGTAAAATTGCTAGCCAAAAATAGGATTATTAATAGTTTAGCAAGGCTTCAACTTACCATGTATACCATAAAATTAAAGACATCTTTAATAAAATCTTGTTTTTAAGGATGTTTAAGAATGTATATCGTTCTATAGACGTGTTACTGTCCGAGTCAATCAGAGATGGTGAAGTCGATTCTGGCTGTTGACAAGTCGGTACCCGAGGTACTGGTGTATAAGCATCTGCCTCGTTTATATTAACGCCTCGTATTCCCTGAGCTGATTGCTGAGCACGGCGCAAAACCGTAAGGAACGGTATTAACTTGAACTTTATTCCATTTAGCCGCCTTTCTCACGACTTTTATGGCTTCCTCTCTCTTATTATTAGCAATCAGCCACCTTAAAGATTCGTCAACTAGCCTAAAAAAAACATAATACAGAATTGGTTTGTGATTATTTTATGGTTTGTTATTACTCTTAACGTAAATCAAAATGTACACTTTGTCAAATTTCACAAACGATACTGCATCAGCACAAAATGGTCCTTCTATTTTGACTGAAATCGACTAAAGTTATATGCTTAAATTTAGGATGTATGGACGAAATTGACTTAAAACAATTCTTTTAAACAAACTAATCAATTAAAATATTGATTTAAAAAATAAAATGGTGACTGTCGAACCAAAAACGGACAGGAACTCTGAACATTCAAAAGATACCTTGTGCTAAATCGGAAGCATGTGATCAGCGACCTGTGTATTACCTGATGCTCAAACGATATACCACAGGTGTATGTTTATATATATATATATATTTTACAGTGAAATATAAATCAAAAGCAAATCAATAAACACTGCAAAGTCTTTCCGTGTCAGTATTTATCTGTTCAAAGGTTTAATAATATATTCGATCGTTAGTTAAAACAATATTTTATTCACAATACTAAAGGAAAATCAAAATATCAATGTTACAATAGCATACATATGTAAATTGTGAAATGGATTCGAGGACAAGACCTAAGTCAAATATAAACTCGTCTCCACTAGTCCGCAGTCAGAACATCTCCATTGAAATAAAAAATGTGAATGAAAAACGTCAAAGCATTTTGTGATACAAAGCATGACGTCACAAGATCAGTTAGGAAGTAAGTTAGTAAAACGGAACAGCCATTGGAACATATTTTTTTTTCTATGAAGTGCATGTTTTATTTAAAACAACCACATGTCATGTTAGAATATATTATAAATTTTGAATGAATTCCTAAAGCAATAACAATTTCATACACACTCTCAATCGAAAAGAATGTAAGACAATATGTTGTATTAACACAATATTATTGTTAAATGAAACTCTAGTTACCAATATGCAAACAAGCTATGTATAGACGTAAGGGCTACAACAAGCTGGACATATCTCCAGGAGTAATTTCGTAGGAAATATCCAACAGGCGTAAGAAGAACTACACAGGTTGTCCATACCAGAGCGCCAATCGTTCCAATGGTACCACGACATTCACTTGGTATTATCTCTACACAGATTGTCGCTGATGATAAACCAACGCCCTTTAAAAATATATAGACTAATGTATTCATTGAAAGTTCACCTTCTATAGAAGAAAAAAATTGGTAACTAAGTACTTGGCAACAGATATTACAACAACGAACACAATAAAATACGAGCAAATTATAACACAACCAAACAAAAAGATACAAGACAAGAAATAACAAACAAATATTGGGGCAACTGATTACAAAATCCCCATCTTTAAACGGGCACTTAAGTACAATGTAAAAACCCAGTTAAGTGGTTACATTAATAAACGATCAAGACTAAAAAGGACTAACCATTCAATTTATTTTACAAAATTAGTTCATGAAGTAAACATTTTCAAGTATTTTAAAAAATAAATACTTGATGACAAATACATGTATATTGAACATTACTTATCTGATTGAAGGACTACAATAATGTTTTACAATACTAACGACACTGCTTAAACATGTAATTGCAATATTAATACTCACTTGTTGCAGGGTTCCAATAAGCAGCCTTAGAAATGCAAAGGTTGGATATGTTGGAACAAAAGCCAAAATTAAAGATACGATGAATAGACAAAGATGCGTAAAGATGAAGACTGGCTTTCGTCCGTACCTGTCTGACAATGAAGTAAAGAATGTGGCACCTAATGCTTGCCCCACCGTGACAAGGGTCTGTGATAATTCACCCAATCCCTTTCTGGTACAAACAAGATTCCACTAAAACATAAGAATATTCGACTTAAACATTGTTTGGTGATAGGTATTATCAAATTATCAAATCAAATCAATATAAGTTAAATGAAACGGAGCAGATTTCTGACAGCGATTTTTTTTATCAAATACTTTAGGGTATGGTTTGAATGGAAATTTTGATTTACACAGTTTTACAAAATGTTCAATAAAACGTTTGGTATTCGATTTATGAGCATGGAAATCCTAGGTGTTGTTTTAAAGACATATATATAGAGAGATGGAGTTATGCATACCTCCGTCTCAGCACCACGGTGGCTAAGGCGTCGAATAAGGATCAAAGCGCCTTTACTGCCAAGATTTGAATTTGACGCGGGCATATCCAAGAGTTAGAATGTTTGTTAGTTCGCTTGTCGAAGGTTGATGGTTTTTCCTTCACCATCTAAGAACTGACCATTTTAAAG
The DNA here is from genome assembly GCA_029721355.1 of Tegillarca granosa. Taxonomy (NCBI): domain Eukaryota; kingdom Metazoa; phylum Mollusca; class Bivalvia; order Arcoida; family Arcidae; genus Tegillarca; species Tegillarca granosa. The sequence goes on along the minus strand of CM056600.1, from coordinate 15,631,719 downwards.
TAAGTAAAACAAATCTAGACTGGGACGTAAAAACCATTAATCCACTCCATTTTTGTGGAATATAGAAATTTTCAGCGGACTAGCGTCTATTCACCAGAAACCAAACAGAATGTATTAAAACAAAGCAACGTATGGCATGATACGGGATAAAGATCAATCAAGTGCTGTTTAGTATCTGTTTCCGTTAGTTTTGAAAAAAACAAACATAATTGCTGTACGATGGTTTGCAAGATTTGCATTTTTAAATAATTAAATGGTCTATATATAGTTAATTAGTAAGTTTGGTTTAAAAATGAACTTTAAAAGGAAAATTAATTCCTAATTACACAGAACAAAATCATTAAATTTATTTTTTACATTGGATTTTAAAAAGAAGCTGGGCGCGAAATTGAGATGCTTCTTCAAAATACATAGAAAGATAGAAGCTTAGAATGTATAGCATTCACTGTAATTTATCTAATCTATCGAGGGTTAATGAATTCAGACATCAAGTACCTCGGTAACAATGGTCCGGTCTCGATCTGTGTTGAAATCGTACCCTTCTAAACATGGTAAACTTGTATGGATTATTGAACCATTTGTAGCGTTTACTGTAACATCGATACCGCATTGTCCATAATTGATGTTAGAACTCGGTTTGGTTATTTTCTACTCCGGTGTAATAATCTGGATATTCATATAATGGCTTCGTCAAATTTCGACAATGATGCGGTGGAGTATAACCTAAAGGTAGAATGAACTTATAAATACTTATAAAACTTTGGCTACACAACCAGCAAAATTGACTTATATATTGTCGGAAGTGAAAAAAGATAGTAACTGAAAAAGTACATTGCAATTGCCAACACAACGAAAATCATGACACAAAACAGGCAAATAACGGACAAAGCCATATAAGAAAAAAAGGAACAACACGTATAAAGAGAGTAACAAGTCATAAACTCCCAGACATTAAACGGGCACTGAAGTACAAATTGTATGGAAAAAACTGCATAGTTACATCTTGATTCATTTTGTTTTGGAGCGGAAATTGTTCCTTTATGTATGATTAAAACTAATCATTCGGAAAGAAAATTGCAAAATATACAAGACTTACCTATAAAAACAATGACTAATAAGGGGAAAGAAACAGGTACCTAAGCTGACCATCATGATGACCAATTGAAATATTTGATATCGCCCCCATGTTCCTAAAGTTTTCCAAATTTCATCCACTTCAGGTTTAGGGTCCATTGTTGACATTGTCGTCAAATAACTATCTATGTCGTCAATATTTTAATATAAATGTATCAAAATTAAACGAATGCTTCAACACGTAAAGATGAAGTTGTGAATTAAGTAAGATATGTATTATTTAATCCATATAAGTATATACACCTGGATGCATACTAATGAGAGGTGAACAAAGGTGAGTTATTACATTATTTCATTTCTGTTAGCTTGAATTTGGTTTTGATTTTGTTTGAGTATATAAAGTGGAAAAATATCAATAGTATGTCTATTTTAAGCCTTAGTAAATCAGCATTTTATCATTATTATTATTATTATTATTATTATTATTATTATTATTATTATTATTATTATATCCAAGTTTTGGAAACAAAAAAAAGTTACCAAAAAATTAGAATTTAGTACAATTACCACATTTTGATGACATATTTTATTATGATTTCATCCTGATGTTCCAAGCTGTTTAAACTCACAAACTCAAAACTTGGGTTCCGCAGTTTCAAGAGTAAAATAATACAACTTAAAAGTAGCACATGACAATCCATTGCAAAGCTCCAAAGGTGGGGTTCATGCCAATTCTTATGATAAAAAGACACCAAATTTAACATATTATTATTATTTTTATTATTATTATTTTTATTATTCGAACACAATGACGATTTAAGATATCATTCTTGATTGACTTTGCACGTGACGTTTGCAGCTAGCTAGAAGGTGCTTACTCTTTCGGAGCACCGGCCTCACTTCCTTGAAGGAAGTTCACGTGTATAATTAAATGTGCCAGTTTTCACAGTTTTTACTTTGTTTTTGGGATTGTGATTTGGCCATGGACTGGTATGTTTGTGTTTTATTGTATATTTTCTATCAGTGTAATAGTTATTAAAATTTAGCAAAGATAAATAATTATGGGTTTCTTTTTATTTAATTTTTATGAACAACATGAAATATGTCATTGGTCTATTGATTTAGAAATTTGATGGTAAAACAGGGCAATGGCTAATAATGTAAATTAAACAGATTTCTATATCTGGCGGGATTTGAGATGTTGGTGGAGTCGGTCACTTTAAAACCTGTAATACAACTAAGTGCTTCGATTCATCAGTGGTAAAGCTTCTACCTCGGAAGTTGGAGGTCTTGAGTGTGAACTCCGGTCATATAATTATCAAGACTCTAAAATTTGTGGTACTGCTTTCTAGTCTGGCGCCCGGCATTAAGAGGACAGATTTTCGACTGGTTTATTCGGTGTCATATAAATATGAAGTAGTATGCTTGTCTACTTGGTATACTGACTCAGTGAGCTAGCACCTTAACAAAAACAAAAGTTCGCCCTAGTGTGCGCTGATACAAAGCGGACCATTATCATTCGTACATATCAAACGTGGATGAACTTGCACTTAGATTAACCGTAGGGATTATAAACTTCGCACTCGTTGCGAATAGCTGAAAAATTGCCAATGTGACGTTAAGCATCATAACAACCGACATCCCAATTCTGGCAAGCGACAATTAGCCTCTTAACCTTGCAGGTCAAGCAGAATTGAAGGCCACACATTTTAAAAGTCAATAACTGTTTAGAGCTTTTTGTTCTGAACGCCTTCGTGTATTAAACCGCAGGCGTTATTCGATAGTACGCTTTAACTGCTTATACAAATTAAGGTCCGATAAAAATGTATAGCGAATTAAGTATGAACTGGTTTTGATTTTATCCAAGCTCGCGCCTGGCGTCTGATAAATGTTTGATTTAGAATTTAAGAAAGACACCGTTTTATTCGGGTGTTAAGTTAGTACACTTGGTTTCCTTCCAATTACCTTTCTCTAAAATCTTGGCAAAAATTAAACTGTGTTGATAAGCTGATTAAATTTTGACAAATTGAAAACTTTGATCTGCAGTATTTAAGGGAATGTATTTTAAGACACCAGAAGCATTATTCCAACAAAAAATAGATTACATGTATATGTTCGTTAGCCCAAAACTTACTCCAACATTTTCACAAAGTCATTTTATCCCTTGCCTATTTGATGAATAAATGAAACTAAGAAATCTGTAGAGAAACACTGTTTCAGATTTATATATGGCATAAGTTTCACTTATTTGAAACACTCACTTGTTAAATGTACAACATCTCATTAAATACTATTTCAGAATGCCCGAGACATATTAATCAATCCTTGAGTACTTACAATTAAGTTTAAATTGTTGAAAAGTATTTCTTTTGCAATTTTGATTACAGAGCTAGCAATTAAAATTATCTTGTCATTTGCTGCTTTTTGAATTTTTATAAAATAATACAATTTAAAAGTAGCACATGACAATCCATAGCAAAGCTAAGAATTGTAAGCACATGTACTTTTATCTTACACCTAACCCCATTTGTCAAATTTGATAAAAGTTCTATACAATTTTCATAAAAATACAGAATTATTTTAATGAATGAAAAGCAATATAAAAATCTGTCTGCACCTAGCATTACTATTTTATAGTGTTTAAGGTGCATTAAGTTTACAATGGGGTCAACAGAAAACGAGAACGACAAAAGATTTTTCAAAGAAAAGAACGAGTGCCAACTGGGACAAACGGAATCCATTAATGTTAGTTATTCTTTCATGCAGCTAAAATGATATATTTAATCAACTTGTGTATCGCTGCTTCCGTTGTCAGAAATCATGCTTCTATACTGTGTTTGTTGATGTTTTCCTTTTTTCGATAAATAATCACGTGATTAATGTTCTAGATAAGATTTTTGTTCGATTACACTAGCAGAAGGTTTCCCCGTGATATTTAACGTATGTAAAGATTTTATCATGGAGCCAAATATTACATTTTTCAGGATAGGCATAGTTAAGAAAAAAATGCAACATTTCTATATATTGTTCATCGGAAACTTAATGCAGCTTTAATGTCTATAACATTATAAAAGTAGTCTATACCTGAACATGATCATTTTATAGTGTTAATGTCTGTAACAGCATAAAAGTGTCTTAGCCTCTTGTCTGAACCTAGATCCCGTTATACAGTACAAAATAAAGTTCACAGCACTGTTAACATACATTAACTGGTTCACAATAGCCCACATAGCTCTAAAATGGCTTGTTCCTTTAATGAAGCTCCTTCCAGCCAGTGCTCGTATCCAATCAAGTAAGCTGAAATAGGGGTAGAAGTTATAAGAAACACGCTGTTTAATAGCAGTAACATGACACTCATCGATGATATAAACGTCTTATTCTTAACAAATTTATCAGCATCCTATGGGATTTACCCTTCTTGATCTTTTTCTAGAAATCAAAACTTTCTTGATTATTAAGAAATTGCCAACAAGCAAAAATAGAAAAGGCACAAGACTATAAACTGCCAAATCCATCAAAGGCCAAGTCTTTGCAAAAAATGCGTCATATGTTTTACTCGTGAAATCACATTTCTTGAAAACCGTTTTATTGTCTTCCATATATTTAAAATCACCAACCCCATACAACATATGGCAGTTGTATATCAGAAGAAATATAGCAATTATGATTACCACCAGTGCTGAAATCTTTTTTGAACATTTGTTTCTGGTCCAATACGGACACCAAACCATAAGAACACGCTCTATTGTCACGGTGACTAAAATCCACGAGGAGAAATCCGGAGAAAAATAAGATAACAACAAATGCAGTTTGCATCCAACATTACTGTAATGTCTGATGTCCCAACTAAACATCTTAATTATCCAGTGTCTCATAAGTCCAGTATTAAGTACTGTTATATCTGTAAGCGCCAGTACAGTCAGATAAACAGCAGTGGAAGTTCTCCTTATATGCTGTTGTGCTAGTACAAACACTGTTATAAATATTTCCGACAGGTTCCAAAAACTATCAAAATCGGAGATACAATTAGCCATATAAATTCGCCTATTTTATATTCCAGAATGTCAGTCAAGTTACCTGTGTCGTTCATCTTTGTAATGTTCGTCACAATTACTATTAAAGACATTTACATTTGCAAAGAGTAGAAATGAAAAATGCTCAAAATATTCACAACCATCCAATAATGAATATCGAAAACATTCATTATTAGTAATGTTTTTCTAGATCATCAAGAACAAATTACAAATACTAGTGTTTGTGTTTGTCCAATCATCAATCAGTTATGTTTATAGTATCCAAAATTAAACTACTTTCTCGATTATGCTTTTAAACGGATAAAAATACTCACTATACACTTTAAAACACGCATTTATAATTTAACATATAAACGTTAATATGTAAATGTCCATTTATATACAAAAAAACACAAATTAACTTGGATGATGGTTTTACATTTTACCAACTATCAAATTACAACCTGATAGTTCATATAACACAAATGTACTAACTTCCTACGCCAATATGTGCCCTTATGACTTGTTAGTAAATTATATTTAGTTGGTAGTACACATCATTTTAAGTAACTTAATTGTCATTGATCTGTTTGTTTGTTTGTTTAGCTGTGTTTCATAATTGAGATCGACCAATTACAAATGACATCCTTGTTGGCTGACAGCTTAAAGCTTTATAGAGGTTGATGGAACCTGAAAACCTAATCTTCCGAGTATCAATCAGAATAAACAAACAATGTTATTTAACTAGTTTTCTTATTTAGCATATGACTTCTCCCTTGTTTGTTATCTTTCTTTTATCTAATAAATATTATTATTATTATTATTATTATTATTATTATTATTATTATTATCCACTGTTTATGATCTTTCTTGTACAAAACAATCATAATACGAATAAAAAGGTCGAGCAATGTTCCGATCGTATCATAAATTGTAATACAAAGCGTTTTCCGTTTCGGTCCGTACAAACAGTGTGGTAATTGATCACAATGTATGTTTTTTAAATAAATTATATACTTTAAATATACAGTTTTATAAAATAATTCACTACAAATTTTCTTCTCGAATTTATCAGTTTCAGTCGTTTCAATGAAAACAATGACAAAACATTTGTTATAAACTTAATGTGTTATTCAAAAACTAATAACCCTAATATATTAAAAACAAAAAAAAAAATAATAATAGATAAATTAAGATATAAATTTGCTATATTTAAGAAATGTCTTAGTTGAAGAAATGATTGTTTAACAGGACCATGCGACTACATCAGAGGATTTTTTGTGAGGTACGACGAAAAAGACCTAGCAATGTTCCGATTGGTCACAGTAGACGCGACACTAAAGAATCCTTCATTGCTTTTAGCGCACTGCAAAAGACAAAATATTTCCACCTTGTCTATAAATGTTTATGCCTCATGTAAGTCAAAAATTTTTGACTTGAACGTAAAACTCCATTAAAACAATAAATCAATTAATCTAGGACAAAGTACCCGAGATAACCCAGTACTTAAAACAATTTCCATCTAAACCAGTTAGGGGATCAACAGAGAAAATCCTACTTCAGATGGCAGTCATCTGCGTTAATGAGTAAAACAATGGGTTTTACATTAATGTCCGTCCACTTAGGAAGTGTATGATATTGTAAGACATCTTGTTGTATACACAGCTGGTTCTTGAAAGTCAGTACAGCTGGCTGTGTATATAAATTAATTGTGCACCTATGATATTGATAATTGGTTTTTCTTTATAATGGAGTTTTAGTATTGGATAAGATAAAAATTAGCAACATGTCATTTCAATTATAAAACACTTAGTAATATGAAACAACAAAACTGATGAACGCTATTTAGTTGAAATAATATTTACAAAATTACAAATTCTTCGCGAATAACACATTGTGTACAAGCATCCACTCGGGTTATTTCTCAATGACCGAATACAAATCGGTTCAAGTTTCTTTTAGATAAGAAAGGTAATTTTCCTGTCCTTAATCTTTTTTTTAATGAAATCAAAATAAATGCACAATACCATAGATGCTGGCCTACTTCCAAAACTGACCGCTTTAATATAAAAAATATAGAGAGAAACATGAGCACAGTGTTAAATAGCATGTCTCCACTTTACTTCAATTTTTTTTCAAATATAGAATTTTAAAGTAATAAATAAGTAAAAAATAAAGTAAATAATATAACAAAATTTATTATGCTTTCTATTACAAAATATATACATCAAACATACGTTTAGCTTTGACATAACAAATAAATAAAGTTCAACATTACACACACACATAACGTGTCTTCCACGTACACAGATTAAAAAAAAATACGCTAGTACACTCAATATTTCAAATTAGACATAGCACTTTTTTCAAATAGCACTTGAAAGCTTGTGGTTCAAAACTTTAATATTGCACAATCCCGTTAGGCCCATTACATAGACTTTTAAAAAGACTTCTTAAAAGCAAATGCGTTGTCTTCTCTTACGACGTTTCTCTCCGGCAGTCCAAGACTTGGATTTGGAACGAAAATGACGTAAATCTTGAGCATGATCACAGTGAAGCATTGGTTTGTATTCCTGAGGATTACAGAATTCCTAAAATATACAAATAAATAAATAAATAAATCTATTGATGAAACAGTACGAATGTATTTGACAATAGACAAGGCACTCAAGAACACGAAACAATAAATTGGTGAAACAAGACAATATATTATTACATATTAACAGGCAATCCACTGATATTTTATCGACTTTAAACAGATGCTGATGCGATGTGTGTGTGTGTGTGTGTGTGTGTGTGTGTGTGTGTGTGTGTGTGTGTGTGTTTAAATTATAAAATGTCTGTATTTATTAAATTATTAACTATGTAGAATCATAAACCAGGTTTTTTTTTTTTTTTTTTTTTTTTTTTTTTTTTTTTTTTTTTTTTTCAAAAAATGGGAAAATATTGTAACGTATTTGATTTCGAAGTTTTGATCTTTCTATTATAGACTATTTAAAACTCTAATAAAATATTATTGATTTTCTTTTCTTTCAAAGGAAATTCATGTAAATTGTAACGAATTAAAACTTGTGACGTTCCGAAAACCCAAAAAGTGCATTGTTTTTCAGAATCAACACTACACTTTGCGTCATGTTTTTTACATGGAACTAATGACTATTTGCATTTAGTGTTTACTGTAAAAATTTGGTACTTATTTTATAATTAATGATTTAGTTTGATAAATAAGTACCTTTTGGTTTGTGTAAAATTCTTTGTACCCGCCATACAACAAATAAATTTCGGGGTAGTTTAAGTAAGGGTAGTTATCGCTGTTGAGTTCTCTGTCCTTGCTTCTGAGATAACGACATCTGTAGATAGATAGATAAATAATAATAAATAAAGCAATCAATGAACACAAGTAGATCAATGCTTAACATACCCAGCTTTTCTGGCGGTTTAAATAATCTTGTTTCAATATAGATTGTATATCTCAATCAAAATTCTATAACCGAAACAAAAACCAAATTTGAGCATATTAAAGTAATTCGTTGCTTTCAAGCCAATCATCTTAATAGCGGGATACTATATATATTACTATATATAGTAATTATAATTCATATCAACAATGACAAATTAACATAAACAGCTCAGTAAAACAGATTTTTTTTAACAATGTGCGCGCGGTTATACGTACTATTTATTAATGTAAAATTCATCAGTATATTGAAGACCTATACCATTTACTGTTTGTTTGGAATGATTTTAAAATATACTGTATATTGTTTAAGGATGCATCGACAATTGAATCTCAAAACATTGAACCTTATTCGTAAGCATATTTAAGGAATATGCTTTGTTATATTTGTCACCTAGGGAGTAACTATTTGAGAAAAAGCAATTTATTATATAAAGATTATCTTGGTGTGATATGCATTTCATTCCAGAGAGATTTACTAAGGTCTTTGAAAGTAACTTACAATTTTGGTCCACGCTCCGATGAGAATTCACAATGAAAGATCAGCACTGCTCTATTTCCATCTGAAGAATGGACGCTGCTTCTGTTCAATAACTGAAGTATACCGTCATGTGTGTAAATATTTTCTGCTTCCTAAAAAAATTCAGAAAACAATTTATAAAACAAAATAAATAAACGTCTTCATTTATTATGAAAATCACAATATAAACAATTAATCCCGTTAATTCTTATTGCCAATAACATATTCAAAGAAAATAAATAATTAAAACAAAAGTTTTGAGAAATGTTTGATGTGACAAGTTCATTTTTTTAAACTAAAGTATTTAAAACTTTACACATTACAACATCTTTATTTTATAAAGATTCAAATATTTGCACAGGACAGATGAATAAAAGCTAAAAAGTATAAATCAAATCATTATCATTTTCGTGTCGTTCACTCCATCTATATGCATCCATATACATGTATTAGACCACTCTTGGCTTTATTTAGAGACGGACGGACTGGATTCAATTATCTCCAGTGATGTGGTTAAGAAAACCTTTTGGTTGTCATCAGTAATCACGGTTTCACACGCTGTGTGTGTGTGTGTGTGTGTGTGTGTGTGTGTGTGTGTGTGTGTGTGTGTGTGATTTATAAAAAATACTTGATGTATGCAGTATATTGTTACATGTCACGGAAAAATTAAAATTTTGAACTAAGTATTTACCTTAATATGTCCCCCGTTGTATTCGTAAGGATATCTACAATCTATCACTTTAAAATCACCAATGACGTCATCATAATCACCAAGTAAAACAGAGGCCATCTGGAAAGAAACAAATGCATGATCATTACTTTTAATGATATAAAAAATTAAATGATCAACTTTTGAAACTGATATTTGGTACCTCCGAAAAACTGTTGAAATTTGCGTTTATGCTTTCTGGGTAAGGAAATTCTTTCTACTACATGCAATAAGAGAGGAATTTTCGTTAACATTCAAATCAATATGTTAATTGTCACATGCAAAAATATGTAATCCTCAAAATTTTAATTGATTCTTTGATCAGTTTAATTGACCAATAATTAATGTTATTAATTCGCCTGCATGTGCATCTTTAAGGAATTACATGTGTAAGAAAATATATCATTTTAAGTGTGTGTGTGTGTGTGTGTGTGTGTGTGTGTGTGTGTGTGATATATACTTACAGTTTCGTGTGTGATGTTGTTCAGATCGTGGTGTTTTCCCTGGACGGTGGGGAGACAGAGTTGACCACTACCATCACTGATCAAGTCGTCCTCTACAGCCAGTCTGTTTACCACATTCTTAATGTCTTCTTCACATGAAGTATTTGGAACATCCTATTGAATACAGAAAAATACATAAGTAAATACATAAAATAAACGCA